>JBBBDQ010000456.1:2185000-2207500 GCA_037127315.1 Ascarosepion bandense
TTTAATGATACGAGTTCTATTTAACCCATAATTGGGGAGAAGAAGTTGATTCTATTTCTAATTCTGAGCCGTTATGCATTGCACTTCACGCACATCCAAGATTACATCACCTGGTTTTCCAAAGTAGTTACCCATAATGACCAAGTTCGAAGATGCTTAACTTTGGTGATCTTGTGATATGGCCGTAATCTAAAGAGGAACAGCATAAAATGTGATGCACAAATTCGAGATTCCCAAATCAATCAAGTACAGAAATTTCAATATCTAGGAAGTGTTTCAACAACAGACGGAAAATGTGACGGCGAAATCCGATGGCGCATTGAATCAGAAATATTTTTTTGTAACTGTTTCCCTCCAATCAAGGTGATAATGCCGCTAAGACACAACGTTTCCTGTGAGCGAAAGAGAATGCGAATATTCTAGAAGGAACTGGAAAGTCAATACTAAACAGGAAACAAAGGATAAAGATCTATTCCTGTTTAGTAGAATAAAAAGTGTGAAATAAAAAAAAATAGATCTGAAAGCCCATTGTAGTAGCCAAAGGTACGTTTGAAATGCTAAACAAAGTATTAAGAAATACTATAATTTTAATAAAAACAAAGAAAAGAGTCCTAAATTGTTATATGATTCCGGTCTTTCTCTCTTTCTTGGTGAATGCGAGGCAATTTTCTCACAGATGCAGAAAAAGACTAAGGCAAAGCATGTGGTTATGCAGAAAGTTTGCAATGAATACTATGGACCGAAAATATATCAGTCAGACATGATTGATTAGGCAGAAGATTTTTCCGCAGTAATTGTTATTACTTTCTGCGGTAGACTAAGACAAGGCTATAGAACCCTATATGCTATGTTACTTAAACCATAGCATGAGAGGGAATGGATGGATTCATACTTTTGACAAGGATATTCCAGTATAAGTGAATGTAATGAATTTAACTGGAATTCGAACTCGGCTATCGGATTTCTCGTTTGTGCCCTTATCTACAACACCACAATAGACATCTATAGTTTCCAACCGGATTATACTTTTCAAATTTAAATGAGGTGTTATTCCATCTTGAGTAAACATTCATACTTAGAATCAGTAACATAAATTGGAAATTTCTACTGCACATAATTAAGAAATATGGTTTGGATAACATGGCACTACAGGTCACATTGAATTCAGGATTTGAATGATTGATTTGTATTTTTACGTCTTGCTAACCTTTCGCAGGTTATTTAAAGCCAGAACATTTTTTAAGTATTATTTTTGTTTTATATAATAATGATTTACCGATACACGTCGTAGTGTTTAACCCATAGCGGAAGCAAGAAGAGGTTAATTGATAACTTCCTTTAGGTTATTTGTGCGTAAATTCATGAAAAGAATCCGACTGGAATTGGATCTCGGATCTCCGATTTACAAATTCAAATCGCTATCCATCCTGCCTGGTACTGGGTACTGACCTTGTTCGACATTGCTTTACTTCGGTGATCGTACGGAAACCGATGTTTCGACGTGATATGGCCTGAAGCCTATTAAATGCAGGAAAGACAAAAGAAAGCAGTGTGTAACTTAAGAGGTTTATGAGTTCTAGGGAAGCGATAAACAATACGAATATCTATGGAATATAGGTAGTTATGGAGCGCCATGATCACTTATGTATAGAAGAGAAACGACACACAGAAAACAGCACATTAACAAAAGACGCCAAGAGGTATGTGAAATATCAAACTTCATAGCCCAAAACAGAAATACTGAACTTCAACCTTATCAATTCAATTTTAAATGAATAATTTTAATGATTGTTTTCAGCCAATATTTATTTAATAGAAGCGTACCATTAACTCTAAATTTGACCTCGAGGAAATTATTTTCATCGCCAACGCAAACAGTGACCCATCTCCTGTCTTAAAAAAAAGTTAATTGTTCATATTGACAGAGATTAATTGAAATTACATGTCTCATGACGTTTTTCTTTTATTCTTTACTATTGAAAGAACCAATTGGCCAGAGTTTCGAATAAAGATCAATGTCAAAATGCCAGAAAGTACCTAGGGAATGCTGTAAAGTCAGATAGATAGATAGATAGATAGATAGATAAGACCGTTAGAGATTACGATGGTCAGTTTCATAGATAGATAGATAGATAGATAGATAGATAGATAGATAGATAGATAGATAGATAATCACTGGTTTAGTCTCATCATTGTCATAATTCCCAAGTATTTCTGATTCTTTCATGGAATTTAGTTTCGGTATTGCAATGATTATACTGATTCAATAACTCACTCTGCTGTTAGGAATGCCGAATTACTATGGCACATTGGACAATTCTTCTCGCTAGCATCTTCTTTACACATTTGTGTTTACAATTCGTCTGTGAGTCGGATATTGTTGATCAATTTCAATTACATGTCTCATGAACTTTTTCACTTGTTTTTCCATATTAAAAGAGCCAATTGGACAGAGTTCCTGAATAAAGTTTAATAACAAAATGTTAGAAAATTCCTAGGAAATGCAGTAGAGTCAGATAGATAGATAGATAGATAGATAGATAGATAGATAGATAGATAGATGTGAGCAAATGTAGCATAGATAGATAGAGAGATGTGAGCAAATGTAGCATAGATAGATAGAGAGATGTGAGCAAATGTAGCATAGATAGATAGAGAGATGTGAGCAAATGTAGCATAGATAGATAGAGAGATGTGAGCAAATGTAGCATAGATAGATAGAGAGATGTGAGCAAATGTAGCATAGATAGATAGAGAGATGTGAGCAAATGTAGCATAGATAGATAGAGAGATGTGAGCAAATGTAGCATAGATAGATAGAGAGATGTGAGCAAATGTAGCATAGATAGATAGAGAGATGTGAGCAAATGTAGCATAGATAGAGAGATGTGAGCAAATGTAGCATAGATAGATAGATGTGAGCAAATGTAGCACAGATAGATAGATGTGAGCAAATGTAGCATAGATAGAGAGATGTGAGCAAAAGTAGCATAGATAGATAGATTTGAGCAAATGTAGCACAGATAGATAGATGTGAGCAAATGTAGCATAGATAGAGAGATGTGAGCAAATGTAGCATAGATAGATAGATTTGAGCAAATGTAGCATAGATAGATAGATTTGAGCAAATGTAGCATAGATAGATAGATGTGAGCAAATGTAGCATAGATAGATAGATAGATAGATAGATAGATAGATAGATAGATATGAAAGTGATAATCACTATTTTAGTCTCATCGGTTACATTGTTATATTTACAAGTGTTTCAGATTCTTTCATGGAATTTAGTTGGGCATTACAATGATTCAATTACTCAGTCTGCTTTTAAGAATTTCGAATCACAATGGCGCACAAAACAATTTTTTCTGACCAACATGTTTATAATTCGTCTGTTAGTCGGATATTTTTGCTAAATCTTGTCTTGTATACATTCTCTGTGACAGTCAGCTTGCTAATTGCCATACGTGATACAAGGCTGGGCAATCATGTCTCTTTCGTGACATGACTGACTCAACAGAAGATTTTTCTGTTGTAGTTTGCCATTTTTTCTGCGTTAGAATAGTTGCTAATCAAGACTATAGAACCCAATCTGCTCGACTATTCAATCCATAGCTGGAGGGAGAGGAATTAATATCTTTAATAAGAGTATCGTTGTATTCAATTATGAATCTCCGGTGAACGAACATAACAGCGTCAATCACCTGAAAAAGTCGGAGAGTACAATGACCGAAACTTCAGAAATATGGCAACAAAGATGAAAAGACACTCTAAATAACGTAAACAATTACAATATCTCATCTCAAAAATATAGACAAACGAAGAATGATTCTATATTTAAAACATTAAAAAATGCCATTCCATTAATACGATGTAATTTTTACCACTTAAAAAAATAATTTTACCAATAAACATGAAAACAATCTTGTAGTCATATAAACTTATTTATAAATGGAACTTTGTCTGTGTGTGTGTGTGTGTGTGTGTGTGTGTGTATCCGTTACCTATAGACTCCGAAATGGTTGAACCAATTTTCTTGAAAATTTACACAGATGTACTATAAGAGTCTGCGAGTGTTCTTAGCTAGGTTTTGTGTCGCGGTACCCCCGATAAGTATCGAAAATCGATAATCGAAAAAATCGGGTTATAGAAGGAATGGTCTGATTTTAATCAAATTTGATACGCTCATAGACTAAGACATAAGAAACGATATTCAGAAGTTTCAAGGTTGCAGTTCTTACAATAGTTCAGAAGATCGATAATATATATATATATATATATATATATATATATATATATATATATGGCAAGATGTTTGTGTGTGTGTATTTATCTGCCTGCATGTCTATTTTTTCAGCCATTTTATTTTAGTTTTTGCTTCGGGTTTGGCTCTAAGTTGGTATAATTGTAGTTTTTTAGTTTCAACCATGATACCATTTACTCAGAGGACTTATTTAGCCTTCAAATTCATTTTACGACGAAAAAAATCTTATTTGATATCGATACCAGGAAATCAAAATTTGACTTACATCCATTCATTTTTCTTTCAGTCTACGGTTTCGCTTTAATTGGAAACAACTATTGCTTTTTAGTCTTTCGTGCCAACGTCCAAAGCGTCTGAGCTCTAGGACCATGGATTAGTTTTAAAGCTTTCATTACACCCGAACAACGCCGGGATATAATGCTAGTAAATTTATAAAAGTTTACTAAATCGTGAAAAATATATTAACCCACTATACTGATATTTTTGTTATTCACCATTTTATAAAGTTGCAATTGATTGGCAATTGCCGATGTTATACCAACCAGTTTAAAGAAGTCAATATCTCAGCTTTCCTAATAGCTTTAATTAATCTGCTTATTGGCCTGGCATCACTTTTATAATCTTGTAAATAAAAATTTCCAGGGGAGTTTTGATAGTTTAAAGTAGTAGTAACGTCAACAGAAAAACCGTCGTTTTGAAACACTGTTTTGTTTGCGGGAATTATTAGGTTGTTCAAAATATTCGTAAGCACTTGCGAAATGGGTCTATTTGGTCCAGCACAATCGAGACAAGCTATGGGTTCAGAAAGGGCAAGAGACACCGTCGGTTCCAAAACAAAATCGATTCGGCAAGAAAGTCATGTTGTGCGTTTGGTGGAACTTTGAAAGAATCGTGCATTTTTAGTTGGTTCCGAATGGTCGTGCCATCAGTGCCAAAATTTACTGTCAGCAACTTGAGCGGGCTTACGAAAAGTTGAAGCAAAGTACCCGGCTCTGATCAACCGAAAGCGCGCTTTGATGCAGCAGGACAATGCCAAGACAAACACCGCCAGGAAGACCAAAGACAAGTTTGAAGAGCTGAACGGCTTTAAGGTTCTGCCACATCCAGCCTACATTCCTGACTGTGCTCTATCAGATTATGGCCTTTCTGAAGGGCCGCCGATTCGACTCGTTTGATGAAGTCGAGGAAGTGTGTCAAGAATTCTTTGATTTGAAGCCGGCTGAATGGTACTTTGACCAGTTCCAAAAGCTTGCAGATCGATGGCAGAATATCTTGGAAAATGATGGTCTTTATTTTGAGCAATAACTTTTGTTTTTTTGCGAGTAAATCTAAATTTTTTGCCAGTGTTTTCTGCTAACCTTAGATTACTTGGCGAGTAAAATTTCAATTTTTTACAAGTGTTTTATGGTAACCTTAGATTACATGGCGAGTAAAATTTCAATTTTTGCAATTCTTTTCTGGTAACCTTAGATTACTTGGCGAGAAAAATTTCAGTTTTTTGCAAGTGTTTACGAACTTTTGGGATAACCTAATACATATTTTGCTTTTTTTATTATTTTTCTTTTTCCGTCTTTCTTTATCTCTTTCTTTCTTTTTTTCTAATATATATCTTATTTTTTATATATATTTTTTTTGGGATAACATAATAATTTTAAACATTTTATATGTTCTTTTATTGTCCTCTCTATTTTGTTTTTTTGTTTTATAATCTAAATGAAATCTTGATTTATTGCGAAATAATAATGAGAGTAATTAGACTCTTTTCAAGTTTAAATGATGTTTCATTACATCTTTAAATCCGAACCCTTTTTTAGAGGAAATTTCTTCTAAAAATCTCTAGTACCATTATTCGTGATATATTCTGTCAGTTAAGTGCCATACGCGCTTGTGCGATCATGTCTCGAAAGTGACATGACTGACTTGGCAAAAGATTATCCCGTAGTAGGTTGACATTGCTTTCCGCGGTAGACTGGTTGCCAGGCAAGACCCTACAACCCATCCTGTTCTGTTATTTAACCCATACCTTGAAGGAAGAGACGGATTAATACTTTACGCAAGGGTATTTGTGCGTTTGTGAATGCAAGGTATTCAACTGGAATTCGAACTTGACTCCCCGATCCGTGCCGATACCACTGCAGCACAACCCACATCCAGATATTGTCGTAATCATAACAGTAAATTTAATAATCTATGGGAAGAAATAATTTCTTAATATTCAGACGTTAGCAATTCAAATTCAGAATTAAGAGACCCGTAATTTGAGCACCTATTGAGACTTAAATTCAACCAAAATCTCAAGTAGAACTCGTGTACACGATTTATAACTTGATATGCTGAAAAATGGTTAGTTCCCTCTACCGCTCTAAGTACCTGACACCCTATGATATTTTCTACCTTGACAAGAGACACATCAAGCCGAATATGGAGTATCTTTGTCATATATAAGAAGTTGCCCAGTCTTCACTTCTGGCTCGATAGAGAGAAAAAGCGTTTTATTTTGTTTGGCTGAGAACGTTTTGTTTTTCCAACCGTATATATTTTTTCTTCTCCCCATCTCCCTTACAAAAAGTGTTTCTTGATTTTGCCATGAAGACAGAATACAGCCGCCTTTTTATTTTTGTGGGTTGAACGGGTCCAACTAACACAAATTTATTTGTTTTGTATATTAAGTTGAAATGTTTTCTTGTGTTTTGGTTCATGCACCCCCCCCCTTTTTTGTTTCATCACATTTCATGTGTAACTTTTATATATTTTTGTATATATATTGTAAATAAAGATATTTTAATTCATGTGGGGATTCTTTTTTAGGTTACCTGGACCTGTGAGGTATTTTAGTACATGGAAGATTGATTGACGACGGATGGGTCCTTATGGTGAAAGAGAATGTTTGGGCCGTTATTTTCTTTACTAGAGAACTTGACTCTTACTCTTGTGAGATGCGAGTTCAATACCAGGCTACAGCAGTGGTGAACAATTAACTTGCAGGGTTAGAGGGAGATAACTCATGATTTCTAATCGAGACGTTACTCAAGGAATGTGGATGATATATTTAAATCATTTCACCACAAGCAAGTCAGGAATGTCACTAGTACGCAGTCCGCAGTCTGCTACAGAGAAAGAAATGTGAGAGAAAAGACTGAGTATATGAAGGATAGCAGAAAGGACAATTTGACAGAAGTTGGCGATTGACGTTGTATTTAATTATTGAAGACTGTGCTTCTCATTTTCTCTCACTTCACAGGCGGGAAGTAAGTGAAAATAAACTGTTAGAGAAGAAGTCGCCGTTTCATTTAAATATTTCATCAGCAAAAATGCCTTCTAGTAGCACGTTTAAATTCATCTAGTCGGGCCACCAGGAAAAAAATTGTCAGAACAGTTGTTATGAAAATATATGTAGAAAATACAGGGAGAAGCCACGTCATGTTGGTGAGAATGTAACTGAAATCGAAATGCATCGTTAGGATTGATTTCATTTTTTATTCTTCTTTAGATTTTGTTAAGAATCTCAAAATGTACAGCAGAAGAACCAGACAAGATATGGCGGCAGTAATATGGCGGCAGTATTCAATGCACGGACAAATACTAGACTTGTAAATGTACAAGATAGATTCACACGAGACACATCCCCAGAAACTGTTCTTATTACTCTGTAACCCTCTACCATAAGTGGCTCTTAGTGCTTCTACAGGGTTAACATCATTTAAAATAATATACAAGTAGATTTCTGAATATTTATTTCAAATAAAAACAAGTAGTTTCTAATTTTTGTCATAATATTTGTGAATTACAAGCACTTTCCCATAAAAAATGTCCGTCTGCAATAACTGTAATAAAAGCCCATGTAAAAAGAAGAGTAATCTTTTTGCTTAGAATGTAAATCTTAGAAGTCAGAATAATCATAATCTCTCGAAAATGTTATGCTGAAAATTAAACGAATTTGAATTTTTGAAACTTATAATCTCATTTTCAAATATTGGCCTTGAAATTCGATATTTTAAAATATAACTTTTCTTTTTATGCAATTTTTATTTTTTCTATCAAATCCCACAAAAAAACCAAAGGCAGCAATAAAAAGAAAATAATGACATATATTATTTGCCCAAATATTAAATAGACTGTTTGAAATTCCCCCGGGTACTAAGTCAGTTAAGTGCTATACGTGATACACGCTTGGGCGATCAGATCTCTTCAAAGACATGACTGACATGACATAAGAATATCCCGCAGTATGTTGCCATTACTTTGTGCGGTAGACTGGTTGCCAGCCAAGTCCATAGAACCCAATCTGTTCTGCTATTTAACCTATAACTTGAGGGAAGATAAGGATTAATACCTTTCCCAAGGATATTTGCGCGCAAGTGAATGTAGACAATTCAACTGGAATTCGAACTCGGCTCCCCGATTTCTCGTTCCGAGCCGATATCCACTGCACCACAACGCATATACTCGGTACTAATGCCTCATAGTATTAACGGAGAATTACAAATCTAAGTTTTGTATGCATATACTCTTTAGGAATTGTCTGCATGAAAGATTTTTTTAAAGTTTCTTTTGGAGAAAATCATGGCTAGATAAAAAATGTCCATTCCTTCAATAGTTTTGTTTAATCTGGAGTGAAAAAAAGGCCCATCTGCAAAGTAGCAATGAATCCCTAATGATTATGCGTTAGATTCAACTACGTGTCAGGAATGGTTTGTAGCATTTGTTTTAAAAAAAGAAAGAACAGGCAGCTCTAGAAAACACTAGGTAAATCTTAGAACTTGAATGCTGATTAATACAATGACCAAAGACATCGATAACATGTGACATCACGCTAGAAAAAAAAAAGGTGTGAACGTTGTTTACATGACACATCAAAATGGAAAAAGGTTATTTTTTTATTTTTTCTCTGCAAGTAAAATAGATTTGCTGCATAGCAACGGCTGCACTCAAAGTGCATATGCAATGCTGAGAATATTCATTGATTTTGCATCTGAAGTTTATTTTTTTTTAAATTGCGACGTTTTCATAGAATAAGTTCCTTTCATTGGTTAAGCAACACGCAACGCTATTTCTCTGATCATCAACAAAAAAATATCGACATTTTCCACTTAATCAATAAAGGAATCGCTATTTTATAATAAAATATACCATCTTCTTTTTTGAAACCTAACATAATTTATGGAGAAAAAAAAGCATAAAAAATCTGTTAGGTTTACGACCGTATCACGTCGAAACATCAGTCCCGTATGATCACTGAAATTAAGCAACGTCGAGCTTGGTCAGTACCAAGATAGGTGACCGCTTTGGAATGCAAGGCGCTGAAAAACTTGAGCGGGTTGGGTAATGGATAATGGAATACTTAATCAGGGAATCATGTTCCAGTTCCAATTGTTTCACTTAGGTGCAAATAAAATCAATCTTAAGCAGATTTTAATTATTTTCAACTAGGAATATAGCCCGACGTTGCTTGGGTGCAATGAAAGTTTTAAAACTAATCCATGGTTCTGGAGCTCAGGCTCTTTGGACGTTGGCACGAAAGCAATAGTTGTTTCCAGTTAAAGCGAAACCGTAAACTGAACGAAAAATGAATGGATGTAAGTCAAATTTTGATTTCCTGGTATCGATATCAGATTTTCTGCACTATTGTAAGAACTGCAACCTTGAAACTTCTGAATATCGTTTCTTATGTCTTTCTCTATGAGTGTATCAAATTTGATTAAAATCAGACCACTCCTCCTATAACCCGATTTTTGGATTATCGATTTTCGATATTTATCGGGGGTACCTCAACACAAAACCTAGCTAAAAACACTCGCAGACGCTTATAGTACAACTGTGTAAATTTTCAAGACAATCGGTTCAGCCATTTCAGAATCTAAAAGGTCACGTACACACACATACACACAGACTCACACACACAGACAAAGTTCCATTTATAAATAAGTTTAGATCTTAAAATATAATTGAAATATATCATATTAAAATGTTATAAATATATCCCAAGAGAAATTAAATCGATTAAAAAGTAATTTTTATCTGCATAAAATCATAAAACTTGTTTGATTTCGAATCTTTTAAAATTTCTTTTTAAATAAAATGTTCTGTAGCTATTTCGACTGAAAATAATAATACTTGTTAATTTTTAAAGATGAATATTCACTCATTTAATTAATAAGCGTGGTTTTTCATACTTGAAATTATATATTTTCTTGACAATATTGAAATTTTGTTCCACAATAATTATATTTTAAGAATAGTTAAATCTGAAGCGGAATAAAGAAGCTTCAAAACGTGTTTTCTCCCAGAATTTTAATGATGCAATTTACACTGTTTAATTTTGTACGCGGGCGCACGAGAGCTTTTTGTTTTTTAATTTTTACCAAAAAATTGATAACTAATTAATAATGCTATGAATGATATGAATAGAATATCTGGTTAGAAACTGTCTTTTACAAATAATTTTGTTAGAAACAGTCTTTTACAAATGAGGAAATTCAGTGAACGAACAAAGGTTAAGTTCTTTGATTTATTGACATGTAAACTCTTGTTTGACGCGTGCAGAAGATATCAACTCGAAATGCGAAATTCATTGAACCGAGTTCGAATTCCAGTTGAATTTGTTGCATTCACTTACGCGAAAATACCACCAGGAAATGGTTTAATAGATCTCTTATGTCATGTAGCTATCGGTTGAATAGCAGGGTAGATTGGGTTTTACTGCCTTGGTTAGCAAGCAGTCTAACGTAGATAAAAATGGCAACATACAGGAGGAAAAATGTTCTGCCTAGTCAGTGATAGAACGAAGGAGACATGATCACCCGAGCATGTATAGCATACAACACTTAACAGACTGAAATTCTAATTGATAAATTATACCTCATTATTTTATTTTTTAAATGCTGTTATTTCTTTTACCAATAGATTAAATATTTTCGTTGATTCCGGGCCAAAAACAGCACAAAATAATGATCAACAAACCAGATAATTGAGATAGAAGAATATGTTATATTAAACGTAAATATACAACTGGAACGCAGGTTAGTAATCCAGTGATATGATAAGTAAGGAATATATATATATATATATATATATATATATATATATATACAAGTTTTTGAAGTGAATCCGTGCTGGAATTAGAATATTCGTGTAATACTAACCGTATTAATGAGCTGTGATACAGCCAAACAGATGTGTCTGCGGATGACTATATATATATATATATATATAGAGAGAGAGAGAGAGATCGATCAATAAAGTTATATAGATGTACACGAAAGTGTAAGCACATATATCATTTTTTCATGTGTTAATGAGACAGCTCAATTTAATATAGCAGCTAGTAAATATATATTAATAAATGTACATATTATCTTTCGTTTAGAACACGACTTGGAGTTTCATGCACCTGATGGTTGCACATCAAACTCCGTGGCGTTCTATAAAAGCAGAATATATATATATAGAAAGAGAGAGAGAGAGAGAGAGAGAGAGAGAGAGAGAGAGAGAGATTGAGCACTCTGGAGGAATGGTTGATTTTAAAAGATCTACGCATCGTTTATACAGAAAGAATTAGAACACTCTCAGCTATTGGGCGTGTATCATGATAATATACACGCTAAAAAGTCTGCCTCACTTCTACCGAGAGCTCGTAGCTCAGAGTTAGAATCAACGACTGACACCAATTTGGTCGGGTTTCTATCCTGGGTAAAAAGCAGTCGGCTGTCTGACCGTACTGGTGAGCTGTGATACGGCGAAACAGATCTGTCTGCGGGTGACTATATATATAAAGTTGAGACAATGTCACTTGTCGATCGTATAAAGGATAATACACGTAATGCTAACATGGATTTAACATGTATACAATATTAATGTTTTCGTTGAAGATTCCTGTGTCTGAGAGGAAAAGCAACATTCTTTAACACTGAACGATTGAAAATGTAAACAATCAAACATGAATAACAGTCAGTCAGTTAATTCTCATACCTAATACACGCTTGGACAATCAAGTCTCTTTCCAGACATGATTGACTAGGCAGAATATTTTCCAGCAATAGTTTGCCATTAATTTCTGCGATAGACAGGTTTTCAACCAAGACAATAAAACCCAAACTGCCCTGCTATTCAACCCATAGCTGGAGGGAAAAGTGATGGATTAATACTTTTCCCAAGGGTATTTGAGCATAAGTGAATGAAACGAATTTGACTGGAATTCGAACGCTTTCTCATTCCAAGCCGATATCTCTTACAGCACAACCTGCGGGTAAAAACTATTCTTAAGTAGTTTCTCTTGTTGAACATTTACAGATGGCGTCAGGAGAATAGTTCATTGTAAAAAACTGAAAATCTTGGACCAGAAGAAGTGATACTGAAATATAAAATATTTATTTTACATCTGTTGAATATAGGTCAGTTCGAACAGAGTAAATCACACAAATCTATCTAAACTTATTTATAAATGGAACTTTGTCAGTGTGTGTGTATATGTGTGTGTCTGTGTGTGTGTGTGTGTGTCCGTCCGTTACCTATAGACTCCGAAACGGCTAAACCAATTTTCATGAAAATTTACACAGTTGTACTATAAGCGTCTGCGAGTGTTCTTAGATCGGTTTTGTGTCGAGGTACCGCCGATAAATATGGAAAATCGATAATCCAAAAATCGGGTTATAGAAGAAATGGTCTCATTTTAATCAAATTTGATACACTCATAGACAAAGACAAAAGAAACGATATTCAGAAGTCTCAAGGTAGTTCTTACAATAGTGCAGAAAATCGATAATATATATATATATATATAAAGGGCAAGATGTTTGTCTCTGTTTATCTGCCTGTATGTCTGTATTTTTTCAACCCTTTTATTGTAGTTTTTGCATCGAGTTTGGCTCTAAGTAGGTATAGTTGTAGTTCTTAGTCTCAGCCATGATACCATTTACTCAGAGGACTTATTTCGCCTTCAAAATTCAGTTCATGACAAAATACTTATTTGATATCTATACCAGGAAATCAAAATTTTTCTTACATCCATTCATTTTTCTTTCAGTCTACGGTTTCGCTTTCACTGGAAACAACTATTGCTTTTTAGTCTTTCGTGCCGACGTCCAAAGAGTCTGAGCTTCAGAAACATGGATTAGTTTTAAAGTTTTCATTACACCCGAGCAACGCCGGGCTATACTGCTAGTATCTAAATAACTAATTGATATTACACACTGCGGGCTTTGCACGTCTATAATCCTGAAATAGAGAAATTATCAGAACTGATTTAGAAAATCTAAGTCTTCATTTACGCTGGTTGTCTTTTGTTTTTGGTGTTTAGTCCTTTTAATTTAGTCAGTGCTTTTCTTCGCACGTAATTTTAATTATGCATATATTGACGCCAGGGTAACGAAAAAATAACATTTATTAGGTACCGTGACACTTGTTGCAAGAGGAAAATGAACACTAAATTAAATTCTTCAACAATTTTTAAATTTATACATTTCATATCCGAATCTTTCGAATCAGTATAAATTCTATTAAGGAGACACATCGTTGAGTATTTCAATTAAAAATTATAATAAAATCGACCACCGACTAACTGAAATATAGCATTTGGAAGGATTTGTTTTGGTTTTTCTTTTTTCTGGACAACATTGACGAATGTTGCTTTTGCTAAATGGCCGAATTAAGTGGACATCCAAAAGTAAAAATGAAAAAAAAATTCATGAAAAGAATCAAAAGTTTATTTTTCACGATTTGTTTTTTTTTTCTTTTCATTTTTAATTCGTTTTTCAGTTTATAATTACTTTGTTTTGTTTTGTCGTATTTTCCATATTTTTGATTAATTTGTGCGTATATTTTTCTGAGTTATTACATTAATCTGTAAATCAAAAATTATTCATATAATGTTGCCGCCATTTTTCTTCGATTTAATGATTGTCAATTTAAAATTGTTCACATCTAATTCACTTGATTATGACAGTGCTTTAAACCGTTCGCGTCTACGCTGTAATTATGTTAATGACACCATTGTCCTTTACCAACTATACCTGCAAACCAATACCAAGACATTAGTTTTAATAATTCTTACTATAATTCAAGTAATACTGTGAGGTGATAATTAGCGGGTTAGTTTAGCTGAACATTACAACGACGTAATAGGTTCGATACATTAATAAATGTCTCATTATTGAGGATTTTCACTCTAACTTATCTAAGCTTAGTAATATTAATATTTCTCAATGTTCCCAAGTACTTTCAATCTCCTTCCGAGATTATTTCAATTATAATACATGACAAATGAGCCGTGAGTACGAAACAATTTTATCAAAAATAAGCAGACATAATGTTTGGAATTTATTTAATCTGACATGCCCAAATCAAAATTTACTGCCTAAATACACACACACTCACACACACACACACACACACACACACACATATATATATATATATGTTATTAGAAAGTGAAAGAACACGTACATAAAGCCACTGTTCAAGCATTTACTTTTATAAAGTGTTGTGGATCTCGGGAATGGGAACCGCACAAAATAAAGGAAAAACAAACAGAATTTAAGATAGAAAAATAAGTATATTAAACGCAAAGAATACAAACTTGAACGCAGGTTAATAATCCAAGAATACAGTTTGTAAGACGTCAAGGCGTAGTAGAATTAGTATGTCCACATCGGAAGCTGACGGGTGCTGTATAAAAATAGTCTTTCAAGTGGAGCTCAGATCTACTATGAAGTACTAACGCTGTATCTCTCAGTATCGTTCGCTATCTCGCGGATTCCCCGATGTCTAACATTATCTCACGTCTTGTTTCTATGCGGGAGTATATGTACACTCTAGATGAGTCTATTATCCTTGAAAAGAGGAAAACCCCACAACATAATGAGTGCTCGATACAGAGTAGAGCTAAAATTGTAATTTTGTTATTACAATTGTTTAAAAAATATTATATCACTACACAAAAATGTTCATGTTTCAGAACAATACTTATCTTCTTCAGGTCATATGTTAAAATAAATGGTGAAAATGATTTTGAAAATATAAGATGAATTCATGATTATTTAGAAAATTAGGGAGACAGTTCTTTAGTTGTGTCAGTATTGATGAATCGAAAATAAGTTAGGTAACTACAGAGTTTTAAGATCTAGTTTGTGAAAGGAAGCAGGATGGTCTGGTGTCTAGACATCTCACTTTTTAATTTTGCCTGGATGAGTTGCATAGTGTGACTATAGTATTTTTAAATGGGTAGACAATAACTTTTACAGCATGCTGTATATTAGCTTTTATCTTTTTAATTTAGATTTTGTTGCTTTATTTTAAATTTTGTTTACTACAACCGCAATTTCTACCTCCAACAGCTTCTTTCCTCGCATTTCCCGCCTGTGGAATACTCTTCCATACACTTGCTTCCCCGACAGCTACAATCTCAAGGAGTTTAAATATAAGTTCAATAGACACCTCCTAACACACTAACTTGCATCTATTCTCTCAAACACTCTTTTCATCTACCCAAAACCTCATCCTCGGTATCCTTACCTGTCTATCACCCTTCTTCTGACATTTCCTATACCTAACCACTCTTTCTCATCACTTTCCCCTATGTAACCCCCTAACCAATCTTTCTCATCACTTTCCCCTATGTAACCCCTAACCACTCTTTCTCATCACTTTCCCCTATGTAACCCCCTAAAGAATCTTTCCCATCACTTTCCTCTATGTAACCCCCTGCGCAATAGTGGCAGTGGAATGCTTTGCTTTGGGTGAAATGATTAAAAAAAAACATGAGTAAAGTGGCTGAAATATTTAGATTAGTATTAGGATTAAATAATTATGATATACTTAGGTATATTGTAGTAAGAAAAACAATTAAGTATTGTGTGGTCATTTAATTTAGCAAAATAATGTTTATTTTTAAGTTATGTTGGCGTATATGTTATAAATGAAATATTGTAAATAATTAAATTTTAGAGAAAATTATTTTGTATGAGTAAGGTACATAGTGGGACCCCACATTACTTAAATAGGGAAACAATAAATTTTAAGAGCAGGTTGGATTTTTTTTTAAGCAATAATGGATTTTTATTTAATTCGGTATGTTTTTATCACGTTGAACGTTAGAAAGACACAGTTGGACAAAAGTTTGATTCCCGCAATTTTCTAGAATATTCAGGACTATAAACGAAATAAAAGACCATTTAAAATAAACGGAGTGCCTACTTAAATATGGGTAAACATAAATAGCGTTAAAATAATATAAATATTTCGGATTAACAATTAAAATTCTATTAGTTCTTTAAATATTACTTTGTTTACGTTTCGGAAACTGCGCGGTTATGATTAAGCAGTCGAAAAGAGTAAAGATAGAACTTTGGTTGATTATGAAGTTGTTCGTAGCTGAGTGATAAAAGCATGTCGGATGAAACTGATGGTTTCTCCTACAAAAGGTGACACAAGTTCGAATCCTCCGGGAGAGCACATTTGCCTTTGTTAAATTTTCTCGGATATTTAGGTGGGCAGTCGAAATAAAATATATTTTTAAATAAGCAGATCCTTTACTGAAATATGAGCATTCACTAAAAATAACGTTTTATATTTTTTTTTTTTTTAATCATTTCACCCCAAGCAAGGCAGAAACGCCACTGATGTGCAGGGGGTTACATAAATGTAGAAAGATTAATTAGAAAAGAGTGAGGAGTACAAGCTAGTTAGAAAGGAACAATAGAAAACTGAGAAAGCAGGTGCAATGACAGGTACATGGGCGGGGAGAAAGGGAAGGTTATACAGGGGAGGGGAGAGAGAGCTAGAGGCCAGTGGTTAGTAGGTGAGTATTAACTTTGCTTTTAAATTTCTGGAGGTCGTAGCCGTCAGGAAAGCAAGAATACGGGAGTGAGTTCCACAGGCGGGAAGTGCGAGAGAGGAAGCTGCAGGAGTAGAATTGTCGTCTGCGTTTGGCTAACCTGACTGTGAATGGGTGGGACCCAGTTGCCAGTCTGGTTGAACGGGTAAACACCTGTTGAGGAGGCATCAGTGACTTAAGCTCATCCGAGCAGAAGCCATGAAAGTATTTATAGAAGAGACAGAGGGAGGCCACATTTCGACGATGGGAAAGTGGCTGCAGACGAGTCGCCAGATCAGTACCTATCACATTACAGACTCTCCTTTGGAGCTTGTCAAGAACACTGAGGAGAACGGCAGGGGCACCTGACCATAAATGGCAGCAGTACTCCATGCACGGACGGATGGTTGACTTGTATATATGCAGGATGGATTCAGGTGGAAAAAACATCCTGGATCGACATAGTGACCCAATCTTCTTAGCAGTAGATTTTGCTATGGATTCAATATAGTGCTTCCATTTGAGGTCTGAGGACAGGGTAAGTCCGAGGAGGCGTAGTGTATTACTCTCCGGGAGAATCATCTGGTCCATGCTTATGGGAGGCAGAAGAGGTTGCCTGTAATGGTTGACAGACAACAGCTTGGTCTTAGAGGAATTGAAGTTGACAAGCCACTTCTTGCCCCAGTTCACCACAGAGTGTAGATCCCGCTCAAGGTCAGCAGCGAGATTATGTCTGTCCGCCACGACACGTTTCTTACTGAAGCGGGAGTATATTGTAGTGTCATCTGCGTAGATGCCTACTTGGGACCTGATCTCATCTGGGAGGTCGTTGATGAAAATAAGGAAGAGCGTTGGGCCCAGGATAGAGCCTTGTGGGACACCAGCATTCGTGCTGTAGGACGAAGAGGCACGCCCATTCAGAACGACCTTCATTTTGCGGTTATTTAAGAAAGATTGGATTAGGTCAAGCAGGCGACCGGTAATACCATAACCGCGTAGTTTGCATAGGAGGCCAGGGTGCCAAACCCTGTCGAAAGCCTTGGAGATATCCAGAGCAACCGCGCGAGCCTCGTCAGACTCATCAAGGGCCTGTAGCATGTACTCCGTTATAGTAGTTAGCAGGTCGGCTGTGGACCTGTCAAATCGGAATCCATATTGCCTGTCGGAGAACAGTTTGTGGGCGGTGAGATGATGAACTATTTCAGCATTTATTATAGCCTCGAACACTTTCCCGAATATTGGTAGAAGACTGATAGGGCGATAGTTGGATGGGTCCGAGGGTTCACCACAGTTCTTAAAGACAGGAACGACTGATGTGTCTGAGTATGTCATATACAAGTTATGTGTTGGGCACCTCGAGGTGGTGTAGTGGTTAGCACGCTGGTATTGTTAGAATCATTACAATTGAGTAGTTAATTCGATCCTTACTGGGTGTCCTATACTTTTGACCTTGTGCAGCATCTAAGCTGCGCTTCGAACATCATTATATATACAAGTTATGTGCAAATATATTCAAATTGGCAAACCTCATTTCATTCACAAGCATAGTTTCGTTCACTTTCTTATTTATAACGTTAGTAAAATTATATCTTTTGTCTTTAGAACAATGTATACAAATTTTCCAAACATCTGATTGGTTTTGTTTTCAATAGAAAATATTTAAGATATGATTGGACTTGGTTTACTTTACAAAAACAGTGACTTCAAAATAAGATATGTTTTATACACTGGAGCGACTTGTATACTAAAAATATTTATAAGAACTCCATATTCATCTAGCATACGACAGCTTATACTGTGTTACATCATACCAGCTAGATGAACATTAATAATCTTTGATTTATCGATTCGTTTTCTAAGTTTTATTCCCCTTTGTTGTTTATTTAAATTCAGAAAATATCTTTAAATTGTATGATATTTTTTAGATGGTAATGGTTTAGTCATACAAGTTCTACTAATTAGCACAATGCTGTGGGATCGGAAATTGTCACCATTTTATAATTCTAATTTCGCGCATGCGCGATACTTGTTTTTGTCTACTGCAAAGTATAGTAGGGATGTTTGGAGTAACGTCTGTAAGAAAATGACGCAATTCAAGTGATCATTTGTGATAGCAATGTTATACCTCCATTCTTTTTCCCACAAGAACGCAGACGCAATATAGAGGACTACATCGAGTCCCTTGCGGAGGTAGTGCTACTCTAGGTCAATAGAGTGGCAGCTGAAAGACGTATTATTTGAGATTAGGACTGAGCACCATGTCACACAAGCAAAAAATACAGTCATCTTTATCAGACAACTAGCAGTATAGCCCGGTGTTGCTCGGGTGGAATGAAAGATTTAAAACTAATCCATGGTCTTGGAGCTCAGACTCTGCCGAAAGAATATTTGTGTGAAATTAGATGAGAATCGGATAAAAATTGTGGATTTGTATAAAGGACATACAGACAGACGAACAGACACACACGAAAACATCTTGCTTTAGATATATGCACTATTGTAAGAACTGCAACTTTGAAACTTTTGAATATCGTTTCTTATGTCTTTGTCTATGAGTGTATCAAATTTGATTAAAATCGGACCACTCCTTCTATATCCCGATTTTTTCGATTATCGATTTTCGATATTTATCGGGGGTGCCTTGACACAAAAACTAGCTAAGTACACTCGCAGACGTTTATAATACAAGTGTGTAAATTTTCAAGAAAATCGGTTCAGCCGTCTCGGAGTCTATAGGTAACGGACACATACATACACACACACACACAGATAAAGTTCCATTTATTAATAAGTTTAGATTTCTACGACCCCATCACAACTCACGTCTGTCCATTTAACTCCCCCGACTGTAAAACAAAAAAAAAAACAACAAAAAAATCTCCTAACACCATAGATGAGCAAGGGCAAGCAAGGGCAAGGATTATTGCGGCATTCACAAGCTTAAATGAGACTTTCTAAAAAAGCTGCAAAGTGATTCCGATGTCGTCTGCAGGCAGTGATTGAAGCTAATGCCGATTTTAAAAAATAAATTTACTCTTTTGTAATTCAAGATAATTTTGTGTAATTTTGGTAAATATATCTGTCAATATTAGTGTTATTTTCGGTTTGGCGTAATTTAGACGACAATTCATCCATCGCATCTTGCACATATAACGTAAGACGATTCAACGTTCTTTGTCTGGATGCATTCTCAGATTCAATCAAATTACACCGATTTTGTGTTATTTACGGACCGAAACAGCGAATGACCGTCCTCTGCTTTGCAGAATAGCAAATCAATGTTTGCTTTTGTATTTTGCTCCGACTTCTCTTTGGTAATTTGTTATTCAGAACGGTCTCTTCTGTCGAAGCCGATTCAACATTGCTTTCTTCCACATTCTGCACGCGCATTTGTTTACGTTTCTTCTTGACAAGATGACACGGAACACCGTTAGCCTGCATAATCTGAGACGATCTTCTAAAGTCTAGGCAATAGAATCAGCCGCAGATGACACTGCGCTAGTAAGAGGATAAAGAAAGAAAGAAAGAAAGAAAGAAAGAAAGAAAGAAAGAAAGCAAGCATGTAAAACTGAAAAAATAATGGTAAAATTGTTGAGAATTGGTCAGGAAGAAATAGTAAGAAAGAAAGAATTATAAACAGTTAATAGAAATAATTTAACAAACAAAGAAGAAATGTAAATGTATGGTAAAGAAAGAAAGAAAGAAAGAAAGAAAGAAAGAAAGAAAGAAAGAAAGAAAAAAGAAAGAAAGAAGAAAGCATGTAAAACTGAAAAAATAATGGTAAAATTGTTGAGAATTGGTCAGGAAGAAATAGTAAGAAAGAAAGAATTATAAACAGTTAATAGAAATAATTTAACAAACAAAGAAGAAATGTAAATGTATGGTAGAAAGAAAGAAAGAAAGAAAGAAAGAAAGAAAGAAAAAAGAAAGAAAGAAGAAAGCATGTAAAACTGAAAAAATAATGGTAAAATTGTTGAGAATTGGTCAGGAAGAAATAGTAAGAAAGAAAGAATTATAAACAGTTAATAGAAATAATTTAACAAACAAAGAAGAAATGTAAATGTATGGTAGAAAGAAAGAAAGAAAAAAGAAAGAAAGAAAGAAAGAAAAAAGAAAGAAAGAAGAAAGCATGTAAAACTGAAAAAATAATGGTAAAATTGTTGAGAATTGGTCAGGAAGAAATAGTAAGAAAGAAAGAATTATAAACAGTTAATAGAAATAATTTAACAAACAAAGAAGAAATGTAAATGTATGGTAGAAAGAAAGAAAGAAAGAAAGAAAGAAAGAAAGAAGAAAGCATGTCAAACTGAAAAAATAATGGTAAAATTGTTGAGAATTGGTCAGGAAGAAATAGTAAGAAAGAAAGAAGAATTATAAACAGTTAATAGAAATAATTTAACAAACAAAGAAGAAATGTAAATGTATGGTAGAAAGAAAGAAAGAAAAAAGAAAGAAAGAAAGAAAGAAAAAAGAAAGAAAGAAGAAAGCATGTAAAACTGAAAAAATAGCGTAAAATTGTTGAGAATTGGTCAGGAAGAAATAGTAAGAAAGAAAGAATTATAAACAGTTAATAGAAATAATTTAACAAACAAAGAAGAAATGTAAATGTATGGTAGAAAGAAAGAAAGAAAGAAAGAAAGAAAGAAAAAGAAAGAAAGAAAGAAAGAAAGAAGAAAGCATGTAAAACTGAAAAAATAATGGTAAAATTGTTGAGAATTGGTCAGGAAGAAATAGTAAGAAAGAAAGAATTATAAACAGTTAATAGAAATAATTTAACAAACAAAGAAGAAATGTAAATGTATGGTAGAAAGAAAGAAAGAAAAAGAAAGAAAGAAAGAAAGAAAAAGAAAGAAAGAAGAAAGACAAAACTGAAAAAATAATGGTAAAATTGTTGAGAATTGGTCAGGAAGGAAATAGTAAGAAAGAAAGAATTATAAACAGTTAATAGAAATAATTTAACAAACAAAGAAGAAATGTAAATGTATGGTAGAAAGAAAGAAAGAAAGAATGAAAGAAAGAAAAAAGAAAGAAAGAAGAAAGCATGTAAAACTGAAAAAATAATGGTAAAATTGTTGAGAATTGGTCAGGAAGAAATAGTAAGAAAGAAAGAATTATAAACAGTTAATAGAAATAATTTAACAAACAAAGAAGAAATGTAAATGTATGGTAGAAAGAAAGAAAGAAAGAAAGAAAGAAAGAAGAAAAAGAAAGAAAGAAAAAGAAAGAAAGAAGAAAGCATGTAAAACTGAAAAAATAATAGTAAAATTGTCGAGAATTGGTCAGGAAGAAATAGTAAGAAAGAAAGAATTATAAACAGTTAATAGAAATAATTTAACAAACAAAGAAGAAATGTAAATGTATGGTAGAAAGAAAGAAAGAAAAAGAAAGAAAGAAAGAAAGAAAAAGAAAGAAAGAAGAAAGCATGTAAAAC
>JBBBDQ010000456.1:2212500-2587500 GCA_037127315.1 Ascarosepion bandense
ATTATCAAGAAATAGTAAGAAAAAAATACTAACAAACAATGAACGAAAAAAAAAGAAAAAAGCTGGTGAATTGAGGAAACAGAGGTAAAACATTAAATTCTTTCATGAAGGAAAAATAAATAATTATTCAGATCATAGTTATAAAAAAACGATAAAAGAAAAAAAACAAAAACAAAAGTGAAACTAAAGCCGGAAAGACGAAAGGAAGCAAGAAAGAGTAATTGAGAAAAGGCATGAGCATCACCTCCCTCCCATTAGCATGGACCAGGCTTGTCTCCCAGAGAGTAAAACACTACGCCTCGTTGGTCTCACACTTTCAGCGGACCTCAAATGGAATGACTATATCGAATCCATTGCTAAATCCGCTGCTATGAAAGTCGGTTCTCTGTGTAGGGCCCGGAAGTTTTTTCCGTCTAAATCTATCCTGCACATTTACAAATCTACCATCCGCCCGTGCATTGAATACTGCTGCCATATCTGGTCGGGTGCCCCTGCTGTTCTCCTTGGGCTTCTCGATAAGGTTCAGAGGAGGGTCTGTAATGTGATAGATACCGACTTGGCAGACCGCCTGCAGTCTCTCTCCCACCGGCGAGACGTGGCTTCCTTGTGTCTCTTCTATAAATACTTTCACGGCTTCTGCTCCGATGAACTTAGATCACTGGTGCCCCCTAAATACGAATTTGCACGAGATACTAGATTAGCAACTAGATCCCACCCTTTTACAGTGAAACCGATAAAATGCAGCCATAACTTCTACTCCAACAGTTTCTTTCCTCGCACTTCCCGACTGTGGAATTCTCTTCCAAACGATTGCTTCCCCGACGGCTACAATCTCCAGGAGTTTAAATTTAAGGTCAATACACACCTCCTAACACACTAACCTGCTCCCATTCTATCAAGCACTCTTCCCATCTGCCCGACCCTCATCCTCGCTATCCTTACTCATCTGTCACCTTTCTCCTGACATTCCCTATGTCTATCCACTCCTTCTCTTTACCTTCCCCTATGTAGCCCCATGCGCAATAGTGGCAGTGGAATGCCTTGCTTGGGGTGAGATGATTAAAAAAAAAAAAAAAGAGGACACTTAAAATAATGAAATAAATGTCATTGTATTAAAAGAAATGAAGAAAGAAAAAGGAAAAGGAACAAAAATGAATAGAAAAAAAATGAAGAAAGATAACAATAGTAAGCTGAAAAATAAACAGAGGAAAACGTAAAACAAAAACAAAAAAAAAAAGCAAAAAGACGTTATTTAAAAGAAAAATGAAAACGAACAAAAGAATGAATAGATAAGAGATAAATGCAAACTAAAAGAAAGATCGACAAACAATATTAAACATTCGGGATGAATAATCTTCCTTATTCAGTCTTTCTAACGTTATCAGGATAAACTTGTGTTCTTCTTCTTCTATGTGCCATGTCCCTTCAGGACGTAGGCGATCATGGTTCTCCACGTCTCCCTATCCCTTGTGGCTCTTAGTATGTTTGTTCCTGTTGCTCCTGGCAACCCCCGTTCCGTCATCCACCTGATCAGACCCTGCAAATATGTTATCCGCTGCCTTCCTCTGTCTCTCCTTCCTTCTATCTGTCCAGTCAGTATCAGGTTCTCCAGGCTCTCCTTCCTCATTGCATGTCCCAGGAACTTCAATTGTCTCTTCCTGATGCTCAGCATCAATTTCCTTTTGTTGCCATTCTTCTAACACTTCGTCGTTGCTTGTATGCTCAGTCCACGATATCCGTAACATCCTTCTGTAGAACCACATTTCGGCCGCTTCCAGTTTTGTCCTCATACCCCTTATTAAAAATAATTCTAGATAAAATACATGAAAAAGTGTACTAACAGAGGACGTAAAGTGCGATACCGAGAACCAAAGGCATATTGCCATAGCCAAGGATGCATTCCAGAAGAGTCATGAGAAACCAAACAATTCGCTGGAAACAAAAAAAATGAGCTCTTACTTGTTATATGATGTCTGCCCTTTAACATTAGAACGAATACTGGGCAATCTCTTCAGAGATGAAGGAAAGAAACCGAAATGTAGTACTACAGAAGGATGCTGAGGATACCATGGACCGAACATGTGAGGCTTTAGAGGGAATAGAAACAAAAAGTAACTTATACATAATATTAGGAAAAGACAACTGAAGTTTCTGTGATATGTGATGTGGAAGGAAGGCTTGTAGAATCTAATACTCACTGGGCAGTTAGAGGAAAAGAGATACTGGGGAAAACAATGCGTGATATATTTGGTGGGCTTGAGCAAACGAATTGCAGAGCAGGGTTTGGAATGAATAACAAGAGAAAGAGTGTAAAGAGCTACAAGGGATAAGAAGATGTGGAAGGCCATAATCGTCTACGTTCTGAAGAGACGCAGGACTTAGAGGAAAAAGAAGAAGAAGAAAATATTTTGCTTTAAACAATATAAAATTTTATTAAAGATTCACAATATATGCGCATTCAAAACTTAACATTCAAAAATATATTTCGACATATACCACCCACAAAAAAAATAATCCCAAAAAACAAGACAAACAAAAGAGACAACTCTTTGGTCAACAAGGCTTCTGGATGAATGCCGTAGTAAGAAAAAAGAGTTCGGTTATCTACACCTAGAAAAATTAACACAGTGATGACAGTCCGTAAAGCATTGAGGCGTAACTTAAAGGCTAGTCATTTTTAGGGGCTGTAATTTTGCAATATTCATGAATATGGGAACTATGAAACTTAGAAAATCGAAAAGGGTTGAAAACCTTTGGAATTAGGACGATGTTGTGAATAACAACATACATATCTTTTTACTGGATTCATTTTAAGTAGCACAGCAGACTAACATCAATTGTTATAAACTTGGAGGTTCGACTTTTCTAAGAATTGAAGCTGTCAGTTGATTTATGCATCTCCTGGAACCGTGAAATCTGTGCAACAATTTGAATTTATTTCTTTAAGATAATTTTTTTTTGAGTTGTCGAATTCTTCCTGAAAAAAACAATCGCAAAGAAAGGACAAAATATTAAGTGAATGAGGACAGCCAACATTCAAAGAACAACTTTTACATATCAAAATCAAAAAAGTACAAACATTTTAATTTCTCTGAAGCGCTTTAACACAGGTTAGTGTGACAGTGAAATCCGAAGGCGTATTCGGATATTCAAACATGTATCCCAAAAGATAAGCAAAGTATTAGGTAACAAAGTTAGAAACAAAGGAAAGGTACTGAACTATTACGTAATATCACTTCCTTCCTAATAAATGTGAATACTGGACATTTCTTTACAGATGAGAAAGATACATGAATTAACATAAATGTGGTTCTGCAGCAGGATGCTGAGAATATCATGGACCAAAAATATAAGCAAAGACGAACTTTTTGAGAAATAGAAAAAGTATACATTATTTATATGAAGAAAAAACAATTGAAAGTTCTAAGGCAACTAATGAAGAAAGAGGTCTTGGAAAATTCGAAAATTTCATGACAGCAATAGCGACTGATGGAAACAATACATAACCTTCATTGCCAGCTTGAGTAAATGAATGATAGTGCAGCATTTAGGAGATATGGTAACGTGTTAAGATCTATAAAAGACAGAGAATAAAATACAGAGAATTGTAAAGGGCCATGATCTCTAACATCCTGAATCGCCTCGGAATATTGAAGAAGCGTAATGGATTTCATTGTCGTAGAGACATTGATACATGGTTCAGTTCGTGGTGAATTAGAAGAAAAACATAATTTTTAAAACATGTTAGAGTTGTTTTTATTTAGATTTTTGTTTAGCAAAATGTCTTAGATTTAGAAGTAAAATAGCTATCCTATTTTTTATAATATATTCCATTGTATATATATAACTTTAATGCAAAAGGTAAGACAGCTAGGTAAATCCCAAAAACCCGATCCCAATTAATATTAATTACATTAATATTAAAACTGATCAAGGTGGAGGGCTCAATGCAATTTAAATTCAAATTACAGAGCCAATTATAAAATAAAACAAATTCCGATGTTCAAATTCGTTGTATGGCCATTTCTACGAGAAATTCTTCATATCATCAGCAACAAATTTATTAAAGCCAAATGACAAAATGAAAAGATATTTTACCTGTAGAGGTTCAAGAAAAATATTCATCACGAAAAATTGAAGGGGTGGTATTAATAAGAAAGCAGACAGAAATATATGTCTATTTTGATTTTTAGATTTTTTGAAAACCCCTACTCCTTAAATAAGTCGAGAGTTGAAAGTTGAAATGTCTGGTTCAAAGAAATGGTCGGAAAAGCATAAAAAGAAAAGGGAGGAAGTAACAGGGAGAAAGTAAAATGGGGAGAGGGGTGGTTGACAAGGAAGTAAGTTAAGAAAAGAAAAGAAAATATTTCCAGAGAAACTGTTAACAATGGTGTTGAAAAATAAATCATAGCGGTTTTTGATTTTAAAAAATGGGATGAAGATTATAGAAAAACATTTTTTGGAAAACTTTGACATACAATTTAAATTTAAATATAAAACTAGATTTAAATTAAAAAAATAGAAAATTAATAAAATATAAAAATAAAAAATAAAGATATAAAATATAAAAAATAAAATATAAAAAATTGACTTAAGGAGTATATCAATTCAACAAGTGTGCCCACACACATATAGATATAAAATACACATATACATACATTTCTCATATATACATATATATATATAAATATATATACAAAATAACAAACTACACACATGCACACACGCAAAAACCCCACCCAACCACACGCGTACAAAACCCTCCTCACATACATTTATATATACGAACATACACATTAAATGATATTAGCAACTATGAGTTAAGCTCGATTCTAATTATATTTGAAAACTTTCAGACACAAATTAAAGGCGGTTTGGTACGATAGGAACAAAAAATTTATTATATTTTATTCTTTATTATATTTATTGTATTTATTGTAAGGGCCCTGTTAAAATTTTCACAAAACCAAAAAAATATCTAAAAATATATAAAGGTGAAAAAATATGAAGGTGCAAGAAAAATGCGGGGTAAAACTAGTCTTACTCGTTAAATGGTAGATACTAAAAGGGGAAAAAGGAAGAAGAAGGAATCTATAACGCTGGGATCAGTCATTGGCAGTGGGGTTCAAATTTACTAGTCAAAAATTAATTAAAATTAATTTTCTTTTAGACTAAATTTAAATTTAAAATTTAATTCTAAGTACAAACGTTCACAAATTTCGCCTTCTGTCAGCATTTGCTAATGAATTCTTTTTTTAAATTCGAGAGTAGGTCTTGGTTAGGGTAATTTAATATTTGTATTTTTTCCTGTAAACACAGATTGCATCTATCGTGAAAATTCCTAGGGATACGAGCTGAGCCTATCAGTTTCCAACTAACTATAGGGTTTAGCCCCTCTTCCTTCATTTTCCAAAATCTTCGTGAAAGGGCTTTTTGGTATTTCTGATTTGGGTTGGAAAAGGGATACCCATGATTGTAATAACGTTGCTTAAAACCCCCCCGCGGATATACCAATATAGATTCGGTAATTTTTTCTGTTGATGGATGGTGGATTTACACTTGCCTTTCACCAGGCAGATACTCACGGAGCTACAGTTGCATTCATTAGAAATTCCAGACCTAGAATCGGTATTATATAAATCCTTTAGAATCTGCTTATTGTGAGAATTAATGATGTCGTCCAAATTTCGGATAAAGGAATAGCTAATTTTTAATGTGCTTCTATTAAAGCATTTCCGTTGAGGATTCTTGTTATTGAAATGTTTATCTATTAACCTGAGAAAATATATTTTTATGTTAATATTGGTTAGTTTGCAGTATGAGGGGTTAAACCATATTACATTTCTTTTTCTACAATTATTTTTGTTTTTAGTATTAGATGGTTTGCTGTCAATAGTTGGTTTTGAATCATGAGGAATTTCTCGTAGAATTTTCTCGTAGAAATGGCCTTACAACAAATTTGAACATCGGAATTTGTTTTATTTTATATATATATATATATATATATAAGAAAAATTAAGGCAGACACAAAATAGGCCTATACTTCCTATTTACCATAAAATAACGTGTCTGCCTTAATTTTTCTTATATTTGCTCTATATGTATTTATATACATATATATTTAGAACTCTCTTAGAGTGTTATCCTACCACTTTATGTACAGGATACTCCTTTGGATTCTTCTATATCTCCACCGCATGCGGTTATATATATGTGTGTGTGTGTGTGTGTGTGTGTGTGTGCGTGCGTGCGTGCGTGCGTGCGTGCGTGTGTGTGTGTGTGTGTGTGTGTGTGTGTGTATTCGTCGCTTTCCGAAGAGAAATGTATATATATATATATATATATATATATATTTTCTCTGCCACGCTCATGTAGAAAACGACAATAGCGAGGAAGAGTCGGCTCAGCTGATTAAAGAGAGAATACCGCGGCTGTATCGGCTCAATTCATTCTCTTTCCTACCAATTATTAAACTTTACTAGCTGTTATGAAACCTGTTACTCCGTGTTCGCTCTTTAACAGCACCTTATTTATATTTTTGCAATAATCATCATGGCGTCGTATAGCCAAGAATGTATATATATCCTCTATTATAATAAAGAACTTTGTATATACATACGCACATATATATAGTCTTGAAAAATGTTTTGATATTCTACAAATCCATGGGTAATAAATATATCGCAGTTAAGCAGCCGTCCCTTAGGCCCAAATCATATAACAGTTAATGTCTGAGGAGTAGCTCCTTTGCTGCGGAATATTTATTACCCATGGATTTGTAGAATATCCAAAATTTATTCAAGATTATATTATTTTGTGAAATTTACTAAAAAAAATTAACATTGAGTTCTTTTGAGTTTGTCTCTATTGCAATTTACCTGACAAAAATACCAAATATTCTACGTCTCTCTCTCACTCTCTCTCTCACACACACACACACACACACACATATATATATATATATGTGTGTGTATGTGAGTGTGTATATATTTCTTTTGTTACGCTCATGGTGGGGTCGATTTTTTTTCTTACATCTTAATGTAAAATGTTCCATAGTGGGTACATCATTATATATGTTGCCGTCATTTTAGATGGTATGGGCCCACTCGTATATCATATTTTATACCTAGAAAAACATTTGTTGTTCGGTAAAAATAACTACTTGCATTCAAATTTGATTTTGTTGACATTCACTGACAATGGAGATCAAAAGCTTATAAAATTTGTTTTAGCCAAGTTACACCAAGATACAAATTGGCTTCCTATAATGTAATTGTTTATTTGCAATACAGAATGGATATAAGCCGATTCTTCTTACAACGATGTTCTGTAACTTAGAATGAAAAATAGATCTCATCTCTCGTTCGATCAGTAAAATCTAAAATCTGTGATTCAAACCAAACTTAATTCGCATCATTTTCCTACACGTTGCTTCGTTCAACTTGAATACTCCTCTTTCTAATGTCTTCTGTTCACCTCGAAAGACGACTGATTTTAATCCGATGTAACTTATAATTTTCGTTTTGCAGCTATGCATGCTGGCTATCTGGATCTTCCTGTTTGACCGTGATATGCAAACACGCAAACGGTACTGAGCATTGCTTTATACTATTTTTTCTGGCAGTCAAACGCATAAAATACATCATAAATAAAGTAAGAATTATTCACCAATGTACGATCATTTTGTTCTTTTACGTTCTTTTAATATATTTTTTGATAGTCTTTTCAACTGAGAAATCAGCTGCTGCTTTTCTTCGCCTTGCTTTCTAATAAGTAAATATGTCATCTCCTATTATATTCTAAAGATTCTGGGACTGCGTTTGCTTACGGCAACATCTCCAAACGGAACCACACATTTATGGTTGCTCTCATGAGGTTTCCCTTTATTCTCTTCGATGTCGAATTGACCCAAGGAAGTTCTGTTTTCGTGACAATAACTCACGTTCAGGAGATCATAATAAATTCGTTTTGTTCCAATGTGACTGAAATCGCCAGGGAACGACACGGTATGAAAAACTTCAACCATTCACCACAATTCAGATTTCCGTCCTCCCTATCCATCACTGTTTCGATCGATCTTTTCAATATGAAAGGCTTAATGTATTATGTATTAGTGACGCCTGGTGGCATTGTTAATGCAGAAAGATGAAGTCGCTGCCTTGAAAATCGGATCACTGTAATTAAAGAAAGGGATAAAAAGAAGATAGCCGTTTACAGGAGAAGCAACCCAAACTTTCATCCTGTTGCATGACATTTTCACCCGGCTCTTTGTCGACGTCTCTCTACCGAAGAATAGCATTTGAATTGGGTGGGGATAACTTTTTCGGGCTGCATATTAGTCAGCCATGGCGCCATTGGATTCTTTTTCCGGTCATGAAAAATATTATTGAATTTTTTTTTCTTCTCTACACCTTCAGCACAAAGGCGATAATGGCTCCCCAACAGACTTTCCATTGTAGCTCTTTGTAAGATCTGCCTCTTCAGTAACTCTTTTACTCCCTGTTCTGACTTCCATTTCCTCAAGCTTCTTATACTTTCTGTTTCCCCATCCCTCTTGCCTACAGTAGGTCATGGGAGTGTCAAATTCTCCAAGTTTTCTGTCTTCATCATTTATCCTAGAAATTTCTATTTAGCCCATTTAATATTTATAAATATCAATTTGTTTCCATTTTCCGTAATACATCCTTTTAAGAACATTTTCAATCTATAGTATTCCCCTCATCTATTGATCGAACGATATTTTCGTCGATTTGATTCCTTAATTCATCTCTGAAGAAATAATCCAATGTTCACGTTCACGACTGAGGACTGATATTACATATGTGTTCAGTAATTTTTCTTTGTTTATAACTTAATTTCCTTGTTTCTTAATAGTTTGCTTAGTTGTTGGAAGGAAACATCTTTTATGCCAATGAGACTTCGGATTTCGGTACCCTCTATCATTCGTTTCATCAAAACGTAATTCAAAGCATCTCTGAAAATTTGCATCACATTTTTTTTGCAAATAAAAGAAACTATTTGTCTATACAAGCTAATATTAACACTTTTTATAATGTTCGAGATATTGTCCTAATTTTTACTGCTAGGCTTACAACGTTTCGGCCGTTGTACAATCAATCTTTTTTTAGGAGTTAGAAATTTCGAACCGAACCATTTATTACGATCACTGAGGTACCTAATTCTCATTTACGATGATACTTCTAGTAGATATGTTGTTATCTCTCTTTTACTTAACTCTTTATGTTATTTGTTCACTACTGCTGTTGTCTGGCATTGAACTGATGTAATGAATAGGTAATGAATATATATACACTTTGGTTTCCTGTCACTGGAATGTGACTGGCTGGTGTCAGCCATAAATACAGACAAAGACGAGGATGCACAGAGGTCTACAGGTCTAACACTAGAGATCCCGAGATCTACTGGTCTTCTACTACAGATCTACAACTATTGACTACGTCTCTGGTTACTGTATACGACGAGTACCGTACATTACGTCTACTCATTAAATTGTTCTACCCGGTTACATTTGCCTTAACCACCTCTAATGATATATATATATATATATATATATATATATATATATATATATATATATATCCCTTTCCGGGACATATCATGAACTCACAACTCTTTGGGTCAAGTCACTGGAACTAACCAACGTCTATATCCACTGGGCCATGTGTCCTTGAAGATTTATTGTCGGAGCGTACAACTGCCAAAACGTCGTTAACTTGGCATTAAAGATGAGGACCATAGTTTAGTTTAGTTGTTTGTTTTACTAGCATATTTACCCATCTGGGTCATTTAATGCTGAAGAATTTGTTTGGTTTTTGTTTACTGCTTGTTCATCTTGTGTGAGTATTGCTGTCGAGATATAAGTAGAGGTCCTGTGATTTGGCGTGTGATGGTTATATGCTATCTTCTTTGCATATACATTTTGTTATATAATTTTGTTGCTTTTAGAAATTCTAAAAGGTCATTTGGGTCAGCTTTGCTGAAAATGTCTTTCAGATTGTTTTCTTGATAATATCTTAATCGCATTTGTTCAAGATCTATGCAGCTTGTTACTATATGTTTCATTGTGTAGAACTGCTGACATGGAATGCATATTGGTGCCTTCTCACTATTTAGTAGGTGTGAATGGGTGACAGAGGTGTGGCCTATTTGAAGTCTAGTCATTACTACTTCTTTTCTTCTTGACACTTTCCTATTGGAAATTTTAACTTCTATCCATTCTTTGAGGATGGGGTTAATTTTGTAAAGTTTGTTATTTTTGCAGGAGTTCCACAACTCTTGCCATTTGGTCGTAATAAAGTTGTTGATTAGAGGTTTGTAATCTGTGTGGGGTGCTTTTATATCACTAATGTTGATGCTTAATGATCTTTTAGTTATGTCTAATTTTTCGTTTCCTCTGTGACTAATGTGGCTGGGAATCCAGCATAAAATAATGTTTTCATTTTGGGTGATGAGGTTGATTCTTTGTAGGAGATTGATGATCAGAGGGTTATTTAGATTTTTGTTTTTTAGTGCCATTAGCATTGATGATGAGTCTAAAAATATTATATATTTGTTGAAGTTAAGTTCGAGGATGAGGTCTAAAGCTAAGTTTATTGCTGTAGCTCCAGCAATGAAAATTGATGTAATGTCTGGTAAGCGTTTTTGGAGTGTGGTGTTGTTAGAGATAACTGCACTTCCTACTTTATTCCTGTCTTTAGAGCCGTCTGTGTATATTTGTGTCCAGTTGGGATGTTGTTCAAGGATTTTATTTGAATTATCGATATAAGTTGAGGGATGTGTATTAGATTTGGAGTGTTGTGTTTTCTTAATTCTGGAATGATTTCTGGTTGTAGTGAGGGAAATTATAATACAATGAAAATCTGGGAGGAGGACATCGTCTATGAAATGATGAGAATGCTGGAAGTGTGTCTTATTTATGAAACAAAGAGAATCTAAACTTATTTGTAAATGGAAATTTGTCTCTGTGTGTGTGTCTGTGTGTGCGTCCGTTACCTATAGACTCTGAAACGGATGACCCGATTTTCTTGAAAATTTACACATTGTACTATAAGGATCTGAGAGTGTTCTTAGCTACGTCATGTATCGAGGTATCCCCGATAAATTGATAATTCTAGAAAGGTGAATATTCAGGTAATTTGGATTTGTGAATAATGCGTTTGTCAATTAGACAGTTTGCAAAGGAGTGTTCCTTTTGTAGTCAGAATGTTTCTATGGCATTTTTCCCTGTCAAATAAAGTTTTGTTTTCAGGATGGAAGACATAGTTGAAGGTGGGATTGGTAGGACATGAATAAAGTTTGATATAATATTTTAGTGCTAGTTTTTTTTCCGTCTTAGGAGGAGTGAACATTCATGGGCCTCTGAATATAGACGGTTTACAGGAGAAATATTGAAAGCTCATAATGATAATTTAATCATTTGATTATGTATGGTTTCCAATTCTCTTAAATAGGACTTTCTGGTAGATTCATAGGTGAAGCAGCCATAATCCAGTTTTGATTAAATTAATACTCTATAAAGTTTTATTAAGACTTGTCGATCTGCTCCCCAAGTCCGAGCAAAGTAAAAAGCGTAAAAGAAACCATTTCGACAAATAATTAAGATATACACATTTACTCTTAGTTGTGAATATTAAAGTAACTATTAAGTCATTGGAACGCCAACATATTTTTTTGTGTTGCGAAGCAGTGAGATGCATGTAAATAGGCATAGATAAGCCAATATTTCCAATACGTAGCCTAACGATAAAAATCAATTATTTAATTTCCTTGTCGTTATTTTTAATTCAGTGATATAACCGACTGGGCTGACTGCCTGCAGTCACTCTCTCACCGGCGTGACGTGGCATCATAGTGCCTCCTCTATAAATACTATCATGGTTTCTGCTCTGACGAACTTAAATCACTGGTTCCCCCTAGATGTGAATTTGCACGAGATACTAGATTCGCAACTAGGTCCCACCCTTTTACAGTAAAACCGATGAAATGTAACCGCAATTTCTACTCCAACAGCTTCTTTGCTCGCACTTCCCGCCTGTGGAATTCCCTACCGCATGCTTGCTTCCCCGACGGCTACAACCTCCAGGAGTTTAAATGTAAGGTCAATAGGCACCTAACACACTCACTCCCAATCTCTCCCTATGTACATCCTAAGTCGTCTATCACCCTCCTTCTGACATTTCCTATACCCAATCCCTCTATGTAACCCTCTGCGCTATAGTGGCAGTGGAATGCCTTCCTTGGGGTGACACAATTAAAAAAATATATTGATTACGCCTTTATTTTATTAAAAACTCCATATTAATTCATAACATAGATCATCATAGTTCTTTACTGATTCATTTTTACTTCAAGTGCCATACTTGATACACCTTTGGGCGATTGTATGTCTTTCGATTCACGACTCAGCAGTTGTTTGACGATTCTTTTTTAGTAGAATAGCTGCCAAGGGTAAAGAGACTGAGTTTTTCTCATTAAAAGCAATTTGTTCTGCTATTCAACCTACAGCTGGGAAGAGAAGAGATTTATTCATCCCTTTCCGAATGGTATTTGCTTCTGAGTAGATTTAACGATTCCCAATTCCCTACACACTTTATCACGTACACAAAAAAATTGCCAATAGAAAGAAGAGAATTTCCACCTCTTTTCAAAAAAATAACGTTTACTACCTGATCAGTCATTGATCTTTCAATGTCGAAACAAAATGTACACTTTTGTAGTAGATTGTAGTTTGGACATGTTCTAAAACATAATTTAGAATATATATTCATAGTTCTATTTTAATATTGAGCACTGTTTTCAATTAATGTTTTGAACGTTGTAAATATTTTCTTCGTTCCTTATTCATGTGGATATATATATATATATATATATATATATGTATATATATATATGTGTGTGTGTGTGTGTGTGTGAAAAGTATATGCATATAATTATATATATATATATATATATATACACAATTTGTTATATATATTATATTATTTATATATTATATATGCGCGATACTCATTTGAAAGCGTTCAATATCAGTGATAAAGCTGACATATTCATATAGATAGGTGTGAATTTGTGATTTACACAGTTGTACTATAATCGTCTGCGAGTGTTCTTAGCTAGGTTTTGTGTTGAGGTACCCCCAATGAATATCGAAAATCGATAATCGAAAAAATCGGGCTATAGGAGGAGTGGTCCGATTTTAATCAAATTTGATACACTAATAGACAAAGATATAAAAAACGATATTCAGAAGTTTCAAGGTTGCAGTTCTTACAATAGTGCAGAAAATCGATAACATATGTTTATATATATATATATATAAGGCAAGATGTTTGTGTGTGTGTCAGTTTATCTGTCTGCATGTCCTTTATACAAACCCACAATTTTTATCCGATTCTCCCCAAACTTCACACAGATATTCTTTAGGCTGAGTCTGAGCTTCAGGACCATGGATTAGTTTTAAAGCTTTCATTACACATGAGCAACGCCGGGCTATACTGCTAGTATATATATATATATATATATATATATATATATATATATATATATATATACACATCGTTCATTCAGTAATGAATTAGAGCACTCTGGCTATTGCCGTATGATGCATCATACGCTAAAAATCTACCTCCTTCTACCCAGCTCTCATAGCTGAAATGTAGAATCGTCGGCTTACGCCAATTTGGTCGGGTTTCAATCCTGGGTTAAAAGCAGTCGGAGGTCTAACCGCACTGATGAGCTGTGATACAGCGAAACAGATCTGTCTGTAGATATATATATATATATATATATATATATATAGATAGATAGATAGATAGATAGATAGATAGATTTCAATGGATAAGTTGTCAGCATTTCTCATTTTTAATTTCGCGCATACGCTTGATAGTTTAAGCTTGTATCGTCGGCACTCTATAGATAGGTCAGTTCGGCACCGTCTGTAAGAACAAAAAGTGCATGATGACGTAATTCACTCAGTCAGAAATTTGTAAATGGTATGCTTCAATACTTGGCATTCTGGTCAGAATCTGCAATAAGATAATTTCTGGGTGTTTAGATGCCAGTCTGGAGACAGTTTAGAGTATTCGTAAAGAGTTGGATGAGTCTAATGATGCTTACAAAAGTACGGCAGCTCAGAAAACTAACTCTGATCGTTCTGATAAAAATAGAACTTTGGTGGTGAAGATCTCAAATTCAGCAAGAAAGCTTACATCAAGGTTGTAGTGCTGTCCTGGGCTGAGTGCGTGGCCGCGGGGAGACCTTCCCGCTGGCCAAAGGACTACACCATGCCGCACAAGCTGAACCAAATCATGGCAGATATGAAATCTGTAACCACATCACACCTTATGTCTGGCAACCTAACTCCCCAGGTTATTATTATGTATGGGGTGTGCATTTGAACGAAAGACTAAGAAAACGTCATGTAACACCAAAGATAAACGGACGACAAACATTATGGCAGTATTCACAAATATAAACAAAGAAACCGTCCAGAAAAATTGCAGAAGATTACGGACCAGTCCTTCTTTGAAGAAAATGGTGATTTATTGAAAAAAATTACTTTTTTAGTATTTCAAGATATATTTGTATAAATATTACAATATATAAATATGTCTTTTAAAATCCCAGTGTTATTTTCATTTTTCTTATATTTGCTCGATATGTATTTATATATTTCAAACATACGCACCGTAGAGGGTGTTGTCAGTGTTTTCATCGCGAGGATCCCTAGGGGGTTTCAACATCATACCCCCCTCACCGCGCCGACCCGACCAGAGATGATCAGCCTCCTACCCACCCTCGCTAAGCGCTTTCTGACACTGGAAAATTACGTTTAGACCCGGTACAAAACCCTGCAAATGTTCCCGATTGGCGACAGTCAGAGCCACTTTCCATTTAGAGGCGAACCGCACATGAGCTCGTCCGAAACATTAATTTATACATATATATTTAGAGATCTCTCTCCACTGTATGTACAGGATACTCCCTTGGATTCTTCTTATCTACACCGCATGCTGATATATATATATATAGTCATCAGCTTACAGATCTGTTTCGCTGTATCACAGCTCATCAGTACTGTTAGACTCCGATTGCTTTTAGCCCAGGATTGAAACCCGACCGAAGTGGCGTCAGTCGGCGGTTCTACCTCTAGGCCATAGGCGCACGGTAGAAGAAGGCAGACCTTTTAGCATGTATATTGTCATTATACACGCCCAATTCATTCATTCATTAATTCATAATTCCAAAAAAATATGCAAAAATTATATTTTAGAAAATTGAAAATTGTAAACGATGTTGTCACTAATTAAAATAAACCCATCAAATTTAAACTAGCTATGATAAATATAGTACGACTGTGTCTTTGGTCGAAAACCAATTATATAAACTACTTCCTTGAGTAGATACCCGATGAAAAACTATATCAATCCTCAAATATACAAGCAAAATACAAGATCCATCTCCCCATTTTCGCGTAACTTTTTGTTTCGTCGTCCGTGATCCCTAAAATGACTCTTGAGAACAGCATTTCTTGTTTGATTTAATTGGATCTGCATAGCCTACAACTCCCCTGCTTACCATCAGGTACCTTTTCAGTTCAGATGATCTGAAAAAATGGTTGCAAACTATACAGTTTTCATGGGCGAGGCCTTGCGGCAGCTTAGCACAGTTTTTTTACTTATGGTAGTCATGATGATCTTTCAAGGGTTTTACATAACCTGGCCACGAAAACAGGATGCTCTTACACGCCCCCATATTTCCATATTTCCAAGGAGACTCTATATCCGCTGCTAAACATCAGCTATAGGTATTCCTATTTATCTAAATATTTACTCCTGTTTCTTTACTCCCCCATATTTCCAAGGAGACTCTATATCCGCTGCTAAACATCAGCTATAGGTATTCCTATTTATCTAAATATTTACTCCTGTTTCTTTACTCCCCCATATTTCCAAGGAGACTCTATATCCGCTGCTAAACATCAGCTATAGGTATTCCTATTTATCTAAATATTTACTCCTGTTTCTTTACTCCCCCACCACACACAAAAAATTAATTCAATACACATCGCTATCTTAAAAGACAATCCTGATTGTGGAAATTGAGGTTTTACATCTACGCCAGGTCATGTGAACGACTTAAAATGCAAATATATGCGTGACTGATGAGATGAAACATTTTCGACCGTAGAGATCATAGCAGGTATTTAAGTACCTTGCAAATACACACGCAACATGTGTATCCTCTCACAGTTGAGGGCCCACTTTCCTAAAATCATAGCGTGTGTAATAAATTATAATGGAAATCTAGTGTAAGTTTCTTTCTTCCTGTACAAAATGCTAAAGTATGTTTTCCTACATAAATTCTTGGTAATCAATAAATTCCAGTTTAAGAAATGTTTCATCACTAGGATCAACATTTGGATAGCGCGGCGAATACATATTTGATTTTTTCACCAGGCCAAATATTTGCTGACTAAAAACATCTATTCATAGCTTTGCCCCCGTAGACATTTTTGTTATTAGCTAAACAATCAATACACCACAGTCTATTATTACATGGATTTATCTCTCGCAAATGATTAACTTATATTGAAATCTTTCCAGTTATAGAAGAAATGCACACAGAAAGATTCATACAAACATTTGTAAAGACAGTCCCAAACGACAAAGGAATTATCATGGTATTTTAAAAGTTGTCTTGCGGTAATTCTCTTACTGTATTTTAGAAATGTCATAGAGATAAAAAACAGATTTCGTACGGGAATAAATGAAAAAGGGCTACAATCGGCCACAGACATGGTAATGGGTCAAATATTATTTATAGAAAGAAATGAATGGACGTTATCCTACACTAACAATTTTATGAAAAGTTGTGGCCCATAAGAAAATATGCTCTCCATCGCTTTCCCTTTCATTTAGACACACACATTCTCTCTCACTTTCTATATATATATATATATATATATATATATATATGAAAATTAGACAAAAAGCTTACATGTTTTACGTTGAAAACCGTTCTTAATGTATTAGCCAACGTATATATACACTAGGCCATGTGAAACTAACCATTATTATAAAATATTAAAGAGATAGGTCTATACAGGGATCTCAATATTATATACATAAAAGAAAGCCCAACACATCATCAAAAGCGGTCATAATAATTTAATAATTTACATAATTAATTATGTAAATTATTTCGATGAGTATGTTTAATAAATTTTCTTGAAAATGTACACTGTTGTAATATAAGCGTCTGCGAGTGTTATTAGCTAGGTTTTGTGTCGAGGTACCCCCAATAAACATCGAAAATCGATAATCGAAAAAATCGGATTATAGAATGAGTGGTCCGATTTTAATCAAATTTGATACACTCATAGACAAAAAAAGAAGAAAAATCTGATATTTTTCACTTTTGTGTTGCTTGATTTCATTTAACTGAAGCATTTATAAATGTGAAAAATGTTAGATTTACAAACGTTTATTATTTCCTCTTTATCTTATGATTGTGTCGGATTTTGATTTCTATTCGATTTAACTCGTCTTAGAATTTATTTTAAAAAAACAAGATCAGCCTATATATATATATATATATATATATATATATTCGTGTGTGTGTGTGTGTACTCCACTCTATTTTTCTAATTTCTATCTATCTATCTATCTATCTATCTATCTATCTATCTATCTGTTTGTGTCAATTCTCTCATACGAGCTCTTAATTTGCAGAGCCAAATTACATACGCTGAATTGTCATTATGTCAGAACACTTCCCGTTCCGCGAATATTCCTTTCGACAGGTAAGGTTAATCAACCGAGCACATCCTTGTTATTTATGCAAAACGTTTCCAATCACCGCTCACGGCCGCTTTTGTCTGAATCACTAAGCAAACAATGCAGGTTTTACGGCTAATTGTCATCCTGTATTCCATATTCCCTTGTGGGTAAATCGCCTCAGAACGGAGAATTGCCGAACAATGTGACCAACCACTTTACAAGATTAATCAAAATTTGGTGTTCTCAAGGTCCCCTGCTCCAAACAAATTGTTTTCGATTGCTCTTTGAGGTAAAAGGAAATAAAGTTTCTCAAAGATGGAATGGTTAAACATATTATCTTGTCAACACACACACACACACACATACACACACTTCTATATATATATGTATTAATAAATGATTAGATAATGAACAAAAATGAAACGTGTGGCCGAGGGGTTGGAATGAAACCCGGGTTCGAATCTCACCATGGTCAATTTGTCTAGATAATACATCTTGATGATATTGATCTAAAGGAGTAGGTTCCAACGAGTGCCACTCAGGAAAGTGAACCATATTAATGGCCGACCCAAGTTTTGTAAGCGATGTTGGGTAGACGGCTTTGAGAAGCCGTCGTTGTGCTAGTGCGAACTCACAAGTCATCGTGACCAGCGATTTGAGCCTCCTGGATTTGTTTAGACTGTTTATCATAGTAGATAATGATGTTTGTGCTAAAATTCTTTTTTTTTTCAGTAGATTAATAATAGAAAGGCATTTTGGTAAACAAATGTTGTCATAACGTACTCGATATTAACGTAAGGCTAAGGCGTTAACAGAATTTATGTAGTGAGATTTGAGGATTTTCTACAGTAGGTTACCATTATTTTCTCCAGTAGACAGGTTGCTAATAAAGGTTATGGAACCTAATCCGTATGCCTATTTGACCTATAACTGGAGGTAGAAGCAACGGGTTAATATTGTTGCTGTTTCGTGCCGATATCCACTGCGCTACAATGCGCGCGCGTACACACACACACACACACACACAGTCATCTGCATACAGTCCTGTTTCGCTGTATCACAGCTCATAAGTACGGTTAGACATCCGGTTGCTTTTAGCCAGGGTTGAAACCCGGCTGAACTGACATCATAGCTTCTACTTCTACTTCTGAACTGTGGGCGCTCGGAAGGCAGATTTTAGCGTATAATATACAATGTAAATACACGCCAGTAGACGAGAGTGTTCAAATTCTTTACTGAATGAACGATGCGTAAATGCGTGAGTAGCTACTGTTATTTTTAAAGTCTACCATTTTTCCCTAGTGCTCAATCGGTGTGCGAGAGCGAAAATAGTCATCCGCCCACGCACACACACACACACACACACACATATATATATATATATGCGGATGATTATTTCCGCATATATATATATGCAGAAATAATCATCGCATATATATATATATATATATGAACATTATTTTTTAATCGATAACCGTATTTAAGTAGATAACCTGCTGTTTTAAATCAAATAGTACATTTGTTTCAACCGGCCTGATTACTTACAATAAATCTTTGCTGCGAAAATGTGTGTCATTCGGCAGGATTCGAACCTACGACCACTATTAACATATGGGAAGCCACCAATTGATCTGGCGCGTATTAGGCCACTCGACTACGAATGTTACCATAGTCTAAACGAAGTCAAATTAACCCTATATAACACAATTTTCGATTCTACTCAAATAACCTTCTTTGCTCTGAAATGTATCGTAATGTCAACAAATTTAAACAGACAATGTTACGGAAAATCCCAAAAATTAACGAAATGGTTTAACAACCAAAATATTAAAATTATTTGTTTGAACATTATTTATTATTATATTTTTTCAATATGTCAGTTGTTAAACTATTTAGTTAATCTTCAAGATTTTGCTTATTTGAGGAAAGAAATATTACACCAAAATGACCGGAATTTTAAAATGTTTATCAGCGATTTTAATATCAGTTTACATTTGACTTTACAGTGTCCTTATTTCTGATATTGATCGCTGATATAAAAACAACATAAATTTTATTGATTGAAACATTTGTTTTGCAAATAATATATATCTATATTAGAAATGATCAATAGATATTAATTTTTTGATTAATATTTTTAAAGGAAAGTTTCCTATCTCTTCCTCAACACAAATTAAAAACACTGTCCTAACAAATAACTTTTCAATTTTATGTCTTTATTTCGATATTGTTTAATAAAATGTGGACCCATTTAATTATTTGAAGGCTTTTGTTTCTTTTTATCTTATTAACACAAAAATCGATTATATACCAACTAGCAGTATAGCCCGGCGTTACTCGGGTGTAATGAAAGCTTTAAAACTAACCCATGCTCCTAGAGATCAGACTCTTTGGGCGTTGGCACAAAAGACTAAAAAGCAATAGTTGTTTCCAGTTAATGAGAAACCGTAGATTGAAAGAAAAATGAATGGATGTAAGTCAAATTTTGATTTCCTGGTATCGATATCAAATAAGTTTTCTTCGTCGTAAACTCAATTTTGAAGGCTAAATAAGTCCTCTACGTAAATGGTATAATGGCTGAGACTAAGAACTACAATTATACCTATTTAGAGCTAAACCTGAAACAAAAACTAAAAGGACTGAAAAAAATACAGACATACAGGCAGATAAACAGACACACACACACACACACAAACATCTTGCCTTATATATATATATATATATATACATACATATATATTGTCGATTTTCTGCACTATTGTAAGAACAGCAACCTTGAAACTTCTGAATATCGTTTCTTATGTCTTTGTCTATGAGTGTATCAAATTTGATTAAACCCGATTCTATAACCCGATTTTTTCGATTATCGATTTTCGAGATTTATCGTGGGTACCTTGACACAAAACCTAGCTAAGATCACTCGCAGACGCTTATAGTACAACTGTGTAAATTTTCAAGAAGATCGAGTCAGCGGTTTCGGAGTCTATAGGTAACGGATACACACACATACAGACAAAGTTTCATTTATACATAAGTGTAGATGTTCAACACTTAAAAATGACAAATATGAAATATATCTTTTTTCTGATCATTTCACCCTAAGAAATTATGCTAATAATATGCAGGCGGTTTACAGAGAGTGAAAATAATTGAAAAACATTGAAAAAAGGACGAATTATGAATGGGATTCTTGAGGATAGAAGATGGCGGTTGACGTATTTAAAAATGTAAAGATTGTCACGGAAATTCCCTTAGAAAAAGAATTAATCCATCTCTTCTACCTCTAGCTATGGGTTAAACAGCAGAAAGGTCGGGTTCTATAATAGCAGAAAAGATTTGGTCTCTATAATGGCAGCAGAGATTTGGTTTTTATAAGAGAAGAGATTTGGTTTTTATAATAGCAGAAGAGATTTGGTTCCAAAACATACCGCAACTGCGGAAAAGGTTCTACCTTATCAGTCATGGATCGAAAGATTCATGATCACCCAAGCGTGTATCACGTATAGCACTTAACTGAGTGATTCGGGTGGCAAGTAAACGAAAGGGAGTTTCACGGGCGGGACGTGTTGGAAAATAAGCTTTTGGAGTAGAAGTGGCGGTTATATTTAGCTGTTTCAAAAAACAAAAAAGTATAGGTGGGATCTACATGCCAATCTTATAGCAGCCTTACTGTCATGTAGTCGGTGCAACAGGGAAAAAAGCTTGTCCGAGGAGTTGTCATGAAAATAATTATAGAAAAGACAGTGCAAAGCCACGTCACGTCTGTGATAATGTATTTGATATCAAGATGCTACGTCAAGATCGATTACATGGCAGGTTCTTCTTTGCATCTCCTCAATAACCTCAATATGAATAGCAAGATCGCCAGAGCTGATATGACAGCCATATTTCATGTTCGAACAAATAGTAAATCTTTTTAAATGTGCAACAAGGACTTTTGAAAAATTAAAAGCAATTCGTGTATTTGAATCGATTTCTCTACTACTTCTTCGTGTCCTATTCTTTCCGTACTTTTAAGATCATGGCTCTCTCCACAATTTCATATTTGGTATGGTGCTCTATCTACTATAAAATAAACTCTTTCTCCTTCATAAAAACTAATTTGCGAGACTTCGTGGAAGGCAGTCGAAACGCAGTGTAACTTGAGTTCGAACGGACACTCCTATCTGCTAACTAATAACACTTATTTTGTATATATATTCTGTTATTCCTATACACTTATTGAACCTACCTTCTTCTTTTCATGCCTTTATTTCTGGCCCTAACAAGCCGCAACAATATTCTTTGTAGTTATTAACAAATTTTGTATTTTTTTTTTGTTATATCTCCTAAACCCTGTTCTGGCATCCGTTTACTCAAGCTAATTAGAAGGATTATGCGTCGTTTTTCTCTATTCATTTTTTCAAATCAGTCCTGTGAGCATCAGATTTTCTAAGCCTTCTATTCTGACTATGGGCCTTAAAAATTCGAATCTTTTTCTGATGTTAAGTATAACTGTTTTTTTATGTTTCCATTTTCATTAAAAGTTCTCATGTTCGGTTCATGGTATTCTCACCATCCTTCTGTTGCATCAGATTTATGTTGCTTCAAGCGTCCTTTTATCCGCAAGGAAATTGTCCAGCATTCACTACCACATAGAAAGACTGATGTTGCGTAATATTTTAGTGTTCTTTTATTTTTTTAACGAAATTTTCCTCTTTCTTGATACTTTGCTTAAGTTTCGGGATGCATAATCCTCTATGCCAACGCACGATCGGTTTCCGTCATCTGTTAAAATACTTCAACAATATTAAAATTGTTATACAAACTGTCTGTAAATATATTCGGAAAAGACATGGACACGATTTCCCCTATACAGATTGTTATTATTATGATACGGCAAGGAAGTATTTCGTTTTAAATCTATTACAATTTTCGATAAAATGCTGCTGTGTTCCCAAAAGAAATTTTACTCCATTTCCAGTTCAAAACTACTGCTAAATGACAACGTCCACATATGATATGGTCTCAACATAATATTTGGTTGGGTCTCTTTTTAAAATGATCTTCACCGAGTAAAAGGTCAGGCAGTCACTCGAAGAGGAGTTACAGATTAAGAGACAATTTATGCGGATATATGAGAAGGATAACGGTTAGCCTAGGTCTGAACAGGTTAAAATTGTAGTGGCCGGGGAAGTATCCTCTTAGGAGTTGGTCTTACAAAGCAGTGGTTCGTGCTAAGAAGTTGTTCCAGTGGAAATTACATCTCACTCGTAAAATAAGAAACAAATGAGTGTGGTCTGCTAAAATGTTCGTGAAGATTACAAATGGTGAAACTAAGGAATGTAGCTAATTTTAGCTCTTTCTATGGTAATAGCGATAGAACATTTCAGGCTTACGATGTTTGTCACATCACAAGGACTTAAAGACGCTTTTAGACAACTGAAACTGGAAAATTACAACTCGGAGGCTCCTGCCCATATATGACAACGATACTCCATCTTTGGCCTGATCTTCTTCAAGCCCTCTTTCCTCATTGCGTGTCCCAGGAACTTTAGCTGTCTCTTCCTGATGATCAGCATTAATTTGCTTTTTGTTTCCATCATTTCCAAGACCTCATCATTGCTCACATGCTCGATCCATGATATTTGCAGCATCCTTCTGTAGAACCACATTTCAATTGCTTCATGTCTTTCCTTCATCTTTGATGATATCGTCCAGCATTTACTGCCATATTGAAGGACGGTCAGCACGTAGCAATCCAGTACTCTCTTCCCAGTTTCTAGCGAAATTGTCCTGTTTCTTAAAACTTTACTCAACTTCTGGGATGCTTCCTTCGCCATGCCAATTCGCCTTCGAATCTCTGTGTCGCACATTTGTCGGATATCTAATGGGTTGACATATGCTTGTTGGCTACACGGCACCCATAAATAGTTGCATAGTGTCATGAAATAATACAAGGTAAAGTTCCTGGCGGCTTGAAGCTGAATAATTGACTCAACTCATGCTACATGAATATAATGCAAAGAATAACTCTACCATTTTCATAATGCACGGTGATTTGATGACAAATGAATTTCATGACCCCCTCTTGTGTTTGCGACTCACTCGAAACATATATTTTTTATTATATAAGACAGATATAAACTTATTTATAAATGGAATTTTGTCTGTGTGTGTGTGCGTCCGTTACCTATAGACTCCGAAATGGCTGAACCAATTTTCTTGAAAATGTACACAGTTGTACTATAGGCATCTGCGAGTGTTCTTAGATTGGTTTTGTGTCGAGGTACCCCCGATAAATATCAAAAATCGATAATCGAAAAAATCAGGTTATTGAAGGAGTGGTCCGATTTTAATCAAATTTGATACACTCATAGGCAAAAACATAACAAATGATATTCAGAGGTTTCAAGGTTGCAGTTCTTACAATAGTGCAGAAAATCGATAATATATATATATATATATATATATATATAAAAGGCAAGATATTTGTGTGTGTGTCTGTTTATCTGCCTGCATGTCTGTATTTTTTCAGCCCTTTTATTTTAGTTTTTGCTTCGGGTTTGGCTCTAAGTTGGTATAATTGTAGTTCTTAGTCTCAGCCATTATACCATTTACTCAGAGGACTTATTTAGCCTTCACATTCAGTTTACGACGAAAAAAACTTATTTGATATCGATACCAGGAAATCAAAATTTGACTTACATCCATTCATTTTTCTTTCAGTCTACGGTTTCGCTTTAACTGGAAACAACTATTACTTTTTAGTATTTCGTGCCAATCTGAGCTCCAGGATCATGGATGAGCTTAAAAGCTTCTATTACACCCGAGCAACGCCGGGCTATACTGCAAGTAAAGATATAAGCTATCCTATGAAAGATAAAATTGAATGATTTGACGCGTGACATACACATATAGCAGGGCCTGAATTGAATGCAGATAGTTTTTGGTTGGAGTCGTCTCTATGTTATCAGACGTATTTCTAGAGTAAAAATGAATAAAATGTGGTATAATGAAATAGAGTGATACAATGAGCACAATATACACTACCGGCCATAATTATTAGGCCACCAAAGCCGTTTAAAAGAAAAGGTGTATTTTATACTATTTTAGTATTTATTGCCAAATGAAAATAGATGATGCTTTTGTTATTATTATTTTGCAAAATTTTACAAGGCATGGAAGCAAAGATGAACTCGTTCGAATCACCCTAATTTTTTTCATTCTTTCATTGATTAACCTGCAATATAGGTAATTATTAAATACTTATAAATTCATTTGATGCACATGTTATTTTGCAATATTAACAAAAGAACCATTCTATTTTCATTTGCAATTATTCGCTTGGCAATAAATACTAAAAAATAGTATGAAATATATCATTTTTCTAAACACAGGAGTGGCTTAATAATTACGGCTGGTAGTGTATATATATATATATATATATATATATATATATATATATATATATATATAGTCATCCACATACAAGCCTATTTCATCAAAGTGGTTAGACACATCCACTTGCTTCTGACCAGGATCGAAACCCGACTGATTTGGTGTCAGCCGTAGTCGCTAAACCCTAAGACATAGAGGCATGCAATCAAAGAAAGGAACATTTAACTTGTTGTATATAAGCAGTGTATACACATGACAGTCACCGAAAGAACTCAATTCATTTCTGAGGAGTAATACAAATATCGCAGAAGTGGAAACTGATTTTAAAATTTTCTTCTCTAGAGAGCTCAGTCGTAATGAGAGCATAACATATTAGCATATATATATATATATATATATATATATATATATATATATATATATATATATATAAGATAGAAATCATTATAACTATCCCAACCCGAGGAACCTTTCGGCCAACACTCTTCAAGGGCTTTATTACAAATGGTTAATAAAGGACAAAAACAAAGGATTACTTACAAAACTGGGGGCCAGATGGAATTTATTTAAAAATAAACTTTAATCAGTAAATATTAAAACGTAAGTGGGGTGTAAACTTACAATTCCACAAGAGTGAATAAAAAAGAAAAATTGTTCCACTCACAAACCCTCCAGTAATTGTAAGGAGCGAATGAGTCGCTCTTTCTGCCTGCACAGGCTCGGCTGCTGGAGTTTTAAGCAAACAGCATCCAAAACGCGAAGCTGATGGCCCGATCGAGCACTGTGCAGAATAGTAAACCAATCTTTGTTAGTATATATATATATATATATATATATATATATATATATATATATATATATATATATATGCGTGTGCGCGAGTGTGGGTAAAATTTGAAGTAAACATTGTCTATTATATATATAGGTATTTTTATATAAAATGGAGGAAGATAACAACAAACCGGGACGCAGATATTGACAACGAAATACCACAGACACAAATCAAATATCAAGAAAAACAGATATTGGATTAAAGGAAGAAAAAATGTAATTAAAGTCTGGGAGATGAAAGAGCAAAAAATCATAAACATTACCAGGAAATCTACGGAAGGACAAAGGCGTAAACGAAATATTATTGTCTGGATGTCTTCCGAGGTAAGCTTGTAGAAGTGTCAGTTTTGTGGTCTTTGATAATATATATAAGTAAAATCAATTTATATAAGTAAAATCAATATTATCTACACAGAAGAAACTTTCATAAAGTTATTTTAATTAAAAGGAGGCCATTTCTTATTAAACAAAAAAAAAAATTTCTTATTAAATCAATTATTATATATAACAATTAAACAATTAATAAGAATCTGTATATATAAAAGGCAAGATGTTTGTGTGTGTGTCTGTCTATCTGTCTGTCCGTATGTCCTTTATACAAATCCACAATTTTTATCCGATTCTCCTCAAACTTCACACAAATAATTTTTAAGCTTCCAGTCAAATCATGAGCTACCTATTTTTTCCGATTTTGACCAGATATCTGAAATCGATACACCGATATCCGATCAGGTCTGAACAAGATCAGGATTTCAGACATTTTAACATGGTTCTTGATGTCGAATTTACTCTAACTTGGTAAAATTATAGTTTTTAGTCTCAAACATTAGTAGACGACTCATTTTTCCAGACATCGGAAATCGATATCCCGATATTCTATCGAATCTGATCAAAAACCGGTATTCAGCCATCACTGTGGCTCATTTTCTCCATTTTCACTTCTGATGGTTACGATAAATTTTCATGGACTTACTTAGGTTAGTTTATCCTTGGATGACTTATTTGACTTCGATATTAGAAATCGATACCCCGATATCCAATCGGGTCTGATAAAAATCAGGTTTTCAACCTGTTTAGTTTGGTTTTTGTTTCAGGTTTTGCTCTACATACGTATAATTGTAGTTCATAGTCTCAGCCATGATACCATTTACTCAGAGGACATATTTAGCCTCCAAAGTTCAGTTTGCGACGGAAAACTTATTTGACATCGATGCCGGAAATCAAACTTTGACTGACATCCATTAATTTTTCTTTCAATCTACGGTTTCGCTTTGACTGGAAACAAATATTGCTTTTTAGTCTTTCGTGCCAACGTCCAAAGAGTCTGAGCTCCAGGACCATGGATTAGTTTTAAAGCTTTCATTACACCCGAGCAACGTCGAGCTATACTGCTGGTATATTATAAACTTATTAATACAATAATGTTTAATCACTACTTCTTTAAGTTTCATTACAAAACACAATCAAGATACATACATATATATATATATAAACTAAACAGTTATAGGTCATATTTAAATTAGATTTAGATTAGGCCAAAAAAAACAGTTGTATTAAAAATTGCAAAGTACATGCTTCAAGGGAAATATAGCTTTAGCATATAGAGATTTTAGTTATTTAAGTTGGGGAGATCAGCCGACTATACTATCATGGTTTAAAGTATTATCAGTTGGTTTGGATTATACAAATTCAAATACAAATCGCCCGACGAAACCGAAATTTTTGAAACAATGGTAGCGTTATCATCTGATGGCTGGTTTCCCCAACTTAAACATATACAACCTGCCGCATGCGAACCCACTTTGTCAGCGACCACCTGTTGTTAACGACCTTTTTTCTTTGCACAGACGATATGCTAATATTAATTGACCCTTAGTGAGCGACCACCCCCAGAACGCGACCAGCGACTAACATCAACGTGTGAAAATCACTGATCAAGCGACCGCTTTAAAAAATCCAATTTGGTCGTACACTGCGTTCTTCTAAATTAGGAGAAAGTAAATGAGTAATCTCTTTCATTTTGCTTTTATCTAAGCCAGGAACACTTCCTCATTGTTTTGTTATTGTACTGTTATTTCTTGTTGAAATATACACTGCCTGTGTTCACCTCACGGTCAAACATCGATTGCTTTTTTTTACAAAATGTATTGCATTTGACATGTTCCAGGGATTTATTGCAATCTTTGTATTGACTTGGATAAATTCAGGGATTGGAAAAATCACAATTATGTCCCTTTTTCAAATGTCTATGTCTTTCGTTCCTTTATTTATTTGTGTATCTATCTACTATATTTCTATCTGAGTATATCTATCTCTATGTCTCTGTTTCTCTACCCCCACTCAGTTTGTTTTAAGTTTTTTTTTTATGTATTATTGCAGATTCTCTTTTGCTATCACTCACTTCTAAGAAAAAAAAACCATATACATCGTAAATTTTTCCAACCTACATATTTTATAAAAAATGGCTAGCACTATTACAGGCACGAAAAGAAAAGCAATAACTGACTTTTTTTAAAGTTCACTTAATAAATATATTTTGTGAATAATTATTTTGTTCTCTTCTTGACCGGTGTAAATGCGTGTTTTATAATTTTAAAATGAATTATGCTGAATAAATTTCTTATGTTCTAATTTATTACTAGATTACATGGGAAAATTAAAACATATACATTCTGATGAGGGGTATATACGTCCCTGGCGTAAATAGGTCATGATTATGTATGTGACCAGTTTTTGATGGCAGTAGAGGTGGTCTCATATGACACGTTCCACTATATATATATATATATATATATATATATATATATATATATATATCGCGTGTCTATAGACTGCTTATATACTGCATGTTAAAAATTCTATTTTCTGACTCCATGCGCCTATGATTTAGAGAGTAGCGACTCCGACTGACTCCAAATCGGTCGAGTTCCGATACCGGCCAGGAGCAAGTCGGTGTGTCTAGCCCCACTGATGAGCTGTGATACAGCTAAACAGATTTGTATGTGAATGATTAATATATATATATATATATATATATATATATATATATATATATATATATATAATGAAGTACACTTTGTATGTAATCCGGGTAAATTTCAAAGGAAACGAACTCGAGAGAACTCAATGTTAAATTCATATATTTAACAGAGTAATGTTTTATAACGGATTTTTAATTATTAGCTTGGATCATACATATTTCACCCCTTTGATATTCTTAGCGCGGCTCTTCAGATCCAATATATATATATATATATATATATATATATATATATATATATATATATGTATATATGCAGGCTTTTTTAAAAATGACAAATACGTTTTTTCTATAATCTTTGATGTGACCATATTTTTTCTTTTCAGAACATAAATCATTTAAATTTGTCCGTAAGTTTTATTTATCCAAGCGCTTTCGGCTATACTTTTCCATTATCAATTTGTATATAATTTTTGTACTGAAAAGAAAAAAAAATTTCATGTTATCTTATAATTTATTTAAAAAAAAACCCATAACGACAGCACCTTGTCTGTCATTTTGAACAAAACTTGGCCAAAAGGGGAATTGGTTCTTAAATAGAAATATATATATATATATATATATATATATGTGTGTGTGTGTGTGTGTGTGTGTGTGTAGGCTTGTCTGAATCTGATTATGTATATATTTAAAGATATTTTTGTAGGTAGAAAATTTAATTATCTAAATAAAAGTGTGCAGCTTGATATTACAAGACATTTTAAAAGCGAAGCATCTAGTTTCTTTCAAGAAATAGCACATACGTGGATTTTATTATTTTTTCTTCGTGTAAATAGACAACGAAGTTCAGTCAGAGTAGTTGCTTCGTTTTTAGAATGTCTTATAATATCAAGCTACACACTTTTATTTCGATAATATATATATATATATATATATATATATATATATATATATATATCTTCTTTTCCCGCACTTCCCACCTGTGGAACTCGCTTTCTTATACTTGCTTTCCTGGCGGCTACAACCTCCAGATATTTAACTGCAAGGCCAATACTCATCTCTTAACTACTTGAGCCTAGTTTTTTTCCACACCGTCATGTAGATCCTTTCCTTTCTCTCCACCTTCACAACTGTCATGACACCTGTATTTCAGTCCTTCTCTTGCTTCTTTCTAATTGGTTCGTCCTTTTCCTCACTCTCCTCTAATCCTTTTACACTTATGTAGCCCCCTGCACATCAGTGGCGTTACCGCCTTGCTCGCGGTGATATGATTAAAAAAAACAATCACATTTATACGAGCTACACACAATTGTGTTTTATCACTTAAACGATATTTGAGTAGAAATCCATATTTGAGTAAATGTTCGTTATATTTTTAACAGAATTTACAACATAACGATGGTCTTTGAAGAATTTTTGGCACAGTATTGCCACTAATTCTCTGTATTCGATTATTGTGAAAGGTTTTTCTTAGTTCGGCACCAGGCTTCACCATGATGATTATATCAGATGTGCAGGTAGTCTGGTTGTTTGGTTCTAAGGATTGCTGTCACATGTTACCTTCATCTTTCGTCTTTGCTCACATGTCAGTACATATTTTCTGGGTACACTTTTTATTTTTTCCCATGTAGGTCGTTTGTATTTTTCAGCTGCCGATTATAGATCCTGTCTGCGAGAAAAACAGAAATCTGTCGTATTTCACTTTGCCAGAATTTTGGAAACGGCATGCTGTACTGCTTAACATTCGGGCCTGAAGCTCTTCTATGAACATTTCAGAGAATTTAAGAGTCAACGTGAATACAGTGCAGATGATTAGGAAAAGAACTACAAAACGACAGACCCTTGAGGCAATATTCATTAAAAAACGTAAGCCGACAATTAATAGAGTCAGCTATGAATACTGTAGTGATGTTCGAAAATGTTTCAAAAATACAGTTTTTTCATGATTTAACACGTGCGTGAACATGACGTTACATCATGTTCAAATGAACGCTAAGTAATTTGTCACCCGTTACATTTGAAGTAGAAAAAATACAGTAATTCTTAAATAACAAAATTTGGGTTTTTGTTTTGTTACCATATCTTACACCCCTCAGAAGTAGATTGAAAGTACTTGGGAACATTAAAAAATGAATGATAATAACACCAGTCAACGTTACAACTCATTTTCGACATCTTTCAATTATAATACGCGAAAGATTATCCGTGAGTATGAACGGATCTTATTAAAATTAAGCAGACACATGTTTGCAATTCATTTAATCTTTATATATATATATATATATATATATATATATATATATATATATATATAGGGTAGATAGTGTATGTTCTTGTAGTCTTCAGATTAGAGATTGCTTTGTTTTGATTGATCCGTTCTGTCTATGTAATAAGGCCTTTCTGATTAAGAGGGTTTGGCTAGTCTTGAACTTTTTAAAACACTTCAATTCATCACTTGATAAGACACGGATAGTGTTGAAACAAAATGGCTACGTTGCTAGTGATATTATAACATTATTATGTAATAATGTTATAATATAACATATATATATATATATATATATATATATATATTGCACTTCACACACACACACACACACACACATGTATATATACGATATATTAGTTCGTACATATTTCTTTTCTAAAAAATGTTTCTATATCTTCATATAAACTGCGTGTAATTCCCTGTATACTAATTCATATTATGCCCCATTTAACATTCAGGGAATTTTTTTTTCGTGAAAATTTATTCGACGCTTTTAATTTATAACCATCATCTTATTTTATGTGCCGTGTCTCTTCAGGTCATAGGCAATCATGAGCTTCCACATCTTCCTTTCCGTTTTTTTATAAACTGAGTTTTTCTTAATTTTCCTCTGAAAAGACATTTTTGTAACTCGCTATTAGCGAGTTATATTATTTTGTTATTTTTTCAGTAAATTCAGCGTACTAAATAAATCCTTCGAATGCTCTCGGAATAATTCTCGAGTGATTAACTCAGAAACAATCCCTTCAATAACACGGAACACACTGAAACTGCTTTGCTAGTAGTGCTTGATATACTAAGTATTTGTGGTCGCTTGATCCCAGTAGCACAATTCATTACGGTTACGTTTGTTGTCTGGAGATTCGTGTTTGACCACACGTGTCAGTATCGACACTTTTTCTCTTCATAACATATCCTTTTACAGTTAACTCCCTCTGAATTTTACCCTCTGTAATCTGTAATTTTTTAGTGTTGATTCCGTACTTTAAAATTCTGTCGTAGATCTTTTTATTTTTTTTTTGAAGGCAGAGAATCTGACAATGGTTAGGGCTGATGCACAACACCGAATGATATTTATCTACTGCTCCACCGAGGTGAAAATTAGCACAAGGCCTATTTAATATGAGGCATCCAGGTCCAAAAACCCGGGCAAAAATTGTCTAATATTCCCGAGACGAATCTCTACCTTTTGGCGGAGTCTCGGCTGGGTTACTCTCCGCCCGAAGGCAGAGAGTCCGACAAAGCAAGTGATATCCCTGAGTCACAACACTGAAAAAACTTAGACAGCTGTCTGAGTGCTCTATATAATACACTAGCAGTATAGGCTGGCGTTGCTCGGGTGTAATGAAAGCTTTAAAATTAATCCATGGTCCTGGAGCTCAAAATCAGCTTAAAGAATATTTGGGTGAAGTTTGGTGAGAATTGGATAAAAAATGTGGATTTGTATAAAGGACATACAGACAGATAAACAGACACAGATAAACATCTTGCCTTATATATATATATATATATATATATATATATATATATATATATATATATATTATCGATTTTCTGCACTGTTGTAAGAACTGCAACCTTGAAACTTCTGAATATCGTTTCTTATTTCTTTGTCTATGAGTGTATCAAATTTGATTAAAATCAGACCACTCCTTCTATAACCCTATTTGTTCGATTATCGATATTTATCGGGAGTACCTCAGCACAACACCTAGCTAAGAACACTCGCAGACGCTTATAGTACAACTGTTTAAATTGTCAAGAAAATCGGTTCAGCCGTTTCGCAGTCTATAGGTAACAGACACACACACACACACACACATACAAAGTTCCATTTATAAATAAGTTTAGATTTAGATTAGATATTTATGGCCAGTCGATTCCAGTAACTCAATTCATTCAACGTTTAATTTTGTTGCCTGGAGATCTGTTTCGACTTCACGTGTCCTATCAACAGTTTTTCCTATATAACACCCTTGTAGTTGTTAATACACCTTTTCTTGTTATTTTTCCAAAAAACTGTTCTGTCATCTATTTGCTAAACCCCCTCAGGTATCTCACGCGCTCTTTACACCTGCCTCTGTTTGCCTTGTGAGTATCAGAATCTCCAAGTTCTCCTTCCTTGTTACGTGTCCCAGAAACTTCAGCTGCCTCTCGCTGATGTTAAGTATAAGTCTCCTTTTTGTTTCCATTCCCTCCAAAACCTTCTCGTTGCTTACGTGTTCGGTCCATAATGTTCCCAGCACCCTTCTGTAGGACCACATTTCTGTTGCTTTGAATCCTTCCTTCATCATTGAGGAGACTCTCCGACATTCACTTTGATACAGGAGGGCAGATATCTACGCAGCTAAAACAAAAAAGTGAGAATTGTTTAGTGAAACACGCGTTCATTACTTTGCTAGTGGCCGTATATTTTGTGAAGTGATCTATTAGTGATATGTCTTCTATGCATGTAGCCATTAACCTAATGGTTACAAGCATGGAAGTTGGATTCGGCCAGCCGAGGTCAAGACATGGCTTAGTTTGTTTCATTAATTTCTCTTTTCTTCAAATTTCATATGGTAAAATATAAATGTAACAATTTTCTCCTCTGCAGTCGGTTAAAATAAACAGAATAGACTGTGTTTTAGAGCATTGGATAGTCTAGTAAAAGGATATATCTGAATTTACGGACGGCAGAGAGAAAGAATGGGTATGGTATTCAAATAAAATGGATATGGTTTTCAAATAAGAATTTATATTCCTTACGTAACTTGTTTAAGTATGCGTTGTGGTACAGTAGATATCGGTTTGGATTTTGAAATCGGAGTGCCGAAGTCGAAGGATTCACTTACGCGAAAATATCCATACACACCTGGCACATTTTGCGTCGGTTGGGTACCAAAGATCTTCTCTCAGTTGCGTCTCTGTCCTCGAAGACAGAGTGCGGCTCAGTTGTACCTCTGTCCGCGAGTGCAAAGGTGCATCTAAGAAAATTTGTACTGTGCAGATGCCCAGTTTTGGGGAACAGTGTTCCGCGGCCGCGCTATCCCATTGCAGCAGAGTAAGGGACCAGGTGCTCGTCACCGAGGCCAGTTCAACCGGCTGTTGAGGGAACTGAGGAATCTTTGTTCCTTCGCCCGTCTGTACGTTGTCGGTCTCCCCACGTTAAAAAGAACTCCAGTGGAGGAGTAGAGTAAATATACTTACGCCAAAAATACCCTTGGGAAAGGTATTAATCCATCGCTGCTCTCTCAAGCTAAGGGTTAATTAGCAAGAGAGATTTGGTTTTATCATCTACCATAAAAAATAATGACAATCTACTGCGGAAAATCTTCTGTCTAGTCAGTCATGTCTCTTTCAAGACATGATTGTTCAAGCGTGTATTATTAATGACACTTAACTGAATAAACTAGTTCAAATAAAGCACTTGTTAATTTCCTTAAAAAAGTACCAACTGGTGGTGATTTTGTGTCAATGTTAACTTTGCAAAATAAAATATTGTGTATTCCTATTCAACATTTTATCTTTTTTCAATTAGCTGTTTGGCGGAAATTTTTTTTTTTGTTATTATTATTAGGAGCTCTTAGTTGTCTTAATGCATTTGCAGACAAATCTTCGTATTAAACAAATCAGACGTGACGTACAGAAAACTTTTCGAAGCAATTTCAATCAAGCTGGAAACAATTTTATTTAACATTTTGCAAGAAGAAAAAACTTAGAAATAGTTTTAATCAAATTATGACAATTTAAACAAATAGCAAATTTAAATTAAGTAATGGTGTTCGAAAGAGCTGGTAAACAATAACGAATTTTAAGGGAAAGAACGGCCATATTGTAATTAACTAATAAGATGACGGTGTTGAATATTTGAGCGAGACAAGAAAAGACGAGACAATTTTTAGTGATCAAACGAGAAAGAGTCAATGTATGGAAGCAATATAAAATGTTATTTTGCGAGATGACTTAAATAAATGAAAGAAAATATGTGAAAAAAGAAATAGGAAGTAATATGGAAATTTAAACTCTCAAGTCAGATTAAACAAATAAAACTGATTGTTACATGGCTACAAACATTTAAGAAACACGAATAAATTAATATTTTAATAAATACCTGTACCAGTTTTATTTCGACGTCCCTAATAAGTAGGATCTAATTTGAATTGTCACTAATTTTTGCTGCGATTCTATCTTCTTACATTGTTATTATTAATTATTCCAACCGCGTTTGAGAGTTTTTTCAATTTCCTAACCGAGTCTGCCATCAACATATTGCCACACGCTTGCAAATTAAGCTGATTCTTCTTTTTCTACGTTGTATTTCTTAAACCGAAACGCCACGTTCTACTGAACATTGTTAATACAGACACCATAATACCTCAAGTCCTTTCTAGTTCCCGTATGTACAATTTAGAAAAAGAAAAAAACTATCAGGAAATAAAGTATTTGACTGCTATTTGATGTATGTCTTTCAATATGGCAGCGAATGCTGGATAATCTCATCAAAGATTATGTAAAACTGGTAGCAACCGAAACGTTGTTCTACATAAGGATGCTGAGTATACCATGAACTGAACATGTGAGCAATAATGAGGTTTTGGGGAGGACGGAAATGAATACATCATGAAAAGACGTGCAAAGATATTTGGACATGTGATGAAGACGGAAGGCTTAGAGAATCTTTGATGAGATTTCCCAGCATTCGCTGCCATATTGAAAGACATGTATCAAATAGCTGTCCAATACTATATTTCCTGGTTTTATTTTCTAAATTGTACATACGGGCACTAGTAAGGACTTCGTAGTGAATTGAGGTATTATGGTATCTGTATTAAGAATGTTCAGTAGAACGTGGCGTTTCGGTTTAAGGAATACTTTTATATATTTGGGTCAGTATTCATGGTTAGCTAAGTTTACGATAAAACATATTGAAGACCAAACTTTCCCTACCCCAACTTTTGTATTTTGAAAATAAACATTACTTTCCTCTATGATACCTAGATTTTATGAATTTAATAAGCGTAGTACCAGATTGCCAGCGAGACCTCATCATTTTGCAGTTGAAATGGCTAGATATAAGCGCAAGTTCTATGCTAACAGTTTCTTCTTTCAGACATCTCCATTGTGGAACTCATTAGCGGCTTGTTCCTTCTTGAAGCTGAAAACTTTAATACTCAAAACTCTAAATGCAATGTTAGTCGTTAAGTTCTGTATTCTTAATTCCTGTTTTTTTATTGTTCTCTTTACCGAAAAGTATTTTTCTTTCTCTTATTCTCTCACACTCAGCAAAACCTTGTGTTTTAGTGGCTTTATTGCCTTACTTGAAGTAAAATATTTTTCAAAAATTATACAAAACAGGAGGTTCTCGACATGACGGTAAACTGCATCCGGCAGCATGGTTAGATTAGAGGTTGTGAGGAGCGTGGAAACACCTCTTAATTGCTGTTGTTTCCAGGTCCACCCTAACCCGGAGTGGTAGCACTTGTTAGGGGTCCCAAATATGGGTAAATAATTAACCCACAAACTGGAGTCAAAACACTATGAAAGTAGAAATTCACTTTTGTAAAAATATAAACATAAAAATACACTTCTGTAGAAAAATATACATTTTTGAAGAAAAAATATTACCAACAATATATTTTTGAAGAAAAGATTATTATTAACAATACATTTTTGAAGAAGAAATTATTACCATAACACATTTGTGAAGGAAAAAAATATTCTTAGCAAAATATTTTTGAAGACAAAACTAGAAGACATTTTCATTTTCTAAAATAAAAAAAATAAGAGCAAACGCTTTATATTAAAATCTGACGAAACCAAGTCTTTCACTATAAGCGAACCATTAAAAGAAAAAAAAATCCTTAAACCCCACCTTTTTGGCAATAATGAGTTTTTGGGGAGGATGGAAGCGAATACATCATGAAAAGACGTGCAAAATTTTTTGTACATGTAATGAAGACGGAAGGCTTAGAGAATCTGATCCTGACAGGACGGATAGAGGGAAGGAGAGATGGGTGAAATTCTGACGTACTTGATGGACATGAGCAGATGGATGGTGGCGCAGTGTATGAGAGGGGTAACAGGAGAAAGGTTGTCAAGAGCTACAAGGCGTAGAGAGATGTAGAAAGCCATGGTCGTCTACCTCGTGAAGGGACATTGTACATAAAAAAGGCGAAGAATTAGCTTAATTTGCAAGCGTGTGGCAATATGTTGATGGCAGACTCAGTTAGGAAATTGAAGGAACTCTCAAACGCGGTTGTAATAAAGAGCAATAAAAAAGCAATAAATACATAAGAAGCCAGACGCTTGCAAATTAAGCTGATTATTCATTTTCTATGCATCATGGCCCTTCATGAAGTAGGCGAACATGGCCTTCTACATCTCTATACCCCTTGTAGCTCTTAACAACCTTTCTCCTGTTACCCCTCCCAAACACTACTCAAATTCATCATGTATGTCACACATTGCTTTCCCACATACATGGCGTAAAACAAAACTCAAACTTAAATTAAAACAAAACGGGAAATCTTTTTCACTCTTTTCTTTTTTTTTATTTTTTTCAATTGGAGTAGATAGACTAAACTATCGCCCGGTTCACACTCCACCCACGTCTATTGAACAGGTGAAGAGGCTCATCCCTTGTTTCCTGTTTAGGATGTGGTTTCCGGTTTTCACTTTTCCAATCTTTTCACTCTTACGTAGCCCCCTGCGCATCAGTGGCGTTTTCGCCTTGCTTGGTTAAAAAATAAAAATAAAAAATAAAATAAAAAAATAAAAAGAATAAATAATGTTGGTATTCTAGCTTCCTTCTACTGATAACGACTCAGAATTTTTCATGTTGTTAATATTTGTATTGTTATATTTAAAGTAATCGGATGGATATTTGGAATTTTGGTTACGATGTCATCGGCGAAATAAGCTGAAATTTCCCCCGGAGATTATTTGCGGTACTAGACTTGTGGTTCTTATGAATTAAAGTTTCTAAATGATTATTTCCTATTCGTTAAACCTGTGGCGTGTGATCTGAAGAGGATTCAAGGCAGTTCCAAATATCTTGAAGTACCTCAGAAAACGCGATGATATCCCGAATAGACCATCAGATCAATTTTGAATTTTTTTTTTATCTTCTTTAACAAAAACAAAACAATAAACATTTTATGTATTTTTTTTTTAGTTTTGATAAAATTGAAATAAAATGTTTGTTATTTTCTTTTTTTAATTTTTGTAGAAATTTCTCAGCTGAGAAAAAGCAAAGGTAAAGTTTATTTCAAATCCCTTGGAACGGTTCCCTAACCATATTTCAATGCTTCCACACCCCGCATAAACTGTCACCCATTTTTTTTTACCTATCCTACATCCTTTCTATTAAACCATATTTTATTTCAACCTTATCTATCTATCTATTTAAATTTAAGAGAACCTCGATGTGGTGTACTGGTTAACAATCTTGTCTTGCTTGAACCATTTCAATTGAGCAGTGAGTTCGAGCCTCACTGGGTGCCGATTACGTTCGGCCTTGTGCGCTTAAAAAATCAACTGCCTATTTAAATTTAAAATAGCATACAGGGAGTTTTGGTGGGAAGATAGCAGTAACCGATATAAATTAACACAGCAATAATTGAAAACAGAGCTTTATAGATTTTTAATATTAATATTTATGAGGTACTGTTAACACAGTGGAACAGTTAATTTAATAATACCAAAAAATAATTAATAGATATAATGTCATCAAAGGATTAAAAACATATCTATCTATTTATCTAGAAATTGGTAAAAATGATTAGGTCGTGAATGTGATTAGCTAGGTATAGGAAAGTTAACAAAGACCACTCTCAACCTAACCCCCACTTTTCGGTCATGTGCCACAATTCTTGTATCTTCAAGAATAAATATTCTATCTATCTATCTATCTATCTATCTATCTATCTATCTAAGTTTATAATACCTCACAGTCAGTACTAAGGGGAAGATAACAACAGCAGGTATAAATTAAGAGAGCTAAATTTGAATACTTAACTTTATGAGTGATTAATACTAATATTAATGACGTAGTGTTAAGACAGTCGAACAGTTAGTATATAATAATTCTCAATAAATATAATGGTATAAAATGAATTTAATACAAAAGATCTATATTCGTCTGTTTAATACTTATATATATATATATATATTTTAATTCAGATACTTCAATCCAAGGGGAAAAAGCAGGAAGGTAAATTCCAAAAAACCCGATCCTAATTAATATTAAAAATTTATTTTAATATTAAAAAATGATACAGGAAGAGAGCTCCATGTAATAAAATATTACAGAGCAAATATATATTAAAAAAGGATTAATTCAAAGATGTTGAATGGCCATTTCGATATGAAGATCCCCACAGGGGACGACACATCACCTCAGCAACAGAAAAAAAAGGTTTCTGAAAGGTTTTTTCTGTTGCTGAGGTGATGTGTCGTCCCCCGTGGGGATCTTCATATCGAAATGGCCATTCAACATCTTTGAATTAATCCTTTTTTAATATATATATATATATAGGTTACTAATGGAAGTACATTCTATAAATAGAAATATATAGGTAGATATCCAAGTGAATAAAGAATGAAGAAAGTATTAACAACGTTCAAAATATTAATTCAAAACCGTGTTCAATACATAAATATAACAATGAATATTTATTATAAGTTATAGTTTAGAACATGTACAAATTATAATTTACTACAAAAGTGTACATTTTGTTTCGACATCGAAAAAACAATGTCTCATCAGCTAGTTAATAATGATGGTACTTAACGTTATCTTTGAAAAAGAAAATTAAAAAATCTCACGTCCCCTTATATTTGGGAAATTGTACGAGGTAAAGAGGATAGAAAAGAAGGAAAAACAAAACAAAAAGAAGAAATCGAACAAAAAGGGTAAAACAAAGAAGAAAGAAAGATACATAGGAAATAAAGAGCTTAGGAAGACAGGAGAGAAAGAGCGAACTGCTCGGAGAGAAATATATAGAGCAGACACAGAAAGGAAATTACAAGACCCCCAACAGAAGGTAGCAGAAGAAGTAACAAGAAAGGACTAGAAATAAACTGCGAGAAAACTGAATGCATGGTCATCAGTAAAAAGTGCAGCCCAAAATGCCAAATACAGGTCGGGGATACTAGAATCAAACAGGTACAAAAATTTAAATACCTGGGAAGCGTTATAACAGAAGACGGAAAGTGCGACACAGAGATCAGAGTGCGAATTGGCATGGCGAAGGAAGCATTCCAGAAGTTAAGTAAAGTATTAAGAAACAGAACAATTTCGCTAGAAACAAGGAAGATAGTACTGGATTGCTACGTGCTGTCCGTCCTTCAATATGGCAGTGAATGCTGGATAATCCCATCAAAGATGAAGGAAAAACTTGAAGCAATTGAAATGTGTTTCTACAGAAGGATGCTGCGAATATCATGGATCGAGCATGCGAGCAATGATGAAGTCTTGGAAATGATGGAACAAACTGGAAATTAATACTGAGCATCAGGAAGAGACAGCTGAAGTTCCTGGGACACGCAATGAGGAAGAAGGGCTTGGAGAATCTAATACTGACTGGCCAGATAGAGGGAAGAAGAGACAGGGGAAAGCAACGGAAAACATATTTGAAGGACCTAATCAGGTGGATGTCGGAACAAGGACTGCACGGTCTAAAAGGCGTGCTCAGAGCCACCAGCGATAGGGCAACGTGGAAGGCCATGATCACCTACGTCCTGAAGGGACAAGGCACATAGAAGAAGAAGATAGGTGGCTATCACGCAGGTGGGTACTTCGAAGTCGTGTAATGTTAATTGTTAGCCAGTTGTTTCTAGATGAAGTTCGATTTTCTTTTGTGTTACTCAAATATCACAAGTGGGCATTTAATTATATATAGAGATTATATAAATAATAGTTCAAATGACTTATCTTATAACTCAAATTTTCACAGTTACTGTTCCGCTCGTCAGAATAAGATAAATCAAATGAATACATTAACAGACATCAGATTTAAATAATAAATGTCCTTTTTAGAGCATAAAATGCATTATGCTAGTAGGTTTAATCCTAATTGTTTATGCACGTTGCATGTCTTTTGTAACGAAATATTTTATATTTGATATGTTACAATTCTCAATTTTGTAAGTACAACATGTTATAAATTGTATAATTAGTCACAGACGTTTGTGGTGTAGTGGATATCAGCTCAGAACGAGAAATAGGAGATCCAAGTTTGAATTCACTTACTCACAAACACCCTTGGAAAAGTATTAATCCATCTCTTCTCCCGCAAGCTACGGGTTAAATAGTAGGCGCTATTAGGTTCTATAGCCTTGCTTGGTAACCAGTCTACAGCAGAAATTAATGGCAATCTAGTGAAGGAAAACTCTACTGCCAAGTCAGTCATATCTTATTCAAGACATCTCCCACCACCAAATTGAAGTGTTAATTTGGGTTTTCATTGCAGAACTTTAGCATATATTTAGTTCGAAACACTTTCAAAAATATGTTTAAAAATATTTCGTAACCATCATTTTTTCAAATCATTAACTTCTGTTATAACACGATTGATGTCTTCAGACGAATGAAATTTAAAACGTTTAATTGTCTTTCAAATAAAAACATTAAAACGTGTAATAAAGTTTTTCAAATAAAAATATTAAAATGTGTTGTTAAGTCTTTCAGCCATAAAATAATATTACACAGATATAAAATTCGATAAAATTAATGAATTTCATGGTTAAATTACTGGGATTTTGAAAAAAAAAGTTCTTTTATTTAAAATATATCTTAAAAAATACTTTTGTTTGCAAGGAGAGCTTGTTAATTATGAATTTATTTAAAAGATCAAAAAGGCATTCTGTAAGTTTTTCGTAAAATATGATATGAATTTCCACTTAAATTTACGAGTGAAAGCTGAACAGCAAAATGCAATCATATAACGAGTAATATATAAGGTGTGATAGTTAACAAGCCTGCATAGCTAGATCTATTACTACTGAGTAATGAATGTGAGCTTTTGTCCTTATAGCTAAAAAAATGATTATTGCACTTCCATGTAGTGTAATGGTTAGTAAGCTCGTCCCGCTATTGAGTTCGATACTCCAGGGTGCTCTACACTTTAGGCCTTGTGGCACATCTAAGATACGCTAAGAAAATTCTTTAGATTACTTCGACGTGGTCTAACGGTTAGTACGATAATCACTGGGTATCTCTGGATTTTCAACTTTGTACCACATCTAAGCTACGCTTAGAAAATAATTTAGAGCACTTCGACGTTGTCTAATGGTTAGCAAGCTCGTCCCGCTAGGTCAATTACGAATGAATTGGGATTTCGATTTTCACTCGGTACCTCATAATTTCGGCCTTATTCCATATCCAAGTTACTTTGCTTTGAAAATCTCCATAGGACGAGAAATATTCTCCTCATTCACATACGTAATTCTAATCTTTCTCTCTCTGTCACTCCTTCTCTTCCTCCCTCACAGTGTATTGGGAACCGGTGTTGAACTAACAATTATTTTAAATTATTTTTTTTAAAGTGCAGAACTGTTATGTAATATTTTATCTTATATGTTGTACAATATCTACAAGGATAAAGATGAGATTCCTCGAAGAGCACGTCCTAAAATTGATGTAACCTGGATTTGATTCCAGATTTGTTACTGTATTCCGTAGCAAACTTGCTTTCTCGAAACGGTGTCATACGTGTGAAATCTTTAAAAAATAAGTCACTTTTTAAAACTAAAGTTTATCAAATAATAATAATAGAAGTTTAATAAACGCAGTGTGCGACGGAAATGTAAGCGGAGTTGTTTGGAATTGAAAATTCTGAGGATTTGTAAAATCGGCAAAGGTGGTGTAGGTAAACAACAGTTGTCTTCCCTTTTAAGGAACTGTTATTTCTATACTCTCTTATTCCATTCCTTGCCTTCGTGGCTAGACGCACGTGGAGTACTGCTGATCAGACGGTATGTCATTTCTTGTTTATTCTTTCTAAAACCTTCTCGTTCATTTGGACAACACAAACATTCATCTTGTTTTGAAAAGTACTTAATCCTCTAGGGCCATTCGTATCATATTTGATACAGTATGAAAACAAGCCTTGAAAGAAATATTTTCCTGAAAAATTTTTTAAGAGAAATATTTTATAAATTTCAAATGAAAGCAGTACTGACTGCTCAGTCAATGAATACCAAATGTTTCCTTATAGAGAAATACCAAATGTTTCCTTATAGGGAAATACTGTATCAAATATGATACGAATGGCCCTAGAGGGTTAAATATTTTTAATGTATTGTATTTGTTTCTGTTATATTAAAAAGCCTTTTTTATTATTGCCATATAACTTGTTCTTTTTACAGCACGTGCTACGGCAGCGTATTATATAATGTTTATATCAGTATCACGTAACCAGAATTTTCGCCGGTTTACAATCAATACAAATAGTGGGCATTCAAATTGGAAGCTCTAAAATTGTTGTGACCAGGAAAAGATCCACACGCAATTTTTTCTCCCTGCTCCTCCACCTCAAAGAACTGTTCTTTTTATTTAACATTGAATACAATGTTTATGGCACAAGGCCGAAAAATGGGGGGGGACTTGGGTTGGTCTTTCATTATATACCTTAAACTTAGCTAATCTGACTCGTGACCAAGACATACGTTACAATTTTTATCACTCACCATAAAAACTTGTCCATCAACACACAATCCATTATGCACCAAAATACCGCAAAGCATTCTGGGGACCTAAATACAGCCCAGATGTACATAAAAATTACAAATTTTATATGATACAAAAATATATAAAACTTTATACATGAAATGACATGATGGGGAGGGGCATGAAAACAATTTCCCAAAATAAAAGATTTTTTCAAAACAAAAATCAAGTGGCTCTCTTTCTACAGGGAGTGGAGAGGAGAACATAAATTATACTGGGGAAATTATAATACTGACCCAGACGAGATGAAACGGGACAAAATAAAACGGAAGTGGGAATCTCGAGCTGGATCATAACAAAAGAGGTAGTGCCGGGAACAGGCTGGGATGCACACTCACTCACATTAACTATGTACACAAAAAGGAACTTACCTTAACCAGGGTTTCAAAGGAATCCACCTCGATGTAACTAGGAGGTCTAAAAGAGAAAATCAAGGCTAGACCCGGTCACGCGCACCAGGCTTGCCACATTTATCCACCTTTTGCTTAAATCTGTCGGCGCCAACCGTTTCCAATCAGTTCTGATCTTCCTTTTGAGCTGATGCTCAAAATATCGGATCAGATCCTGATGTAAAAGACGGCCACCCCGCAAGACGCAGGCGTATGCACGATCAATGAGCACGAGTTCTCGCGGCGCGTTACGAGCAGTCAACTCGCCGACACGATCCCACAACGGGCGAACAAGCGAACACTGGTAGAAGGCGTGCGAAGACGATTCTTTAAATCAAGTTTGCAACGCTCACAAACTGGCAAATCCGCCAAGCCCATTATTAAAATCCATATCATTGAGAGACAAGCCATTCTGAGCCAATCACCAGCTCAGAGAAAACTCAGAGTTGTTGAGATAATCCGATCCTGGTGCCCAAGACCAATGAGAGCGATACTCATCCTCCAACATGCCGAGCTTCTCCCGTAGTGAATCCTTTGCGACATCCACCACTAATCCCTGATAGAAGTGCCTCTTAGGCCGCGAAAGGTCACTAGACCGTTGAATGGCCCGCAAGGCCGTCCAACATTCGAGGAGGTATCTCGTTTGCCCCCGAGGCTTACGGGACCGGGGGAGTGATAGTGAGGCCAGGGACCGCGTCCCTCACTACCGCCGCAAGCAACGAGTCTTCCAACAACGCACAACTGAGAAAAGCCAACCGCGAGGCGAGTTTATGGCTCGGCAATTGCGGCATTCCCAGACCCCCATGACACGGACGTTGGTAACAGACACGGTTGTCAGCGTGATGTCTGCGTCTTCTCCACAGAAGGGAGAATAGCAGACGCTCGATCGCCTTCTCCCGTTCGTCACAAAGTGGAAGTACAGACAGCCAGTAAAGGATCGTGGGAAAGATGTATGTAGCACACACATCAGCCAGACCCTTTAAGATCAAATTCCTTCGACGCCAAATCTCTACCGACGCGCCGACCTTTGCCTGTACTTCAAGTCAAATGGCCCCGGGAGTGGATACTCCTTCCAGGCCGGAAGACTTGTCCCGGTTAATCTTGGCCCCTGTCACCTGTTCGTACATTTCAAGCGCCATCTGTACAGCTCTTATGTCCCTGTGGGAGGACACAAGAGTCTTTACGCCTTCGGCGTACGCGGAAACCCTGGCTCGAGCCCCATCAGGGACAGCGATTCCACGTAGAGCCGGACTGCACGTCCTGTCTGTTAGCCGGCGAAGGAGGGGCTCAAACGCCAATACATAAAGTAAGGATGACACTGGACAACCCTCTCGAACCGACCTAGACAGCGCAAAAGCGCTCGACAACTTTCCGTTCACCTGTACCACAGCCGTGGGGGAGCGATACAGGAGACTCATCCAGCGGCAGAATTCGGGTGCGAATCCGGCGGCCTGCAGAACAGCCGCATCAAATGCCTTGGACTGATCTAAAGTGATCAGCACAGCTTCATCGTCGTCTTTTACACCCTCTAGAATCGTGCGGATCAAGTGCAGGTTGCTTTGAATTGTTCGGCCCTTCACAGCGCAAGTCTGATCAGGTCCCAACAGAGACTCGGCAACTAGCTGCAAGCGATTCGTCAGGATCTTGGCCAAAATCTTTAACTCTGTGTTTAGCAGAGTTATGGGCCTGTAACCATCTAATTCCCTCCCAACATTCTTGCCTTTTCTCAAAAGCGTGACAACACCCCTGGTGAACCGGTTAGGGATGGACCCCTGCCGGAACCAGTTGTTGAACAGTCAAGATCGGGACAAAAATGTACGACAGCCTCACGTACAATTCATAGGGCAAACCATCCAAACCTGGCGAATTGCCACTGCCGACCTTCTTCAAAGCCGCGTAAACTTCGTCCTCCGCAACTAGCCGCATCATCCAGCAAAAGCCGGGGGAAGTCAGCCAAATAGTTACGAAACTCCTCTTCACGGAGACCAGGCTCCTTGGTAAACCGGCGTTCGAAATGCCGCCGAAACGCCTCGCACATGTCGTCAGTCGATCGCAGGAGATGTCCCTCCGGGTCTCGTACCTCTCGAATGTAGCGATCGTCTCCGCAGCGAATTTCATCCCTGCGCAGCTCCGCGCCCATTTTCACAACTTCGGAAGACATCTTGCTTAAATTATGTCTAATTACCTGACCCATGTAACGGTCGCTAGTCCTTAGCTAAGACTATCTCTAAGGGATCCCCACCAGCCTCCTCCCGGGAGTAATTAGATCTAAGCGTCTTCGCTTTGGCAGCCTTATCTAGTTTGAGCCGTTAGCTGTATTGAGTGGCGAAAGACCTAATGCTATCCTTAAGGTTCTCCCACCACTTATTCCCAATGACTCCCCCAGTTAACGCCCGCTGCACTGTTAATTAGATGGCACCGAAAGTCCCGCATGTCCAGTAAGGACTGATTGAACTTCCAATAACCAGCAATTCTAGCCCTAAATTCTAACGCTACACGGGCACAAACAAGTTTGTGGTCCGAGTAGCCTAACCAGTGGAACGTTGGACATTCTACGAAGTTTATTTTGGCCTCTCTGACTAACACTCTATCCAGGTACGAAGATACCTTGGTAGAGGGCCAACTACGCGTCCATGTCCACATTCTCCCACACCTCAAAGAAATGTTCTTGATAAACAGCTGTAGACATCCTCCTTATAAACGAAATGGGAGTGATTCGAATTAGTGGAAGTAGCAGAGCGTGTTCTTGCAATACACTTCTAAACAAAATCCTTGGTCGTTTAATACCTAATACGCAAAACCAAAGAACAAAAAGCAACTAGATTTCTCGTTGTATGCAGCTACAATCGAGTAAAACCGGAAGTAAAGAGCCAAATTTGAATGATTGCCGGAGATAGAAGAATGTAGCAATAGGAGTCTTGTTAAATAGAAAAACAGTTGAACCTGTCGCACAGCTCGATCCGGAACATTTACTTTCGACTGATGGCTCTCAGTAATTGAAATCATTTTCAAAGTACAAGAGCAAGAAACTGAGGCCAAGAAAAAAATCACTGAAAGAAGATTAAATTTAAAGGCAAAGATGACGACTAAGGAGACTATCGTCTATAAACTTACCATCCGACGAAAAGAAAAAAACAGAAAGGACTAAATGGGCCACGCATAACAAACATCGACGATGGCCACTGAAATGCGCCTCTCCCTACTCTTTTTACCTGAACACTACTTCACTCACTTATAACAATAAGTTACTAAGAAATAAAATCTAGCTTTTTTTAAGCCACAACCCTGGTGAGAGAAAAAAGAAATTGTAGCATGTCAATGAACCTGGTTCCTGGTTTGAGCTGCAACATAACACTCCTCTCGCGGCTCAAAATAATTGAAGCAGGAAAGCGCTACCCTCCTCTGCCGAGTTTGGTCTTCGAGATCGTGTAGGTATTTGCCTATTCCGCTGTTGAAGATCGCGTTCAGTGCGGTCATTTCCCCTTCGATCATACCACTATGGGTCGCCTTACAGGGAATGGAACTCTACACTGCTTCACTCTTTAAAGGTTGTATAATATAAATAAACTGAGTTCTTGTTAAATTTAGAACACTGGGACTTGTCACACAACTCCATATGGAGCATTTACTTTCGACCGATGGATACTAGTAATAGGAATCATCTTCAGATTACAAGAGAAAGAGGCTCGAACTGAGAGAAAAATCAAAGAAGTTTAATTTTTGTAGGCGAAAATGACAAGACAAAGAAATTGTTTGTAAAGCTGACCACTCCGCGAAAAGAAAAAAAAGATGGAACAAAGTGGGCCTCGAAAAACTGGACATAGACGATGGCCGTTGAACTTTTCACCTATTCTCTACTTTCACTCGCTTATAACAGTAAGTTACCTAATAATAAAATCTGGTTTACAATAATTTGGCGATAGAAAATAAGTTGTTTTGTTCTTCCATCGTAGGAAACGATCTAGCCGAGGGGTAATTTTAAGCAACAAGCGATTGGCTAAAGGGAACTGCACTTGTCAACGATCCTTGCGTTTTGTCTTCTGCTGCAACACAACAAGGACCTATTAAATTTCTCTCAAATTCGATTCTTAATTCTGATGAATAAAGTACGCGGCCTTGATTTTCTCTTTTAGATCTGCTGGTTACATCGGGGTGGATTTCTTTGGAACCGTCCCCTAGTTAAGGTAGCTTTCTTTTGTGTACCTAGTTAATGTGAATGAATGTGTTACTAGCCTCTACCCGGCTTTCTCTTTTGTTATGATCCAAGTCGAGATTCCCAACTTCCCCAGTTTTTTTTTGGCCTCCTTTTATCTCAGCTGGTTCAGCCTTTGATTGTCCCATTCCATTAATTATTTTAACCCTCACCCCCTTAGTGACTGTGCTTCTTGATTTCGCCGTTTGGCGGAATACAGCAGCCACTCTTTTTTCTGGGATAGACGGGTCTTACTAACATTACTTTAGTTTTAAAAAAATTTGTTGTAATTTTAGTTTGTTTTTTGGTTCACCCGCTCCTTTCATTTCATCTTTTCATTAAATGTTTTAAATTATATTTTATATTGTATATAAATACATTTTTATTGTTATGGGTTTTTTCCTCTTTTTTAGGTTCCCCTTGTAAATATGTGGTATTGTGGTGTATGAAAGATTGGGAGGTGATGGATGGGTTCTTTTGGTGATTGTGAAAATTGTAATGCGTGAATGGGTTGGGATAGTGTTTAGCTAGGTATAGGATAGTTAAGTGAGTACCACCCTCTACCTCTCCACTTTTCGGCCTTGTGCCATAATTTATATCTTTAATGCAAATAAATATTAAATAGGGTACGTGGCAGAATTAGATCGGAAATTGAACAGTGCGGATTCGTTAAAACACTGACACAAGAAATGCGATATTTATGCAAGGAATGATGCTCAAAATAAAAGAACAATACATATGCAGAAAGACGGGTATATTTTTGTGTCGGGTAGGGAACCAAAATTCATCTCTCAGTTGCGACTCACTTGTAGTTCCGTCCGCGAAGGCAGAGGTGCATCTAAGAAAAATCATACTGAGTAGATGCCCGGTCTCGTGGAACAGTGTCCCGAGGCCGTGCCACCCCATTACACCAGAAAGGTCGACCAGATGCTCGTCCCTGGGGTCAGCGCAACCGGCGGTTGCGGGGACTAAGGAATTTTTGTTCCTTCGCCCGTCCGTCCGTACGCGTTCGGGCTCCCCACGTTTAAAAAAAAGACCTTGTGTCACATCAAACTCTAGTGGGGGAGTAGGGTAAATATATGCTTACCTGGCACAAGAGTTATCGTGTACGACCAGAAAAGACAAGGTTAGACATGCTAAGATAAGCTTTGTATTCAGTTACCGCGCAAGCTGTGTTTGGGTAATCTCTGACCAGTGGCCCGGGCGTACGCGCTCGGTTTCCTCACTTTTAAAACCGACTTTGTGTCCCATCTCGCTTCAGTGGGGGAACCGAGTAAATATACCTGTTTTATATAGATTATGCAAAGGCTTTACATAAAGACCTCTTGAAACTGGTTAGAAAACCGTGATATATTTAGGAAAAATTTCAGAATAATCAAGAACTTATAATCACAGCTATCTGCTTGCGTACGGATAGAAAATAAAGTTCAGCAGATATACAAACATAAAAAGGGGTGTAAGCCAAGGATGTGTATTCTCACCGGACTTATTTAACGTCTGCAGTGAAGCGTGGATTTATTCCGAAAATTTACAGAATTCTGGCACAAGGCCGCAAAGGGGGAGGGGGGAAAAAGTTGGGTTGGTCTTCAAATACTCTATCCTATACCTAGCTAATCAGATTCACGACCCATACATACGTTAAAATGTTTCTCACTCACCATAAAAATTTGTCCATCAACACTCATCCTTATCATACACCACAATACAGCAAAGCATACCGGGGACCTACAAAACGCCCCAAATGTACATAAAAATTTGGTAAATGTACAATAAATACAAAAATAAATTTAAAACTTTATACATGAAATGACATGAGGGGGCGGGGGTATGAAGAAACAAAAATCCCCAAAACAAAAAACAATTTCAACAGAATGACATATATACATGGGGTTAGTTGGACCCAAACACACCCTCAAAAATAAAGAGGCCGCTGTATTCTGCCTTAAAGACAAAATCAAGAAGCACTCTTTCTACGGGGAATGGGGAAACAGGGTACAAAAATAATTGGGACTGGAGAATATATAATACTGACCCAGACGAGAGTGAAAAACGGGACAAAATAAATACGGACAGTGGGAATCTCGAACTGGATCATAACAAAAGCAATGGTGCCGGGAACAGGCCAGGACAAACACATTCACTCACATTAACTAGGTACACAAAAGAATTCTTATCTTAACCGCGGGAGGGGTTCCAAAGGAATCCACCCCGATGTGACTAGCAGATCTAAAAGAGAAAATCAAGGCTAGCCCCGGTCACGCGCACCAGGCTCGCTGCATATATCCACCTTTCGCCAAAGTCTGTCGGAGTCAACCGTTTCCGTTCAGTTCTAATCTTCATTTTGAACTGGTGCTCAAAATATCGGATTAATGTCTGCAGTGAAGCGATTCTGAGGAATTAAAAAATCCTATCAGGATTTATTGGTGGCGGCTACAAACATAACAGCACAAGATAAGCAGATGACACATTGTTGGTAGCAGACACAGAAAGAAAACGACAAGAAATTTGCATAAGGTAGTCACGGAAAGCGAGAAGACAGAATTAAAATCAACTGCAAGAAAGCAGAAGGCAAGTTTCTCAGCAAGTAAAACATCCAATAAAAAATGCAAATTACAAATTGGCGATAGTAACATCTGTAAATATTTAAATATCTAGGAAGTTTTTTAAAAGGGGACGGAATATCTTCTTCTTCTATGTGCCCTGTCCCTTCAGGACGTAGGCGATCATGGTTCTCCACGTCTCCCTATCCCTTGTGGCTTTTAGTGTGTTTGCTCCTGTTACACATCGCAACCCCCATTCCGTCATCTACCTGATCAGGCCCTGCAAATATGTTATCCGCTTCCTTCCTCTGTCTCTTTTTCCTTCTATCTGGCCAGTCAGTATCAGGTTCTCCAAGCTCTCCTTCTTATTGCATGTCCCAGGAACTTCAGTTGTCTCTTCCTGATGCTCAGTATTAATTTCCTTTTCGTTACCATTCTTTCCAACACCTCATCGTTGCTTGCATGCTCGGTCCACGATATCCGCAGCATCCTTCTGTAGAAACACATTTCCGCTGCTTCAAGTTTTGTCCTCATCTTTGATGATATTGTCCAGCATTCACTGCCGTATTGAAGAACTGGCATTACATAGCAATCCAGAACTCTTTTCCTGTGTTAGAAGTCCTTATATTGAAAAAATTACATTATTTATTGAATGACCCTCGTAACAGAAGGATTCTGGAAAGAAAGAATCTACACACACAAAACATCCTTTACAAATAGTAAATACGCGAACAACACAATGCTTTCTAAGTATATTTTTTCCACCTGAATCCATCCTGCATATATACAAGTCAACCATCCGTCCGTGCATGGAGTACTGCTGCCATTTATGGTCAGGTGCCCCTGCCGTTCTCCTCAGTGTTCTTGACAAGCTCCAAAGGAGAGTCTGTAATGTGATAGGTACTGATCTGGCGACTCGACTGCAGCCACTTTCCCATCGTCGAAATGTGGCCTCCCTCTGTCTCTTCTATAAATACTTTCATGGCTTCTGCTCGGATGAGCTTAAGTCACTGATGCCTCCTCAACAGGTGTTTACCCGTGCAACCAGACTGGCAACTGGGTCCCACCCCACAGTCAGGTTAGCCAAATGCAGACGACAATTCTACTCCTGCAGCTTCTTCTCTCGCACTTCCCGCCTGTGGAACTCACTCCCGTATTCTTGCTTTCCTGACGGCTACGACCTCCAGAAATTTAAATGCAAAGTTAATACTCACCTACTAACCACTGGACTCTAGCTCTCTCCCCTCCCCTTATAATCTTCACTTTCTCTCCGCCCATGTATCTGTCATTGCACCTGCTTTATCAGCTTTCTATTGTTCCTTTCTAATTAGCTTGTACTCCTCACTCTTTTCTAATTAATCTTTCTACATTTATGTAACCCCCTGCACATCAGTGGCGTTTCTGCCTTGCTCGGGGTGAAATGATTAAAAAAAAAATGTGGAAAATAAAAACAAAACACAAATCTAACCAAAAATATAAATGGAAAATACTGAGAAAACATTAGCTTATAACAACGAATTCAAAAACTTTAGACACTGGAGAAGAAATAGCTTTTAATAACTTTCCAAATCAGAACAAACTGCTAAATAAACAATCTGTCAGTCAGTTAAGTGCCATACGTGATACACGCTTGAGCGATCATGTCTCTTTCGAACATGACTGACTGGGCAGAAGATTATCCCGCAGTAGGTTGCCATTGCTTTCTGCTGTAGACTGGTTGCCAACCAAGGCTATAGAACCCAATCTGTCCTGTTATCTAACCCATAACTGGAAGGAAGAGACGGATTAATACCTTTCCCAAGCATATTTGCGCCTAAGCGAATGCAATGAACTACATTTCCGCTGCTTTAAGTTTTGTCCTCTTTTTTGATCTGAAATCCGAAGACAGATTGGAATAACCAAAGATGCATTTCAAAATTAAGCTGGGTATTAAGAAAAAGAAAAACATTGTGAGAAATAAAGAAACGATTATTGAATTGCTACATAGTATGTGTCCTCCTGTGTAGCAGTGAATACTGAATGATCTTCTCAAAGATTAAAAAGAGTCTTAAAGTAACAAAAATTTGATACTATCGAAAGATGCTGAATATATCATTTTTTTTTAAATCATATAACCCCAAGCAAGGCGGTGACACCACTGATGCGCATGGGGCTACTTAAGAGTAGAATGATTGGAAAAGAGAAAGCCGAGAACCACATCCTAAACAGGGAACAAGGGATGAGCCTCTTCATCTGTTCAAAAGACGTGGGTGGAATGTGAACCGGGCGATAGTTCAGTCTATCTACTCCAATTGAGACCAAAAAAAAAAAAAGAGAAAAGAAAAAAGTGAAAGAAGATTGGGAAAAAAATAAACAAAGAAAGCCGGGAACAACATCTAAAACAGGAAACAAGGGATGAGCCACTTCACCTGTTCAAAAGATGTGGGTGGAGTGTGAACCGGGCGATAGTTAAGTCTATCTACTACAATGGAGAACAAAAAAAAAGAAAAAAGTGAAAGAAGATTGGGGAAAAAAAAAGAAAGCTGGGAACCACATCCTAAACAGGAAACAAGGGATGAGCCTCTTCACCTGTTCAAAAGACGTGGATGCAGTGTGAACCGGGCGATAGTTATGTCTATCTGCTCCAATGGTTGAAATAAGTAAATAATTACGAAGTTTTTCATAGTTGAAATAAGTAAACAATGACGAGGTTTTATAGAAAAAAGAAACAAAAATGAAACTTGAAGAAGAGACAGTTAAAACAGAAAAACAATGCGTAACATACTTAGTGAGCTTGAGTAAATGCATAGCTGGACATTGATATGAAAAAAATAAAAATTCTAAATTCATTAAGAGATAATAAGGAAAGACAATTGTGAAGAGTTGTGATAGCGTACGTCCTGAATTAACACGGCGTATAAAGAGGAGGAGTAAAGGAAAGTAAACAGCAGGCGTGCGAAAGGCCTTTGTCAGTGTTCTCGAAATTGTGGAGCAAACCTTTTTCATAAACGCCTTCCCCACTATAAATAACTATCCTTTTGTTAAAAACCTACATGACTAAAATGAATTTTGATATGTTGACACTTCGGCACTGTAATCAACATTAGAGACAGAACGAAACAACGAATAAATATTACGTTAAGAACGAAAGAAATATTCAGGGACGCAGAAGAAAAATTACATGGCTGAAAATTCGATGTTCAAACTGGAAATCCAAAAGGTAATTGAATGGAAGTTGTAAAAAGTAAGAAAGAAAGATTCTTGAAATAATGATTCTAAATTTATAGGCAAACAATGTTCCTTTCAAATCCAGAAGTAAGCGACGAAATCAGGCAAAGAAGTGAAAAATAATTTTTTTAAAAATTGTATTGAAAATATGAAGAAATCAAAAAGAAAGAAAAATAGCAAGAAAAAAAATTAAAACGTAAGAAAATATTAAAATCTAAAGAACGATAAATAAATGAAAACGGGAGGAATAGAAAATACAACAAAGTTGAAGACAAAATGTATAAATTAGCAATAAAGTTCAGATAAAAATGTGTGCAAAAATAATAATAATCCAAAACTAAAAACGTAAAGAATTAAAGACTACAAATAAACTGCAAGAAAACCGAATGCAGAGTCATCAGCAAAAAGAGCAACCCAAAATGACAAATACAGATGGAGGATACTAAAATCAAGCTGGTACAAAAATTTAAATACCTGGGAAGTGTTCTAACAGAAGACGGAAAGTGCGGCACAGAGATCCGAGGACGAATTGGCATGGCGAAGGAAGCATTCCAGAAGTTGAGTAAAGTATTAAGAAACAGGACAATTTCGCTAGAAACAAGGAAGACAGTACTGGATTACTCTGTGATGTCAGTTCTCCAATATGGCAGTAAATAATGAACAATATCATCAAAGATGAAGGAAAAACTAGTAGCAACAGAAATGTGGTTCTATAGGAGAATGCTGCGAATATCATGAATCGAGCATGTGCGCAATAATGAGGTTTTGGAAAGGATGGAAATGAAAGAAAATTCTGAGTATCAGGAAGAAACAGCTAACTTTTATGGGGCATGCAATGAGAAATGAGGGTTTGGAGAACATGATATTAACATGTCAAATAGAGGGGGAAAAAGAGACGGGCGAAAGCAGCGGATAACATATTTGAAGGACCTGATCAGGTGGATGACGGAACGAGGGTTGCGTAGTGTAACAGGAAAAAGCGTGCTAAGAGCCACCAAGGATAGGGAAATGTGGAAAGCCATAATCGCCTACGTTCTGAAGGGTCGGGGCACATAGAAGAAGACGAAAGAATTAAAAAATACCTTTAAAAAAGGGAAAAGAAAATTTTGTGAGACACACACACACACACACACACACACACACACACACACACATATATATATATATATATATATATATATATATATATATATATATTTTAATTCAGATACTTCAACCCAAGGGAAAAAAGCAGGAAGGTAAATTCCAAAACCCCGATCCTAATTAATATTAGAAATTTTATCTTATTATTAAAAAATGATACAGGAAGAAAGCTCCATGTAATAAAATATTACAGAACAAATATAAATTAAAAAATTAATTGAATTAAAAAATTAATTGAATTAATCCTTTTTTAATTTATATATATATATATATATATATATATATATATATATTATAAAGCGCCATTTTTATATAATAATTTCAGCCCAGTCAAGGCAGAATCACCAGTGGTGAGCAGGAAGTTACAGTCGTATAAAAAAAAACTTAAGATACAGGGTATGTCGAAAAAACGATAAGAGGAAGATTGTAATCAAGGAGATAGAAGATTGCAATTGACGTTGCAAAAACTTTTGAAGATTGTGGCTTTCAGGGAAGCAAGCAAATTGTAGGTAGTTACATAAAAAAATGCGAGAAAAAAACTGTTGGGGTAGAAGAGGAGGTTATATTTAGCTATATCAACAATTAAAAGTTGAAACCTAGATGCCAAACAAGCACAAAAGCTCGTCGGAGCTGTTGATATGAAAATACTCGTAGAAAGGGCAGAGGAAGGCCTCATCACGATGCAGACTCTCCTTTAGATTTTGTCGAGATCCAACAGAGAAATGAAAAATATTTGTTTTGAGAAAAATTGAACTTAAAATAATAAATCTGAAAGAAAAAAAATAATAAAGTAATAACGGATTATAATATAAAGTAAATGATCAATAAATAAATTGAAAATAAAGAAAGAGAAAATACAATTAAATTAATAACAAAATGTATAAATTAGTAATAATGGTTAAATTAAAATATGTGAAAACAAAATGAACCAAAAATTAAAACGTAAAGAATTTAATAAAACGTCTGTAAAACCGGGAAAAGAATTTAAAAACTGGAAAAAAAAAATCCTGTGATACAAAAATGAAATATATTAATTAAAAAAAATACAAATTCAAATTTGCGGAGAACTAAATGAAGATACAAATATACGAGGAAAAAAAGTTTGAAATTTAAATACAGAAACAATAAAACAATTTTAGCGAATTAATTTTTACAGATTATCAACCAGATTATTTAAATCTAGAAAATGTATTCAGATTGTAAGATTATTTTTAAAGTAATATCGATTTACTGTTACAATTGTTACTAATTAAACCATAGTGTTGGGTAAAAGAAGAGGATGTACTCTTAAGTAAATATAACTAATCAGACTGGAATTTGAACACGGATCCGTTCCATTATCCATTATACAACCAGCACATCTATGCTTACAGCACCTGATATTATTAAGCTGTCACCGTTCTAGGTATTGGTCAGGCTCGACGCTGATTAACTTCGTGATTTTTCGTGAACTGGTGTTATAAAATTATCTGGCCGTAAGTTAAGAATTTGAGAAATATTTCAAGTTAAGCAAAAGAGTCTACTGACAACAGAGACAATCTAAGTCAATGGAAAATACGATAAATATATATGTCGAAAAAATTAAGTTAAAAACACGGAAAATCCAAAGGAAAATGTTTGAATACAACGAAATAGGAAAGCTATTGTATCGCCTAGAAATAAATTACAATTTTAAGTGAGAATTTATTTTTAAAGATGCTATATCCATTCAGGACGTAGGCAACCTTGCCTTAATTAATGATTCTTTTTTATTTGTTTTTTAGATAAGGATAGGTGAATTATTTAATCTTAATTCATCCAAGTTTTGAAATTCAAAGCATTTTTTTGTTGCCACTTAACATTTGAGGAAGGAATTCTCTGTTTTAATGTTTTTGATGAGCCCAAAATTTGAACGAAGGATGGAGATTCAATATACTGATAACCATTTCACTGTCCGCACTTAACGTATGAAAATAGAGATTGAAAAAGAGAATCAATTGATATAAACATATTTATTTAATGATGGTTTTCATCAGATTGAATTCACTAACGATATTAACGATACCTTTATTGCAGTCAATATATTTTCGAAAAAGCCTTGTGCCAATTTCAGAAATGATTGCCTTTTTCCTGAACGATCAACATCTTATGTCTGCCATTCCTATATCCAAAGTTTTCGTAGTCATTTTTGTCCTTGTTGTTCATCAGTTTCTTTTATGGCTATGGGTTCTTATGTCATCGATTAGATAGACATGAAAACTGTACGATATTGATAAAGATTCTGCGTAATATCTCTTCAGTGGCGTTTTTCTGTCCGCTGAACTTACTTAGCCTTTGTCGTTTGAAAAGCGTTTTTGCAGACACCTCACTAAGTGACCTGATCATCAGCCAACTAATTTTAAATTATCTAGGAAATATATCACACGTATTCAGAAGGTGTATTCTGTTGGTGTCCCTATCGTCTTTCTATTACTTGTACTGAAACGAGACAACCATTTTGTCTGAATCCTCCTCACCGAATAAAACACGTTTCAGATCCCAATGCGCAATCATGCGGATTACGTGACAAAGCCGGCTAGGAGCAGGATTTATTTGTCAAAAGCTATTTGAGTCGGAAGCATTTTATAAATAGTGGGAGCTTGTCCCACTATCTATATCACAATCTCTAGAACTGACCCATAAAATCTATTATTATTTAAAAGATTGAGGATGTACTTTCAAAATATTTTCGCTAACTTTGAAGTCAAGAAAATAATTCATTTTCTTTATTATTTTTAGAATTTCAAATTATGTAAATAAGTTCTTTATACAAATTGAGTTTGTTGATTGATTTATTCATTTTTTATCGCTTTGTAGAAAATACATTTTTAAAAAATATTGTTTTAGTGATATAAGTCTTTCTAATTCAAATTTATTTATAAATAGAACTGTGTGTGTGTGTGTGTCAGTTACCTATAGACTCCGAAACGGCTGAACCGATTTTCTTGAAAATTTACACAGTTGTACTATAAGCGTCTGCGAGTGTTCTTAGCTTGGTTTTGTGTCGAGGTACCCAAGATAAATATCGAAAATCGATAATGGAAAAATCGGGTTATAGAAGGAGTGATCCGATTTTAATAATACTCATAGAAAAAGACATAAGAAACGATATTCAAGTTTCAAAGTTGCAGTTCTTACAATTGTGCAGAAAATCGAATATATATATACAAAAGGCACGATGTTTGTGTGTGTATCTGTTTATTTGCCTGTATGTCTGCATTTTTTCAGCCCTTTTATTTTAGTTTTTGCTTCGGGTTTGGCTCTAAGTAGATATAATTGTAGTTCTTAGTCTCAGCCATAATACCATTTACTCAGAGGACTCATTTAGCTTTCAAAATTCAGTTTCCGACGAAAAAAAACTTATTTGATATCGATACCAGGAAATCAACATTTGACCTACATCCATTCATTTTTCTTTCAGCCTACGGTTTCGCTTTAACTGGAAACAACTATTGCTTTTTAGTCTTTCCAACGTCCAAAGAGTCTGAGCTCCAGGATATGGATTAGTTTTAAAGCTTTCATTACACCTGAGCAACGCCGGTCTATACTGCTAGTTAAATCATAAATAAAAGGAGAAAAGATGGAGTCACACATTTCTCAGAGGTATTTAAGCGTATGTGAATATAACTGGCTGATTATGAATTAGAATGCGACACTCCGAAACAGTATTCATTAGGCTACATGCTCATCTAAGCGGTCGCTCACATACTTAGTGACCAGCCTCGACGAAGCTTAATTTCAGAGATCATACCGGAATGGGTGTTTCAACTTGTTATTTAAATGCTAAGTCAATTCCCATCAACTCCGGCCCTTTCCTAATCAACCCATGTATCTTGATCTTTTTCTTTATCTCTACCTTCGCAATTGTCTTCACACCTGTGTTCACATCCTTCTCTTGCCCTTTCTCTTTCATCCTCTGCAGCTGGTTCGTCTTTGTCTTCATTCTCCTTCTGCCTAAAATTTAAACTCTTTTAAGTAGCCCCCCTGCACATTAGTGGCAGTAACGCCTTGCTTGCGGTAAAACGATTTATTTTAAGAAAATCAGTCTCAACAAACACTTTCGGAATCATCTGCACTGTACTCAGGTTGACATTTAAATTCCCTGAAATGTTCACATTAGAGCTTTCAGGCCGTTTCTAAAATTCTGGCAAAGTAAAATACAACAGGTTTCTCTTTTTTTCTCGCAGACAGAATCTATAATCGGCAGTTGACAAATCTAACCGACCTACATGGGAGAAAATAAAAATATGAAACGGCGACAATTTAACCATCGTATCCTGCATATCCTTATTCGACCGTGAATGACAGAAATATTTCCTATCGGATGAAAAGATAACAGAAGAATACTAAAAAATATGTGCGTTGAGGTGCAGTGAACGAGAAATCTGGTTGCCGAGTTCGAATTCTAATTGAATTCCTTGCATTCACTTACGCACAAATACCCTTGGGAAATGTATTAATCTGTCTCTTTTCTCCAGTTATGGGTTAAATAATAGGACAGACTTGGTTCTATAGCCATGGTGGCAACCAGTCTACCGCAGAAAGTAATGACAACCTACTGCGGGAAAATCTTCTACCCAGTCAGTCATGTCTCTTTTGAGATAGAATTACCCAAAGTGTGTATCGCATATAGCACTTAACTTGACTCAAGATATTACACTGTATTTAGACGCTTACCTGTAAGTATAGTAGCCGAAGAGAACTATACAAATACGTATTTCTTTCGGTATAAATGTAGCAGCAACCATAGTCCAACTGATTATGGATATGATGCTTGCCGGTTTGGATTGTGCACAAGCTTAGTTAGATGATGTACTTAAATATGGAGCGGATGTGCGTTGTGGTGCAGTGGATATATACCCGGAACGAGAGATCGGGTTGCCGAGTTCGAATTCCAGTCGAATTCCTTGCATTCACTTACACACAAATACCCTTGGGAAAGGTATTAATCCGTCTCTTCTCTCCAGTTATGGGTTAAATAATAGGACGGACTGGGTTCTATAGCCTTGGTCGGCAACCAGTCTACCGCAGAAAGAAATGGCAACCTACTGCGGGATAATCTTCTGCTCGGTCAGTCATGTCCCTTTCGAGTTATCATCGCCCAAAACGTGTATCACGTATGGCACGTGACTGACTGACTCAAAAAAAAAGTAAAAAATAAAAATAAACAAATAAATAAAAGAAAGAACTAAATGTCAGTTTTAAGAAGACACAATGCGTGTTTTTAATCAAAATGAACAACAAAAGATGCAAATAAGAAACAGGGACAAAACTCGACGTTTATCAACTTCAGTGATCGTACTGGAACCGGTGTTCTGGATTTGGATATAATTAGTCGTGACTTGGATCCTCTCTAATTGTCCAATATTTTTGAAATTATACCAATTCTAAGCAATCTTTTGTAGCATCTCTGCGCTTTATAGAGTACAGAGATGGAAAATTATAAGTCGTAAATGATTGATTTCTCTGTGAAATTCCATGTAACATCCTCTTGTAATAAACGCTAATATTAGCTTTGAGTATAAACCTCAACGAAAGAATAAATAACATTCGTTTCTCGACAATAAAATAAGATTTGGCAAGGGAAATCTCGAATATTGAAGAGGCTAGGATGCTAAAATATGAGTCACAGGATAATAACCGAAAACAGATTCCCAACATAGAATTTTTTTGTCTGAATCGACATTTGCGCGTTGTGGTGCAGTGGATATCAACTCGGAACAAGAAATCAGATTGCAGAATTAGAATTCCAGTTGAATTCATTGCATTCACTTTAAAATTGGGAAAGGTATTAATCCAATTTTTCTCTTTCCAGCTATGGGGTGTATAGCATCACATATTGGGTTCTATAGCCTTTGTTGATAACCAGTCTACCTCAGAAACAATGGCAACCTACTACAAGAAAATCTTCTGCCGAGTCAGTCATGGATCAAACATCCATCTTCGATCAAGCGTGTATCAAGTATGCCACTTGAATGACTGATTGATCCGTTGAAGAATGTTGGTTGGCTGTTTTTGTTGAATGGCATATCAACAAGAATGGACTATTTATGCCGAAATCTGAGTATTTTGTACACAATTTTATGTTCTTATTTTTATGTATTATTTTAATGAAATGATTAATCAAAGTGTAAACGTTATTTGAATATGTAAACATACCCATATAATACACCTTGTGTGACAACTAAATATATATATATATATATATATATATGTGTGTGTGTGTGTAAAGACAAAATATTCCTACTGACATATTTTTAGTTATATCTGACTTTTTATACACAAACATATAGACACACACACACACACACACACACATACACACACACATATATATATATAGTCATCCGCAAACAGAACTGTTTCGCTGTATCACAGCTCATCAGTACTGTTAGAGAACCGATTGCTTTTTACCCAGGATTGAAACCTCAGAGCTACAGGCTTTCGGTAGAAGGAGGAAGACTTTTTAGCGTATATATTGTCATTATACACGCACAATAGCTGAAAGTGTCCTAATTCATTGCTGAATGAAAGATACGTAGATGCCAGAGTAGCTACTGTTTTTTTTAAATCTACCATTCATACATATCTATCTATCTATCTATATATATATATACCGACGCATTGTTTTTCCTGAAGATCCACAGTCAATTACATTTTTTATTGCATCTATAATGTATCGAACTTAAGCTTGTAACACGGTCGTGGGTTATCTGATACCGACGCTCTTTATTTCACGTGATCACGATCGTTAATACAATTTTTTACTGAATGTTTTTACAGTTTATTAATATTTTGCAAATTATTTAAAGCTAGAACATAGTAACAACATTTTGTAGGCAAGCGTTATCGTAGACTATAAAGAGTTTTTGCAGATAATAATGCTTTTCTCACACAAGTTCAACTAATTAAATCATAGCTGAGGGTGTAAGAGGGGGCTGCATACTTTTCCCATTATATATATATATATATCAGCTTAGATAGCCCAACTATTCTTCACAGTGTTAACTTTCATTAATAAATTTTGGACAACTTTTTTTTCGTGGAGTCTGGTCGCCTGAAGATCGCAATAGTGTAGTATAAACGTGAGGTAGCGGTTCAATCTCTTTCATGCAGGTGTAATCCTGGAATTACACAACACACACACACACACACACACATATATATATATATATATATATATATGCACAAAAATCTAAAGTGAGCCAAAACCTACCGCGGTTTCATACTACGGATCGTCAGGGCAAAGGTTTTATCTTTAGTGTTTCAGCCTTTGCCCTGACGATCCGTAGTGTGAAACCGCGGTAGGTTTTGGCTCACTTTAGATTTTTGTGTGTCTTTGCTCTACTTTTGTATATTTTCTTTTGTACTTTGTATCGAACACTTTTTCTTGTGGTTGGTTCCGTTTGGGTTTTTTTTTCTTTGCTGTGGAGTATTGAATGTTTTGTTCTTGTTCCGCGGATTTCTTTTTTTTCTCCCCATTTATCCGACGCCTTAGTGCACCGGATTGTAACGGAATTAGGTTCTGTTTGTTAGTGGTTTTTTTTTAAGGTTTATTTTAGTATAAATTTACGGCCTACATACTTACAGAGTCTATTTAGTTATTATTTATATATATATATATATATAAAGTTATTTTTAAAACAATAATAATATCTATATATATATATATATATATATATATATATAAAGGAAAATTCAACACGCCATTTAAATTGGTTATAAATTAAATCAGTCATATCAATGAGCTAAATTACCTCATTTCATCAGATCACACAATATTCGTTCCATTTGTCTCTTCCCTTCAGTTTTTTGTTAAATAATAGGACAGATTGGGTTCTATAGTCTTGGCTGGCAACCAGTCTACCTCAGGAAGCAATGGCAACCTATTGCGAGATAATCTTCTGCCTAGTCATTCATGTTTCTTTCGAGACATGATCTCCCAAAGCGTGTATCACGTATGGAACTTAACTGACTGACTATAATGAAACAGTTTGGCATACATTGACTGAGTAGCTGTTACTCTCTTTTTTAAAACACTTTTTAGGAAAACATGTTTCTCGGGTCCAGTAGCAGTTATCTCTCTTTTCAAAACTGATGGAGGCTTATTTCCTAACCTTCAATTTGATTTCGTGTAGAATGTTAACATCTATATATTAATACCGTAGTGTCACATTCTAGAAAGAGGTATGAACACACACACAGACACAAAAGATTAAATATAGGAACGCTGGACAACGTACACACTAACATGCATGATTAATAAAAAAACGTCGAACCGGAATTTGAAACGAAACAAGAATTATATATTTATATATAAAATATATATCATCTGTTAGAATATAATATCTATTATTTAATATATATCACCTAATAGATGATATATATTAAAATATATATCATCTATTAGAGAGAGAGAGGTTATTATTTGACTTATAGCGTTTTTGTGTTTTAAATAATAATTTAAATCATTTCTTTGCTGTCTTAAACTTAATTCTCCTTTAACTAAGAAAAATATTTTGTCTCTGTAAGCAACAAAGGGATGTGCGTGGTGGTCCAGTGCATATCGGCTCGGAACGAGAAATTGGAGAGCCGAGTTCGAATTCCAGTTGAATTCATTGCATTCACTTACGCGCAAGTACCCTTTGGAAAGGTATTAATCCATCTCTTCCTTCCAATTATGGGTTAAATAACAGGACAGATTGGGTTCTATAGCCTTGGCAGGCAACCAGTCTACCGCAGAAAGCAATGGCAATCTACTGCGGGATAATCTTCTACCCAGCCAGTCATGTCTCGAAAGAGACATGATCGCCCAAGCGTGTTTCACGTATGACAATTAACTGACTGAAGCAACAAAGCAAGCCGTAGTCTTTATATTATACCACAGTTAACCTGTTTAGGTACAAATGTGTGTTACACTTTTGCTGTAATGAATGAAATTAAACGCATTTTGTAAATTCATCATATTTCTGGATAAGATCATCGTAATGGAAGACAGAATAAGACAATAAAGAGAGGCAGCAAGAGAACGGCAGAGAAGACGAGAACGATTAGTAGAAGATATTCACTCAGTTAAGTGCCATACGTGAAACACGCTTGGGCGATCATGTCTCGAAAGACATGACTGACTGGGCAGAAGATTATCCCGCAGTAGGTTGCCATTGCTTTCTGCGGTAGACTAGTTGCCAGCCTATCTGTCCTTTTATTTAACCCATAACTGGAAGGAATAGACGGATTAATACCTTTCCCAAGGGTATTTGTGCAAAGGTTTCAACTGGAATTCGAACTCGGCTCCCCGATTTCTCGTTCCGAACCGGTTTCTCGTTCCGAGCCGATATCCACTGCACTACAACGCACATCCACAGAAGATAGACAAGCAATCCGGAAACATAATAGAGAATGAATGTAATCAGTGAGGAATTATCTGAACAAAAAAGAGAGAGAACTTTATATTTATGATTGTTATAGCAATATTTCGTTAACGTTTTTAAATTCGAATATTTAAAGTTGCAATAGGGGAAATTCTACGGATATTTTATTGTCACAGAATAATTCATGCACTTATTCAAACGTGAACTGAAGAATTTTGATTCACCAGAATATTAGAATAAGAAAACCGTGAAATATTCATAGATTAAAACTTCTTCTTCTTATGTTCCCTGTCCCTTCAGGACGTAGGCGATCATGGTTCTCCACGTCTCCCTATCCCTTGTGGCTCTTAGTATGTCTGAGCCTGTTGCTCCTGGCAACCCCCGTTCCGTCATCCACCTGATCAGACCCTGCAAATATGTTATCCGCTGTCTTCCTCTGTCTCTCCTTCATTCTATCTGTCCAGTCAGTATCAGGTTCTCCAGGCTCTCTTTCCTCATTACATGTCCCAGGAATTTTAGTTGTCTCTTCCTGATGCTCAGCATCAATTTCCTTTTTGTTGCCATTCTTTCCAACACCTCATAGTTGCTTGCATGCTCAGTCCACGATATCCGTAGCATCCTTATGTAGAACCACATTTCGGCCGCTTTCAGTTTTGTCCTCATTTTTGATGATATTGTCCAGCATTCACTGCCGTATTGAAGAACTGACATCACGTAGCTGTCTAGCACTCTTTTCTTCGTTTTTATTGAGATTTTCCTGTGTGTTAGTATTTTGCTCATCTTCTGGAACGCATCATTTGCCATGCCAATTCTCCTTCGTATCTCCGTGTCGCACTTTCCATCTTCTGTTAGAACACTTACTAGGTACTCAAATTTTTGTACTTGCTTGATTCTGTTATCCCCCACCTGTATTTGGCATTTTGGGTTGTATCTTTTGCTGATGACCATAGTTTTTATTATTTCATTATTTCCTTTTCACCTTACCAATTTTAGTTATTACTGCTGTTGGTAGTCCTCAAGTAATGCGCTTTCTTTTATGCGATACATTTTTTGGGGATTATGTTGCGCCAATCCATAATATTCAAAGACGAATGATCTTTGTCAAGTCCCTCTCAAGCTTCTTCTCACTCAATGACGTTTTTTATTATTAATCTTATGAATCGATTGTATACAGCTGACAGTTTAGATATTTAACAAAGTTATTTAAGAATATAACTCAAATTTTTATCTTAATACTTTGGTTTCGTAGCAATTTGCGATGTTTGGCGCTACCTATTCTATACTTAATTTGTTATAACTGATCCATGCGCTGAGTTATGTTTAAAATCTACTAATTCCACATCCTGCATTTTCATGATGGGCATGGATGTGCCATCATTGCTTTCCTTTTAATTTCATTTTATATTTTCTGATTTAGAAACATTTATCTTGAGTTTCACTTTTTTAAAAACCTAGAAAGGGGATGCTCATTTTCTTTTAAGATATCCCGAAAATAGAATTCCAGGAATTTTTTTTAAAGAAATGACACATTCTTTATTACATGAAATGTGACTTGTTAAGCTGAGTTTGAATTTACGTGACTACTGTGGATCTTCCTCACCAATTTGCTATATAGTTTTGGCGAAACTTATCCGCAAATTTGTAGTGACCGGTTTATGCCGGAAGTAAAACACAGAACAAGAGGTAGGTTCAAACAGTGCATTAGTATAACAAAGAAGTGTTAATAATATTTAATATATAAATAAGTCCGAAATTATTATTTCGCTGCCGGACTAGAAGCTGTCGTTAACTGTCTGCGTTCACTGCTTCTTTAAACTGTTGTAGCTAACTGCTCTTTAACTGCAATATTCTGTCGCCTTCCCACTTAAGGCAAAATGTGGCCCAAAGGCCTTTTTAATGTGGGTTTCCCGGGCCATATAACCCGGCCAAAAATTCCTGTCTTATTTTCCCCAGTCGAGTCTCTAACCTTCGGCGGGGCCTCGACTGCCGAAAGCAGAGAGCTGACAGTAACAAAGGCAGTTATGCAAGGTAAATGCAGTATTTAGTTGGCCTTCCAATTTAAGGCAACATGTGACACAAGGTCATTTTTATGTGGGTCTTCTGTGCCATATAGCCCGGCCAAAAATATTTGTATACCGTTTCCCAGTCGTGACTCTAACCTTCAGCGGAGCCATGACTGGGTTAATGCTCTTCTTTCGAAGGCAGAGAGCTGACAGTGACAAAGGCAATTATTGGGAGGCAGCTGCTCTCTAGAAGTCACGGAGGTAATTTATATATAGCAAGAGGAAGAGGTCTTTCCTCGCAGGAGGGCACCATAGCAATGACCATTCCATGTATTAAATTGCGTAAATGATTGGGTTTGAAACCTATGGCGGATAACTCAGTTCAAGAGGTACCTGAGAAATGCTGCAAATCACAGCTGGCTAAATATTTTGAAATGGTATAAAAAAAGTATGAAACCAGGAAGAATCACTTGTTTTAGCAGTATAACGTCTTCCAAAAATTATGTCTTTCTCTGATTCGCGTCATATTTATAAAAGTTTAATTCCTTTTTCAAGTTCAAAAATAGTGATAACATTTTTATGATAGAACTGCCTGGTTCATTAATATTATCAAATGCATTCCAAAGTTTAAGCAAATTACTAAGAGTGGGGAAAACTTTATTCGAAACAAAAAAGAAGTGGGAGCTGAACTCCTATGCAATATAAATCCTAGTACATATTTGTATGTCTTGGGGAATCTCCTCATAGGTGTGGAGAAAACTAGAGGCAACAAATATTGCGACTAATCTGGACGAAGAAATCTTAATTTAAATGAAAAATATGAACACTTACACTGCAATGAAGAAAGACATAGCTGAAATTTATGAGAATACATAATGAGAAAGCGCACATGAAAACTTTGACACTCACAGGGCATATTGAAGCAAAATGTTTAGTGAAAAGCAGCAGGCCAACTACGTGGCGTGATTATGTGAATAGATGGCGGAACAGAGTGGGGGACAAAGAGATAAATGTTGCCTAGAAATATATGGGACTGGAAGTTGTGGAGAGATATGATCACCTACACTCTAAAGGGAGATTAAAAATATGAAACGCTTGCAAGATACTCATTATAAAATGATCTGTTGTAATGATCAGTCGTTCTCTTCTAGCCAACTAATGAAGCGTTACTTAACCATTACAACCAATGAAAAATGAGTGTCAAGTTCTTGTAGCTTTATAACAAACAAGCAATTGCGCCTTTCTTGTATTGCGTTTTCTACTGGCCGGAATTGAAGCGATTATATTGAATCAGTTGCTAGGTTTACTACTCGAAAAGTTGTTTCTCAGTGTCGAGTGAAACATTCAATGAAATGCTGCAAATTACAGCTGGCTAAATATTTTGAAATGGTATAAAAAAAAGTATGAAACCAGGAAGAATCACTTGTTTTAGCAGTATAACGTCTTCCAAAAATTATGTCTTTCTCTGATTCGCGTCATATTTATAAAAGTTTCATTCCTTTTCCAAGTTCAAAAATAGTGATAACATTTTTATGATAGAACTCCCTGGTTCATTAACATTAGAATCAGAATCCACCTTGTGCGTGTATAAAACTACCATTTGTACAGTATTTACATTATTCGGACTATTGTTCTTATCTTTGTTGCCATTTATACGACGCGAAAGCGGCTTGAAGTATTGGGTCATATCAGTCGTCATATCTGGCAGTGGATTCTGGACGATCTCCTCACAAATAAAGACGAAATTAGAGCCAAAAGAAATGTGTTTCTACAAAAAAAAAATTAAATAAATTAATAAAAGAGAGTGGGAGAGGGGGTCTTGGAATCGTCTTATATGGAAGTGAATTCTGGATAATGTGCTCACAGTTTAAAAAGAAACTTAAAAAATGTTCTTACAGTATTTGCATTATTCGGACTATTGTTGTTATTTGTCCGATATTTCGGCCGTTGTACACTCCAGCCTTCTTCAGGCGCTATAAATTTCGAACCGAACCCTTTATTACAATCACTGGGTTATATGAATTCCATTCCTTGCGTAAAGCCTCGAATGACAGTCACAAGTTATCTCCCTCCAGCCCTGCAAATGCCTTGTTCACTACTGTTGTAGCCTGGTATACAACTCAACTGTAAGGGTCAAGTCAGGAACTAACCAACGTCTATATTCACTGGGCCATGTGTCCTTAAAAAAACTTCGGACAAATGCTAATAAAGATGATGACAATAGTCCGAATAATGAAAGTACTGTAAATATTACCTCATCTCAGAAATATAGACAAATAGAATGATCTATTATTAAACGTCGTACAAATGGCAACAAAGATAAGGACAATAGTCTGAATAATGTAAATACTGTAAATACAGGTTCATCTCAGAAATATAGACAAATAGAATGATCTATTATTAAACGTTGTACAAATGGCAACAAAGATAAAGACAATAGTCTGAATAATGTAAATAGAGTAAATACTACTTCATTTCTGAAATATAGACAAACACCATTCTTTCGTTTATTAAACTTTGCAGCTATATCTGGTCTGGTTGAACTATGCCATATCTCGAGATTATTAGAAAAATCCATAGAATTTTCTGTAATGTAATCAATTATGAACTGTCCTTTTCACTTCAGTTACTTTCCTGCTGCCATGATGTCTTTTCAATAAATATGTTTTTAGCTATTGTTCTGATGAGTTCTACTTCTTGAAACGTTGACTGCAAGAATTTAAGTGTACACCTAGATTGGCAAGTGGATCTCATCGTTTTAGTGTTGAAATAATTAGATGTAACACTAACTTCTATTCTAAAAGTTTCTTTTTTCGTACTTCTTACCTGTGGAAACGTCGTTCAGATAAATTATTTTCTTGTCTTCTTCAATCTTCCAACATTTTAATTCAACGCCAATGACAATCTTTTGTCTTTCTGAAACTTGTTCGTTTATTTTCGTCTCTACACATTAATCCTTTTCATTCTTTTCCACTACAATTAAACCATTGCATCTTAGGGGCACTATTGCCTTTGCTTGTGGGTGCACTGATTAAAAAAGTTTGAATAATTGTGTATAAGACTAAATGAAGAGGATACATTGGTATCGTTACATAGTTGTCCAGTTATCTTCCGTCGACGGAAAAGCATATGGGGTACTAGTTTCATGCCTTTCTTAGAATATTGATTTGAGGAAAATACAAATAGTATCAGAGTGATTGAAACCTCTTACTCTGGTTCGTTTTGCTACTTTGAATTAAACGCAAACTATTGCACCGTGAAAATATATTCTTCGTTACTTTTGCTCTTACATAGGAGTGTTAGATAGATTCTTAGAAAAGAAAACGTTATGCTGGACTGGCATAATCGATAGAAGAATACAATATGTCTTTTTTTTAGTCGGTCACAAGAACATTCATGTAAATAACGAATTGTTTGTTGTTGCTAGCAGACATTCTAGTTAAGAGAAAATCATGTACAAGAAAAAAGAAAAGTATAATCACAGACCACACGACAGAAAAGTTTTGTATTCTCTTATATATATATATATATATATATATATATATATATATATATATATATATAACTTGTGAGTAAAGTTTGGATGAATATTCGATGGAATGGTAAACAAAGAAGCCAATTTTGAAAAAAGAAATTCTATGTCAACATGTTTCACCGATGAACGAACGTCATCAGAAAAAAAGTTTATTTCAAGAAGATCTATATTGTTTTCTGTCTATCATGTCCAATCAAAACGTGACTGGTCATGAGTCTCCACAAAGTTTGATCTTTTGTTCTTTTAAGATTTGTTTTTTACGTATCATTTCCACTTGCTGTTCTAACAACCGTTTACACACACTTTTTATCTATATTACGTAGCCTGTATCTCTCCCTCTCTCTTGTATTCAGTATGAACTGTGAGTGTCAAATTCTCTAAGCCCTATTTTCTCCTTCTCTTCTGACAATAACTGTAGGTAAATTAATAGTGCTTTAATCATTAAAAAAATTATATCCTTACAATCTAAAAATATCTATGTCTTTAAATAACCTGAAAAAGTTAAATAAACCGTAAACAAATGTCTTAATTATACCTTCCACATCCAGTTTTGACATTCATTTACACAAGCTAGTTAGATATGTTAGGTAGCCTATTTATTTCGATCTCTGTTGCCTTCAGTATGTACTGTGCGTGTCAATATCTCCAAGCCTTATTTTCTATTTCACTTCTCACAACAGATATGGTTAATTTGCAACAGTAAAAACATTATTATCCTACAAATATTCTTCCAATGTAAAATTCCTTCTGTCACAAGTCGTAAAAATCAATATTTCAATAATATATTTCTGATTCTAAGTTTAAATGTCTTTTTGTTTTCATCTTCCCCCAAAGCACAACGTTATTTATGTTCGGGTCATAGTCTCGTCGGCATTTTTATTGTAGGAGAGCAATTGTATTGGCTCAGGTCTTTTCTTTATATGTAAAGTGATTTGTCCAGTATTCAGTCATATACGAGAACTGATATTACATAACAGTTCAGGACAGTTTCCTGTGTAGATGCAAATTTCTGTTGTTTCAAGTCTCTTCTTCATCTCTGGTGAGATTTGTCCTGTATTTACATCCATATAGACGGTGTGATATTATCTAGCAGTTCAGGACTGTTTTCTTTGTTGAAGCACATTTCTATTTGTCTATATTTCTTAGATGAGGTAGTATTTACAGTATTCGGACCATTGTGTTCATCTTTGTTGCCATTTGTCCGACGTTTCAGCCGTTGTACGCCCTGGCCTTCTTCAGGTGCTAGGAATTTCAAACCAACTTCTTTATTACAATCACTGGGGTATATGAACTCCATTCCTTGCGTAAAGTCTCGATTGGAAATCACTAGTTATCTACTCTCTAACCCTGCAAGTTACTTGTTTATCACTGCTGTAGCCTAGTATTGAACACACAACTCTAAGAGTCAAGTTAGGAACTCACTAACGTCTATATACGTTATCCTTAAAGACACATGCCCCAGTGGATATAGACGTTGGTTAGTTCCTGACTTGACTCAGAGTTGTGAGTTCAATACCAGGCAACAACAGTGGTAAACAAGTAATTGAAGGGTTAGAGGGAGAAATGTGATGACTTCCAATCAAGGCTTTACGCAAGAAATGGAGTTTATATACCCCAGCGATTGTAATAAAGGATTCGGTTCGAAATTTCTAGCGCTTGAAGATGGCTGGAGTATACAACGGCCGAAATGTTGGACAAATAGCAGCAAAGATAAGGGCAATTGTCCGAATAATGCAAATACTGTAAGCATGTTTCTGTTATCTTAAGTTTCTTTTTAAAATGTGGGGAAATTATCCAGAAGAAGAAAAAGAAGACTCCAGGATGTTCTCTCTCTCTCTCTCTCTCTCTCTCTCTCTCTCTCTCTCTCTCTCTGTTTTTTATTTTTTTATTTTTTTATTTTTTTTGTAGAAGCACATTTCTTTTAGCTCTAGTTTCTTCTTTATTTGTGAAGAGATTGTCCAGAATACACTGGCAGATATAACGAATGATATGACCCAATACTTCAAGCCGCTTTCGCGTCGTATAAATGGCAACAAAGATAAGAACAATAGTCCGAATAATGTAAATACTGTACGAATGGTAGTTTTATATACGCGCAAGATAGATTCTGACGTGAAAAAATGTTTCACTCGATACTGAGAAGCAACTTTCCGAGTAGTAAAGCTAGCAACTGATTCAATATAATCGCTTCAATTCCGGCCAGTAGAAAACTCAATACAAGAAAGTCGCAATTGCTTGTTTGTTATAAAGCTACAAGAAATTGACACTCATTTTTCATTGGTTGTAATGGTTAAGTAACGCCTCATTAGTTGGCGAGAAGAGAACGACTGATCATTACAACAGATCATTTTATAATAAGTATCTTGCTTAAGCAAGTTTTTCATATTTTTACTCTCCCTTTAGAGTGTAGGTGATCACATCTTTCCACAAATTCCAGTCCCATATATTTCTAGGTAAGGTTTTTCTCTTTTTTTATAAGCACATTTGTTTTGGCACAAGTTTCTTCTTTATTTGTGAAGAGATTTTCCAGTATTCACTGCCATATTTGAAAACCGATAAGACCTAATCCTTCACTTGTAGAACCACATTTCATTTGCTTTATGTCTTTTCTACATGTGTGAGGACATTGTCCAGCATTCATTGCCATAAAGAAGAACTGATATCACAGTTTAGGATTTTTTAATTTGTTTCTAAAGAACATTTACTGATTCTTATTACTCTGTAATGAATCTTTCTATATTCCAGTACAACTTTAGATATTAGTGTGTAATGTCTGTTATCTGCTAAAACACCTCCTAGAATATTATTTTGTGCGCAGTTTAATTTAGTTATTTCTAATTTGTAAACCGCGTGCTGACAACTAACAACAATGTATTTTGTCTTCATCTAATTTATGATTTTTTCTATACTTCACACTTTTTCTTTAGCGCTACATGTGGGAGATCATGTAGTTTCTTTTATATGTCTACTGTCGGCAGGATGTGTCATCTACGCATCAAATGTTGTTAAGACTGTAGCTGCCAATTCTTAATAGGAATTCTCACTCTCTTACCGCAAATATACTTAAGGAAATAAAATGTAAACGAAGACATCTTACAAAAAGTTTTATTATATGTTTATATATAAGATTCTGTCTATCTATCTATTGTCTCTCCTGCAATGCTTGACAATACATATACCAAAAATATTTCCCTTGCATACAAGAGAGAGGCACATGAGCATTTTTTAAGTTAGCAGACATATCGCTTATATTAAAGATAATAAAGATATATTTTCTAGTAAATAATTTATATCAAATCATATGTACACAAAAATTTTCTAATAGATGTTAATATACGTCAGCATGAATTTTCGTGCAAGCTACAGATAACATTCTGTAATTATCAAGCGCCATTTTGTTTGCATGCTTTCCAGTACATTTTTGTATAAGAAAACTATATATGTTGGTTGGTGCATACGCGTGCCTGCGAAACTGACTTTAATCATCAATCTTCGTGTTTTGTAATCAGTCGGACATTTCGATCAAAATATTTGTGAGAGCAGATATCAAATATTTACCAAGAAAATAATTACATCAGACCCAATCATTTTAATGGTAAAATTGCTAGATATAATCATAAGTTCGATGCTAATAGTTTTTTTTTTCACACACGAATCTTCCATTTCTGTCAACTGTCAACTCAGTCAGCCATTTAAATGTCATACATGAAACACTTGGTCGATCATGTCTCTTTCAATTCATAACTGTTCTGTTATTCACCGAAGAGCTGGTGGGAGAAAAGCTGGATTCATGCCTTTTACAAGCGTACTTGCGCTAAATGTAACATAAAAACCCCGATTAGAATTCGAACACGCTTCCCCAATATCTAATTCCGAGCCAATATCTATCGCAAGATACACTTATCAACTACGATCTTCAAAAATAAAACGTAGAAAGATTTTTCTAGGCTGTAGAACACTTTTGTGAAGGCAGGAGATGTTATTGTTATTAGCAAGTTAATTTGGTTCTTCCTCTTTATTCAAGACTGCAGTTAACATCTACCAACATTGGATACCCACCGGGTTGAGAACAATCAACTACCCTGAATTTTAGATATTGCGTTAACCCTCGAGTAGAGGACAGCCTTTGGAGAATTTCTTATGAATATTAATGGTAATGGTATTATTGGCCGTATCTTTATCAGGAAACATTTGGCATTCATTGGCTAAGCAATCATTAGTGCTGTCGATTTTTATAAATCTTTCTCTTAAAACTTTTTCTCAAGAAAATAGGTTTCTCGAGTCCTGTTTCATAGTGTTGCTCTTTCTGGTACTGATATAGGTTTCCTCTAAAAACTTTTTTTTGATATAGTGAAGAGCAACAATATCTTCATTATGTTTTATTATTTTTCTTTGAGTTATATGTAGTCAATTCATTTTACTTGTTGATGTTGTTGAAAATTCAGTAGATTTTGTTATTTGTTAAAGTTGGAGTTTGCGTTTGTTTAACAGCATATCAACTGTGGGTTATTTAATGCCAAAAAAGATATGGTTTTAAGGTATTTTTTAATATTCCGTTATAGTGAGAAGGCTGATTATTCAAATTTCGATAAAAAAATAAAAAAATATTGTTTTAGAAATATGAAGATATCTTCTAGTTTTGTATTCAAAATTGTATTGCTGGTAATACTTTTTTTTCCTTCAAAAAATGTATTATGGCAATATTTTTTTCTTTCGAAAATGTGTTATGGTAATATTTTTTCCTTTAAAAATGTACATTTTTCTATAAAAGTCTATTTTTATGTACATACTAGCAGTATAGCTCAGCATTGCTCGGGTGTAATGAAAGATTTAAAACTAATCCATGGTTCTGGAGCTCAGACTCTTTGGACGTTGGCACGAAAGACTAAAAAGCAATAGTTGTTTCCAGTTAAAGCGAAACCGGAGACTGAAAGAAAACTGAAATGATGTAAGTCAAATTCTGATTTCCTGGTATCGATATCAAATAAGTTTTTTTCGTCGTAAACCGAACTTTGAAGGCTAAATAAGTCATGTGTTTAAAAGGTATCATGACTGAGCCTAAGAACTACAATTATATCTACTTAGAGCCAAACCCGAAGCAAAAACTTATATAAGAGGGCTGAAAAAATACAGGCAGATAAACAGACACACACACAAACATCTTGCCTTATATATATATATATTATCGATTCTCTGCACTATTGTAAGAACTGCAGCCTTGAAACTACTAAATATCGTTTCTTATGTCTTTGTCTATGAATGTATCAAATGTGATTAAAATCGGACCACTCCTTCTAATAACCGATTTTCTCGATTATCGATTATAGTACAACTGTGTAAATTTTCAAGAAAATCGGTTCAGCCGTTTCGGATTCTATAGGTAACGGACACACAGACACACATACACACAGACAAAGTTCCTTTTATAAATAAGTTTAGATTTAGATTTCTATAAAATTTTATTTTTATACTTTCATAGGTCTTTGACACCAATTTGGGGTTTAACTATTTTCTCACAGCTGAGACCCTATCAGGTGCTACCACTTCGGGTAATGGAGGATCTGGGAACAAAAGCAATGAAGAGATGGTTCCACTCTTTTCACAACCTCATAATCAGAGGCCTTGCTACTGGATGCATTTTCCCGTCATAACCTCGACCAGTAAAATGATTTATTTGTGATTTCAAAGAAGAATGGTCTTCGGCAAAATCCACAGCCTTGATTCGCTCAAAGTCGTTTTTAAATATTAATCTTAAAAACATTGTATATAGCGGAAATCTTAGATATCCCCGAACGATTTTGGTTCCGCACGCACCCCCCCCCCCCACATATATATATATATATATATATATATATATATATGCTGCAAAAATATGTTTTGTTAAAAAATACAGACAAGTTTTGTTTATCCATTTTTTTATTAAATATTTCAAATTTACGTATAACTTTTCGGTAAATTTGTCAAAGCTCACGACATTTATTTTATGTTATTTTTCCGGAGTTTTTTCGTATGTTTCTATACTCATTTTTGGGATTTTTTGTGTATATAAAAGCAAATTGTTTTTAATTAAGACGTTCTCACTTTTGAATGAACTAAATTTAAGTTACTCAATGTGAAACCATTTAAATGGACAAACGGTTTTCGTCTGTGTATGTTTTATTTTATATGCACTTTTATTTATATTTTAAACACGCTATAGAGAGAGAGAGAGAGAGAGAGAGAGAGACATGATGTGATGTGTAAATTGTCGCCATTATAGATAAGTTTAAAATTTCGCGCATGAGGTTTGTTTGTTTTTGTGTCTATATTTGCGTATGTAGATGTACATTTGTTCGTTTGCGTGCAACTGCTTTTATATATATAATATATATATATATATATATATATATGACGGTGCATGCGCCTGTCCATACATGAAAGAGAAATACGTTTGTGCAATTGTGTTAAAAAAAATCTAAAATTATTGCCCAAACACCCTAGATATCGGTACGGGCGTGTATGAATACGTATGTTTGTGTGCAATCCTTTTTGCTATTCTCTCTCAGTCTGTCTGTCTATCTGTCTGTCTGTCTCACTCTCTCTCTCTCTCTCTCTCTCTCTCTCTCTCTCTATATATATATATATATATATATATATATATATGAAGATTTGAATATCTGTACGTTCACATCTTTTACTTGTTTAATATCTAAATAACATTTTAACTGTCTAAATCTAATGTCTTTTTAAACATAGAATTTAAAATTCACAATAAAAATAAAGTGATTATAATAGTCAATTAATAATGCTGATCTCTTTTTTAACAAATATATATTAACATTTATGCACTAATAAATTGTTGTTAGAGTCTTTTCTTTTATTCTTCAAATAAAAATTACTTTATTTTGATTGGTCCACTCCGTCTATGTATCAATGCCTCCCTGATTAAGTGGCTTTGGCTAATCCTCACTTGAAATAAACTACATAACTTGATAAGACATGGATAGTTTAAAAACAAAATTACAATTTTTTAGTGATATTATAACGTATTTCAGTTATAAATTATAAATAGACATTGTATATTATTCATCCTACTTTTTATTGAGCATTTTTTAAGAATAGTGTTTCTTTGGATATGGAATTTTATTCCATCCATACCTACGTTATACTTGGTTCTATACATACATATATATATATATATATATATATATATATATATTAAAACGAAATCCTTTAAAATTTTCTTTCAAATGAGCGCAAGCTCTACTAGAAATTGCAAGTGATATAATTATATTACTCAAATTTCTGATACTTCAATTTAAATTGAAGTTTTAAAAATAAAACTTTTTCTTGAAGCTATAATTCTAGCTTTAATTGAAAGCCAACAGATCCAGTTTACTAATTACAGTAAGCAAAATACCCTGGTGTATTTCAAACCGAAATTATATTGATCGGAATAAAAAAAACTTAGGTTTAAAAAAAATTAATTTCAAACTTTCCGCCATTTTTCACAGATTGTAAACAGTAACCACTTCTCGGTTTTAAAAATTCTTACAAAAATAAAATACATCTCACTCTCACATTATTTTATTAAAATTACCGAATTGAAACTTACCTAAAGTTCCCTTGAAACAAGAATTGCTTGCTTACTGCCAGAAAGTTTTCAAAAAAGCATTTTTCAATTACGGTAGTCTTGTTATCACAGCTGTCAACACCTTATCAGGTATTATTGATGATTTACAGTAGCTGGCCAAAAGTATGGAAGACAAATTTGGTATAAAAAGGTTTATATACGGATTTTTTTTTTCATGTAAGGGAGGAAAACCCTTGAATCACTTGACCTTTTAATGATAAAGATCGCGTACGGCCACCCGTACAAACAAAACACGGGTAATCAGCATGCAGAAAATTAAAATGTTTTAATTATTTAACAAAAAAATCAACACCTTTAGATTTTTTGATTTGAAAATATATTCGCCACACAATAATTTCAAAAAGTCTCAGAGACCTAATGAGGAAGAAATTTTAAAAAAATCTTTGAAACTTTTAAGAAATTACTTATTAAGAAATAATAAAAATGAAGACAATTCTTGTAAAAATTCATTATTAATGGAAACCAAATGTCTAGACTATGATATCATTTTAATTTATCTTTATAAAAGGCAATTAAATGTTTATCTAAAGAAAAAATGGAATAGTTTTATTGCGTTTTTTTTTTCGCAATTCGGAGCAGATTTTCTACAAATTAGCAGGTTTTGAAAAAAGAATAACAGTTGATAAGCATTTCCCAATGATTCCTGCATTTAATTAAAATTATCTATATGTTGAGACTTACACGCATTTTTTCGACATTTCTGGAAATTAATTGATGGGGAATAACATATGCAAAAATGTTTTAACTATATTTTCTAAAGATATTTATTTCATAACTGATTTCAGTCGATTATAAACAAGTCTTGAAACTTTCAATAAAATCCGACCATTATTTTATTTTTGCAAGAATTTCCAAATTAATGTGTCTTTCACAGTCAAAAAATGCCTTTGCGTAATATTACGTTTTGACATTAAATTTTGGCGTCAATTTATGCCTCGCACTGACGAGAGAAAAAGAGATTTTCAACCACTAAATGAACCTGCTAGAAACAATTTTAAACAATTGTAAAAATAATAAAAAAGTACTTTGATCTATTCTTTTCATGATAGCATAAACATGTTGCTGAGAAAACTGTCTTTATTTAGTTTGAGGCCTTTTCATTCAGACTACACTGTTCTTTCAGCAATTTTGTTGGACATACCTACGTTAGAGATATAATATTATATATGTTTCACATATACTTTTGATTCTTTAATGTTTACCAACATGATGTTTCTTTCAATGGTTGTCACACAGCAGGAGGCATTTGGAAACTTATTACTATTTCTTTTTTGTTATACAATGACTCTAACTAATATTGAAAGTCGAATCAATCTAATATCGTACGAAAGTAGACATATAGTGAGAGAGCGCTAAATCTGTCGCTGTTTCAATAGATTTTAGGTGACCCTGCCAATTGAAATAAAGGTACAATACATTTTAAAGGAAAAAAAGTGTCATCTTCAATCCTTTTGAAAACTTGAAAACGTTCTCTCAACATGTCGAACTTGGATGACATCCACCAATTAACTGATATTTCTTACTCGTACTTATTCAATGCGGCGCCAATTTCTGTCTCGTTCTTAGGGCGGAAACAGACAACCCGGTCGCTATCAATGAGATAAAAAGCAATTCAGATCAGGCCATAAAGTAGGCAAGCAACCCTTTGTTGAACATCTGCCTCATCTATATGACAATTTTTTTTCTTCCGAAGACTCCTTAAAAATAGAAAATAAATAAGAAAATAATTGATCTTATTCAAAAGGATTCTAAAAATGTTCTGCGCAGTCGCATTTAGGTACCAAATATAAATGTCGGATGAATCAGTCAAACTGTCTGGAGATTTTCAACTTATAAAATAAGTTTGGAATATTTGTTTAAAGTAGATTATTTTTTCTTATCTGAAGAATATTAAACGAAATATAAAGAAATAAATAAATTAATTAATTAATTTGTTAATTAATTAATTAAATGACCTTATTCAAAAAATATGTTGAATTTGTAAAAGTAAAATATAATTGCATTTTATAGGGAAGATAAAAAGAAAAGAAGGCTATGAGAAAATGAAACTCACAAGTTGTGTTGCAAGCAAAAGAAGTAGGCAAAAAAAGCGAAAAATTAACATGGCTTGCTTACCATTTATTTTTATAATCGTTTCAATCCCAAGCAAAGCCGTACTGTCACTGGTGCACAGGGGGTTACAGTGTGTGAAGAGGGAAGAGAGAAAAGAAAAAGGTCGTACAGGGGATTTCGAAGAAAGGGTAAGAGAGAGAGAGAGATCGGCGTCAAAGATATAGAAGATGGCAATTGACGTTCCACTTTGGAGATTGTAGCTATCAGGGAAGCAAGCATGCGGAAGAGTGTTACACAGGCGGGAAGTATGAGAAAAGAAACCGATAGAGAAGTGGGGGTTACATTTGTCTATTTTGACGGTAAAAGGTTGGTACCTAGTTGCCAATCTAGTTACACGTGTAAATTCATGAAGTCGGGCCCCATGGATTGAAGCAGAACAAGGATTTGGATCGAGAGCAAAAAGACAAACATTTAACAGCTAGAAAAGAAAAGAATATTGCGGAAAACCATGATTATCTACTTCCTGAAAAAAAAAGACGTTTAGAATAAGAAATTAACAGCTTGAATAACCGGGACACAAAATAAGGAAAGAAGGCTGAGAAACAATAACACATAAAACATATGGAATACAAAAAGACAGATAAAAACACCGAAGAGTCACCTACATTACAACCTTATGTGAATGGCTGGCAGAACGGTGTGCGGAAGAGACGGTTAAAAAGCAAACATTACTAAGAACTACGCAGGATGGGAGATTGGGAAGAGCCATGATCACCCACGCTTTGCAGGGTTACTGCACATTGAAAAAGATGATGAAAGAACTGAAAAGACCCCTAAAGTCTGTAAATTTATTTGTTCATTATATAAAAAATATTATTAATTATCTGTTTCTTATTTTATGACTTATCAACCTTTTTCAGGTTATTTGAAATGATAAAACGTGATCTTATTTAAAAGAATTGGATGAGGATGAAAAACTGTAAAAGGAACACTGCAAATCTGGAAAATCATTATATTCATTTTCCTGTTTTTTTTCTATTTTTTGAAAGATTTTTCATTACTTACCTCGATGATATTCTCAGCATCCTACTGCATAAAACCATTTTTTAATCGTTTCACCCCAAGCAAAGCGGTATCACCACTGGTACGCAGGGAACTACATGAGAGTAAAAGTTAAAACGGGCGGGAGTGAAGAGAAAGACGAACCAGTTACAGGGTGTCAGGAAAAGGGCAAGAGATCGGTGTGAAGAGAGTTGCGAACGTAAAGAGAAAGGAAAAGAACAAGTTACACGGGGTGATATAGAGAAGATTGGAGTCAAGTGGATAAGAGATGGGAATTGACATTGCATTTAAATTCTCAGAGGTTGTAGCCGTCAAAAAAGCAAATATACCAGAAAGAAGTTCCACAGGCTAAAAGTGCGAGAAAACAAGCTGATGGAGTAGAATTGTCGGCTGCATTTGGTTGACTTAACTGTAAAAATGTGGGACCTTGTTGCCAGTCTGGTTGCACCAGTAAATTCTTGAGGAGGAGGCACCAGTGACCTAAGTTCGTCGCAGCAGAAGCCATGAAAATATTTGTAGAAGAGACAGAGGGGTGCCACATCCCGCCGCTGAGAAGGTGGCTGGAGTCGAGGTGCCAGGTCGAGACCTATCACATTACAGATTGTTCTTTGGAGCCTGTCGAGAACACTGAGATGAACAGCATGGGTGTCTGACTAGACATGACAATTTATGTTGCAACCGGCTTTGTCATCATTTGTTTCTACTTTTGTTTAGCGGCATATAAACTCTTTATGGATCATTTAATGCTGAAATTTGATTTTCTTGGTAAAATTAATAATTTTCTTTGCAATAATCTATTGCTGATATTTTTTTTTCTTTTTCTCAAAATTCTTTTGCTGGTAAATTTTTATTCAAAGATTTATTACTGATATTTTTACTATGGAAATATATTATACCTTCATCGGGTTTTACCCCAGTTTTGGGATTCTGACAGATTCTAACCCGAGTTACTGTGTACCAGGGGACAATAGGAAATAGGATGTAGTTTCATGCTTATCAAAACCTCAAATCTACGGATAAGAGGTCTTGCTGCTAGATTTAATTTATCGTCGTAATCACAATTTTTCATCTGTCTATAGGTTGTCCAACATTCCCAGAGAACTGATTATATAACATTTCAGTACTGTATCCTTTGTTTCTAACAAAATTGTCATCTTTCTTCATACTTTACTTAGCTTTTGAAATCCACCCTATTCCTATCTAGCAACAACACAGTATATTTTCTTACAACTGATAGTTCTTTCTTCTCGCTTTCATTTACTATATTGTCTACGAATTCGTATGTTTTTTCTTCTGTGACTGTCATCTACACAGGACCCTCTGCGTATCATATTTTTTTAGGGTTCCCACCGATAATAAATCTTAGTAGGCTTTCCAGATCCACTAGAACAGAATCGATGGAGACGTTGAATAAATCCGGTTAGAAAGCAAATCTTTGTCCCATTTCTAAATTTGTATATTTGCTCACGTACATTTTCTATCCGTATTCTGGTGGTTTGATCCCAGTATAAATTCTGGATTAATCTAACATACTTTCCAAATAGGTCTAGTTTTACAGAATAAATTATTTTTTTTGTGCCGTAACGTATCAAATGCTTTTGCGTAATCTATAAATAATAAAAGAACGCCCTTATTCATTTTTATTACTCTTACTGACAATAATAAAAAGTATAGCAGTTCCTGTTTCAATGTCTTAGACGAAGCCCCACTGGGTCTATTTCTGCTCCGTACAATAATTATCAGAATTTGGATTATTAACTTGTTTATGTAGCTGATTAAGTTGATTGTCCGAAGGAACTCGAATTAATCGTCACTTTTCTTCTTAGGCAGTGCTACGAAGATGACTCCATTAAGATACCCCGGTAAATTGCTACTATAGAAGTGATTTATATATCTAAATGTACACAAATAACTTAAAACGATATGTGGATTATCTCTGCGATGTACTTTAATGTGTGACCTGGATTATATTTTATTAAGATGTCTATTTAATCATCGCAAACTGGTGTCGAAACGTTCAGTTTCTTCAAAAACCTCTTGGCGAACTACTTCAATATATATATATATATATATATATATATATATATTTATATATATATATATGTATTGTGTATTGAAGCACTTTAAGTTAAATGTTAATAAAGGCAAAAGATGTTATGTGTCGATTAATTTATATATATATATATATATATATATATATATATATATATGGTGTGTGTGTGTGGGTGTGTAAGAGATAATAACTATACTCGTGTCGAAGAAACTGCCACGTATCTACGAAGAAGGGAAAAATGATTTTAAAAAAGAAGCTAATTACATTAACATCAGTCAAAAGAGCTCAGACCGAGTCAGCACGTGGCCCAAAGAAAAAATCACGACACGTGCAATCAACTAACAAAGAAGTGGTCAATACTTAGGTAGAGTGGAATAAATAAAGAATACCTAGAGATCCAGACAACCTAGTTAGGTTTCACCTAAACGGATTGTCAGGGTAAGGTTTCGTAATATATATATATATATATATATATATATATATATATATATTACGAAGATTCTGTTTTTAATTAAATAAAATGACACACATTTTCGTCAAAAATTCATCGTAAATAATCAGGCCAGTATATATAAATATATAATACTGTTTAATTAAAAACAGAATATCTACTTAAATACGAATATCGATAAAAAATAATGTTCAAACAAATCATTTCAAATTGTCGGTTGTTTATAACCAAGTTTTGTTAATCTTCGTTAATTTCCGTAACATGTTTACATTTGTTGACATTACGATACATTTCAGAGCAGATATGGTTATCGCGATAGATCGAAAATTGTGTTATATGGGCTTGATTAAAACCTCGTTTAGACTAATGGTCATTCGTTGTCGTTATTAAAAAATAATGTTCAAACAAATCATTTCAAATATATATATATATGAGATTTGAACATTATTTTTAATCGATACTAGTATTTAATTAGATATTCTGTTTATAATCAAACAGCATTATATATTTATTTCTACCGGCTTGATTATTTATTAGATAAAATATATAATACTGTTTGATTAAGAACAGAATATCTACTTGAATTCGAGTATCGATCAAAAATAATGTTCAAAGAAATCATTTTAAGTTATCGGTTGTTTATAACCAGTTTAGTTAATCTTTGTTAATTTCCGTAATATATATATATGAAAAATCTTCTATTAAAGTACACTCATAGAGAGAGAGAGTGTGTGAAATCGAGAGACATAAATATAGAGCTATTGATATTCAACTAGTAGATATATACTAGAGAAATGTTCGTGAACAGATAATTCAAATGTCTCTTATTTCAAGGAAAAGAAAAAAACATTCTCGTACGCTTTTGAATGTAAAATGCTTTCTCTTCTCCTAAAATGAACAGTGATTTCTATTTTAAATGTAATATCTGTTTTCATTAAATACTGTTAATGAGTATTTCTAATTAGTTAACTGATTTATTTTCCTTCTGTTTGCAGGTAACTTTTCTTTATTTCCATTCCAAAAGCTGATACCAGATCAGGTAAAAATGTCATGTGTTTTATTTATCTATCTCGCTATTGTGTTGATTACTGGCAGGTATGTTGTGATGTGTAGAAAATGAATTCGTAATTTTTATTTTTTAACCATTTCACACAAAGCAAGGCAGTTTTACTGCCACTGGTGCGCAGGGGGTTACATAGAAGGAAAGTGATGAGAAAGAGGGACAGGTTTATAGGGGGTGCCAGTGAATGGTAAGAGAATAATGAGAACCTTGGTGTGAACAGATCTGATGAGAGTGGGGTGGACGGAGAAAAGAGCATGAGAGAAAGGATGCGAGTCAGTGAGATCGGAGATGACTATTGACCTTACATATGAATTCTTGGAGATTGTAGCTGTCGGGGAAGTAAGTAAACGGAAGCAAATTCCATAGGCGGGAAGTGCGAAAAAAAAAAGCTAAATGAGTAGAAGTTGCGGTTACATTTTATTGGTTTCACTGTAAAACGGTGGGACCTAGTCTAGTAGCTCGAGTAAATTCATACATAGGGGGCACCGGTAAGCTAAGAACGTCGGGGCAGAAACCGTGAAAGTATTTGTAGAACAGGCACAGGGAAGCCACATTAAGCCGGTGAGAAAGTGACTGCAACTGAGCTGCCAAATCGGGATTACACATTACAAATTCTCCGTTGGATTTTGTCAAGAAGTCCGAGTTGAATAGCAGGAACACCCAATCAGATGTGGCAGCAGTATTCAATACATGTGCGGATGGTAGATTTATATAAGTTCAGCATGAATTCAGACGGGAAAATATTCCTTACCCTACACAGTGAATTGACCTTCTAAGCAGCGGCTTTAGCTATGGAATGATATTCGAAAGGCATTCTATTTTGGACTCAGTTTGGATTCATATTTTACATTCACATTTTACAAGTTATAAAAGCTGCTTAAATCATTTCACCCCAAGCAAGGTAATAACGCTACTAAGACGCAATAATTTATTGAGTCTCAGAGAATATTACAAAAAATAAAGCTACTAATACGGGGAAAGTATAATAAAAGAATAAGACTTATGGAAACAAAAGATAACATTTTACTTTGCATTTACATTTTTGAATATCAAAGTTGACTAGGATGAAAAAGGCTGGAAGGGAGTTTCACAAGCCGGAAGTGCGAAAGGAAAAACTGTTAACATCACTTACAGAAATCTATCTATCTCCCTATCTATCTCTCTACACACGCGTGATATATTAGATTTATGAAGGCATAAAGGTCAAAACACGTCACACTTTGATCTTAAGTAGCCTAATATTACTCTGATGTAAGAGATTATATATATATATATATATATATATATATATATATATTGTCATCCGCAGACAGATCCGTTTCGCTGTATCACAGCTCATCAGTATGGTTAGACTCCGATTGCTTTTAACCCAGGATTGGAACCCGACTGAATTGGCGTCAGTCAGCGACTCTACCTTTGGGCTATGGGCCCTCGGTAGAAGAAGGAAGACTTCTTAGTGTGTATATTATCATTATACATGCCCAATAGCCAGAGTGCTCTAATTCATTATAGCGTATGTGGCAAAAGTTTAGAATAGGTAATTTAAAAGTTTCCTAAATTTTTAGTTTTAATCAACACCTACTAAGCTACTATAAGAAAACCATTTAAACCACATAGACAAGACATTTAGTTTTCAGAGTTTTTTACTCCAATTTGGGGTTAAACTACTTTCTCATAGCCTGGGTCTTGACAGGTACTACCTCTCAGAGTCACGGTGGACGTGGAAATAACAGCAGTTAAGAGGCTGTCTGGCTTAGTAAGAGGAAACGAATCTGAAATAAATCATTATTGAGAGGAAGGAACAATAAAAGAAGGGGATTCTGACAGAAAAGAAGTGACTGACATTTAAATTTTTGAAGCTGAAATTTGATTGGAAACCATGAAACCGGAAAAGAGTTTCACAAGCGAAAAGCAGGGGAGACGAAATTGTTAAGATTACAATTACGTTTAAATCTAGCAATTTTAACAATAAAAAATCGTTCGTTCTAGTTACCACTGCGCTTAATTTCTTGAAGTTGAAATACCTAAGAAAAAATCCCTTCGAAACAATTACAATAAAAAGGTTCATAGAAAAGGCAAAGGGAAGCTATGTTATTATGGCACAAAAGTTCCTGAAACTACGATAACAGATCAGAACCAATAACATTGCAGATTCTTCTGATTTTATCAAGAATCTCTAAATACAGAAGCAGCAGATCAACTGTAAAAGCATTATTCAATACATGAACGAATTGTAGATTTATACTGACCGAAGTCAGATTTTTGCGAAAATAATTATGCAAAATATCGAAGTGAACCAATATTCCTAGCAGACATGAAATCACGATGCGTAAATACCTCTTTATTATTAGATTACGGGAGAACAAGTGTGATTCAGTTCTGTGCACGTAGCCTAGTGTGTCTTGGTAATAAAGGCCTGAAATGGTGGCGCTAACGAATGGATCTCATTTAAACAATAGCGTTACCGATAGTCTGAGAGAAACAAACACCAATTCTTTCACAGGTCAGTGTTAACGGTTTTGAATTCTCTTTGAAGATTGAGCAGCACCAGAGATAACATTCAATACACCATTTTTGTTGCTGTTTAATCAAGTTTTGTAAAGATGATTAGCTTGATAGACGTATTTAGGTTCTTCCGAGAACAATAGAATGAGACAAATACTTCTTTTAACATTTAGGAAACACTTCATACTTTTCTGAACGGATAATCTATATTCGTAACATATTTTTAATAATTTTTTTCATTTAAATGAAACTCCCTGTTCATTTTAAGAAAATGAAAATCAACTTACATTTAAACTGTTAGTGAAGCTTAAATTTTATCTTAATTGAAAACTAAAAGATTTAATTTATTATACCCAGTAAGCAAAATACTTTAGTGGATTTCAAACAGCAATCATATTGATTGGAATCTAAAAGGCTGAGATTTTTTCGGACTGTTTTAAACGATCAACACATTCGTAAACAAAAGTTAATACTCGATTTTTAAAAATTTGGCAAAAACAAAATATGTATCAATGATTCGTTATTTTTTAAAAATTAGCAAATTTAAAGTTAAATTAATCTGATTTTAAACAAATATTACAAATACCATGAAATTTAGAATAAAAGTATTTTTAATCACGGAAATTTGACTCATTGATCTTTCAAGCAGAATATGACGGCTCTATCATCAATCATACTTACTTATCTGAACGAGTAAGTTTGAGCAGAATTGACATATATTTATAAAACCTACGTCAAAGTTACGTAAGAAAAAGAAGCTTGAAACTTGAGACCTTTTAATGATATGAAAGTTATGGATTCCCACAGAATTAAAAAAAAGTATCTGTACACACAAAAAATATTAATTATTTTAAATATTTTGGTTGTTAATATTTACAGTAACCTTTTCAGTTTTCGATTAGTGAATATAGTTTTCACTTATTAACTGAATAACCTACTTAGAACGATGATTAAAAGAAATTTTAAAAGAACTTTGAAACTTTATAAATTATTATAATTAAAAAATAAAAATGCAAGAATTCTTGTAAAAATTCATTATTCATCGAAAAATATTCTCTTCAAATTATGATATCTTTAATATAAATTATTTTAAAAAGTCATTAAAATTTAGATGAATAAAAAATGATACATTTTTATTGCTTTTTTGTTTTAGCTATTCAGAGCAAATTTTCTGAAAAGTAGCAACTGTTAAAAAGAAGTGATTTACATTCCTCAAGAACGCTTGCATTTAACTAATAAAACAAATTTCCGGGACGGTAGTCAATTTCTAGAATATTCAGAAAATTAATTCGAGTAGAGTAACACACACACACACACACACACACACACACATATATATATATATATATATATATATATATATATATATATATATATATATATATATAACGTAGCACACTTGGTATACTATCTAGGTAAATTCCGATAGAGACGAATTCAAAAGAACTCAATGTTAAATTCATTTATTTAATTTAACAGATTAATATAATTTAAAAAAGATTTTTGATTAATTACAATAGGTAATACATATTTCACAGCATAATGCTGGTATTATAGCGGCTCGTCAGACTCAAATGATACAACAGTTGATCCTCGAAATATCCCTTCCAAAATTATTTTACACAGAAGCTCACATGTCCATATTTAGAATAGACATTTGTAACGGTTATTTACGAAAAATTAATCGCTAATTTAAAAAGACCCCAAAGAATAGAAAAAAGCAAGGATAAAGAAAAAGAAGACGATTGATTAATGGAAAGAAGAGAAAAAGAGAAAAAAGTAGAGACAAAAAAAAAGAAAAGAAAAAAAAAACAAGAGAAAAAGAAAAGACAAAACGCACTAAATATAAACAGTATTCAGAGAAATAAAATGTTAACTTCATGTATCGAAATAGCGTCTCTATCTACTCGTCTGCTTTCTTAGAGAAACATGACGTGGGAAATTTAACATTGAAATTTCGTTTCAACTATAATGGGATATATTTACGGCACAAAAATAAATTGTTCATCATAATTTTAATACAATTTGAAAAACTAACTACTATTACTATTATTTTAAAAATTCATATTAATTTAAAAATTCAGTTAAAATAATTAAAATTACTAAAAAATAAAAACTGTAATTAAACATAGAAAAAATATTAGAAAGATAAACCAAAAAAGAGACAAAATAAATAAAAAGAAAGAAAATAATATATATATATATATATATATATATATACATATATATATATATATTACCAAGATTTTACAAAAATAATGATTTCAAAAATAATTTCAGTCATTTGAGAATAAATTCTCATAGTTTCATCAAAATCAGATTTTTATTTGATTTTTGCAAGAATTTTCAAGTTATTTTTATTTTCACTGGCAAAAAGTAAGTTATGTAATATTACGTTTGCCGTAGTAAATTCTTGTAAAAATCTAGTCACTCGCTCACGAAAAAAAAAATCAAGATTTTTAATAACGTGTTAGAAAGTATTAACATTTTTTTTTTAAATAATTAAAAATATTTTAAACCTGTCCTCTTAATAACAACAAATATTTTAACGACAAATCTTTCATTTTATTCAGTTTGAGACATTTTAACATCGTGCTATTCTGTTTATTCAGTGTATCAGTGGAGATTCTAAACATAATACAATCTTTCACGGCTGGGATTAGTTATATTTCGAATTAAGACGAGTTAGAGCATGAAAGCTGCAAAACTGGTCGTACGGTTTGAAAACCCTGGTGCGTACTTTTTATTGCGATAAAATTTTGAACATTTAAATAATTGGAAAGTTTGTTGTACTATCCAAGAAAGGACACTGTCAAAATGTAAAAAATCTTCGTCTCCCCATTCTTTTGTAGCTCCTAGTATGTTTTATCTTTTCACTATAACTTACACTCCCTGTTCTGATATACATTTACATAAGCTTGTTAGATCGCTTACTGGTGGTATTATTCTACCCTGCTTGCCTTCAGTTTACCCTGTTAGTATTAAAATCTTCAAATCTTTCCTTATTATGGGTCCAAGATAGTCTCTTTCTGATTCTAAGTATAAACGTCATTTGTGTTTCCTTTCTTCTAAAAAATTCGTCGATGCTCACATGTTGAGTCCATGGTATTCTTAACATCATTCTGTAAAAGGACATCTCGATCACCACAAATCTTCTCTTCATCCAATAGTAATTTGTTCAGTAGTCGCTAAAGGAGCATTGATTTTGTGTCGTGCTTGTTTACTTGCATAGGGCCGTGCAAATCATGTAATAGACTCAGGTAAGTTGCTTTTACTGAAGAAATGCATTGAACTATTTTAATCGCAGAAACATAGCAAATTACTTTAACAGACACGTACTCTGAAAACGATTTTGCACGAGAAAAAACGTGGAAATTTATTTTAACATAAAATTACAGTGAAGAGTATTTTCGCAGAGAAATTGCTTGAGAACCATTTAAATATTGAAATGCATTGAAAATAAATTTAGCATAAAAATCTATTGAAATTATACTGAAATAAAGAATAAGGATTTCAGGCAAGCATTCAAAGTGTATCATTGAATGTAAGATAAAATGGCTGTATGATAACTGTTTAAAAAATATTGTAATACATTTCAAAGCTGTACATAGGAGAACAAAAATAAAAGTGAATATATTGATTTTATATGAATGAAAACGCTTCACATTTATCTGTTGATGTTATCGTCTGCATTCGTCTTTTAAAAAATTAAAAATTGGTCCAGGCATTTTTCATTTACAATTTTATATATTTATTTATTTATTTTACTATTTTTTTATGAATTGGATTTTGAAAATTGCTTGAATGTTTCTTCGTGGGTCTACTTGCGGAGAAAATCACTTTTATTATTGTATGTTTTCCGGGTCATCTTACGCCATTATTTGATGATATGATGCTTTGAGGATATCGGCTTGGAAAGAGAAATCCGAGAGCCGAGTTCGAATTCCAGTTGAATTCGTTGCAATCACTTAGGTGCAAATACCTTTGCAAAAACTAGTAATCCATTTCTACTTCTAACTATGGGTTAATAGCAGGACGGATTGATTTCTATAGACTTGGTTAGCAAGCAACCTACTGCAGAAAATAATAACAGCCTGCAGAGGGAAAAATATTCTGCCCCGTTAGTCATGCCGCTTTCGAGACATGATCGCCTAAGCATGTATCACGTATGGCACTTAACTGACTGACTGATGCATTGGAGGAAGGTCAAAGACACTAGAATGAAACGTGGGTGAGAAGATGCAAAGGTGAATTAAGACTGCCATGGTAGCGAACCACCCATGTTCTCTTCGTATTCCATGGGGTGATAAATACTTTCATCTCGAAACGTTTCTTTCTACGAAGATCTACCCCGTCTGCCAAGAGGATGCTCTCTTACGACTATAATAACCTGTTAAAGACTACGGTTCACCGTTATCTTTTCAACAAATCCTCATGGACTGCACCTATTCAAAATTACCACTCGCACAACATCCTTCAGTAACCTCTATTTCGTATAACCTTGGATCTTAGCACTAAAATATAGGTTTAAAATTTAACAAGACATGGTATCTATGAATGACTACGAATTATTACCACATATCCTAAGTGAAAATGCAAGTTGGTTTGTTTTTTAATCATATCACCCGGAGCAAAGCGATAACGCCACTGATGTGCAGGGGGCTACATAGGAGTGAAAAGATTGGAAAAGAGAAAGCCGGAAACCACATCCTAAACAGGGAACAAGGGATGAGCCTCTTCACCTGTTCAATAGACGTGGGTGGAGTGTGAACCGGTCGATAGTTTAGTCTATCTACTTCAATTGAAAAAAGAAAAAAGAAAAAAAGAAATGAGTAAAAAGATTGGAAAAGAGAAAGCCAGAAACCACATCCTAAACAGGGAACAAGGGATGAGCCTCTTCACCTGTTCAATAGACGTGGGTGGAGTGTGAACCGGTCGATAGTTTAGTCTATCTACTTCAATTGAAAAAAAGAAAAAAAAAAGAAATGAGTAAAAAGATTGGAAAAGAGAAAGCCGGAAACCACATCCTAAACAGGGAACAAGGGATGAGCCTCTTCACCTGTTCAATAGACGTGGGCAGTAGAAACTCGAATACGGTGTGATTATTATCGCATTATTACGCAAAAGTGGGTCGCATTATGCATACGCATCTGTTATGAAAAGGTTAAAAATGAGGCATTTTCAGTAACCGGCTGAACTATGCACAAGTAACGTTTTTCTGGAGGCTGAATTATACACAAGTAATCATTTCCTGGAAGGGTTACGAATCAAGCATTTTATGTGACCGGCTCAACTGTACACAAATAATCTTTTTCCAGAGATTTAACTATAAACAAGTTTTTTTTTTCTGGGGGTCAAAATTCATGCATTTTTGATGATATTAACCTACCTTGTAAGGCTACATTCTCATTTTACTTTTGGCTAAATGTAACGGTAAAGGTAAGCTCTTGTAACCTGCCTCAGGTCACTTAGATTCTTTTCGTTGCTACAAGAACAGGATTCACTGTACCTTTTAAAATCTCTATACACATTATCAAAATAAAGAATTAATATTATTTTTCGTCTCTTCAATTTTTAGCGAAAAAAGGGAAGAAACAGACTACGTCGGAGTATAAAGCGACCATAGTCAGACATAAACAAACTGAAATATACGGTTTTCTCGCTGTTTATCGGTAGATTTAAACAAACAAAAAATAAGAACTATTTATTTGATATAAAATATGTTCACGATGGTGTCAATTACTGCAGTATGTGACTACTAGTAATCCTTAGAAGGTGGGATTGCATTATACACGAGCTATATAAAGAAATTAGTTTTTTTAAACAAAATTCAGGGGTCGCCCTACATATGAATTAGGCTTATACATAATAATAATAATAATAATAATAATAATAATAATAATAATAATAAAAACTGGTACGCAATCGCTGAAACCAGGTTACAAAGATAAGACCTCTAAAAAGCTTATGAGACTTTACAATATACACAAAGAGAACAACCAAACTAATTTCCCAGGCATCGTGATCAACCATCACAAAAGCAGAATTTGCTTTCTTATTTACATAGACGTTTCTGTATATTGTAATGTATTTTCAAAGACCTTTAAAAATATCAAAATACAAGGATTTTGAAATGAAAATCTTCAAAATGTAATATATGAGAATATCAGTAATTAATGTTGTAGTTGGAGACCTAGGACAGATTGGAAAAGTTTCCAATAAACGTACTGAAGCGATTCCTAGTAGCTCTTGCCTTAAAGAAATACGAAAAAATGTATTTATAAACACAGGTTACATATTACGAAGAGGTTTATCTATGTAATATGAGTGTGATCTTTTTTTCTTTTTTGTGGGGGTTACAAAATTATCAGTTGAAAATTTCATGAAAGCATTTCTGACTTTAGGTTGCTGATTTAAACGCGCAAGTAAATGTGTATACAACAGATATCAAAAATAATAATTATTATTATTATAAGGCGTCATCTCCTTTGGGATGATCCTACGCTGTATGTCTTTTTATGAGAACGGGGAGTAGGGAATATCATGGTCTGGTGTTAAGAGGGCTTTTTTGTTTTAAGTTACCATGGTGCAGATCATGGGACTTGAAATTTTTGTCTAGTTACTTAGGAACAAGAACAATCGGAAAACGTTTGAGCTCAATGGGTCTCTCGCCCTGATGTTATTTTATAAGTAGGCTTTGCCTAAAAGGTTAGTTGTGTTTTTTTTTAGTTTTTTTTTAAAAATCTGTGACCATAACGCATATACAGTAGCGAGCATAAAGATCAGAACGATATTAAGAAAAGGTCTAAATATGAAATAACTTTTTATTTTAAAGCTTCAAGGAACATTTTATTAAGAAAAAAGATATAAAGGTAAATTATATCAATACAAAATATAAAGCTCAATAAACTTATTTTGATAAGATAAGAGTAATTATATAAGATTCGAAAAAATAGATGATCAAACATCAGAACAAATAACACTATTATAATGGATACATCATATCTAAATGAAAATAGCGTTCATAATTCATTAGAACTTAATGTGTAAACATTTAATTTCAAGAACAGCTTGACATCTTTTGCTACATGAGCGAATTTATGTATTGCATTCATTAACGGATATACAGATATAATTTTTAAAAATACTTCCAAAACACAAGTGCTGTCACATGCAGATGGCCATCATGTTTGATAAAGAAATTACTGGAAATGAATTTGTCAAATATTATAAATATAGCAGCGAAGATCGCAAGCACACTTATAATTACTACAGGGGCACTGGGAATTAACAAAAGGGACACTGATACACATATTAAGAACATCTCAAGTAACTTATGATGATCTGAAATAGAAAAGATTATACACATGCGTACTGCTCGCATATCCAGACAAGATTAATATAATATGGCAAAGAAAAGAATAGCTTTACCCCAGGTTTCATGTAAAAAAAAATGGTAAATAATTTTAACAAAAAAACAAATAAGAAAAACTGTAAATCTGTCCAGACAGCTCTTTTCTTTGAAGCACAAAGGCCTGATCTCATTGCTAATGATAAGGAGTATAGCAAGTGTCAAAATATTGATTTTCTTGTCCAATACGATACAAGAGTGTTCTTTAAAGAAACTCAAATGAAACAAATTAAAAAGTATCAGAACATATCGGGAAATATCGAGAAGCTATTGAGTTTGACTGTTAAAGTAATTCCTGGAGTAATGGATCACCCCGTAGAAACAGGCAAAAGTATTTAGGAAGAATTAGAATTGGAAATGTAGACCTAAAAAAAAAAACCTGCAATCATTTGCTCTGTGAGGATTGTTCGAAATGTCTTTGAGTTGGACAGTCTGTATTATTATCCTTCAGAAATCGAATTTTTATTGGCTACAACACTGAGGAGCATCAACAACAAAAACATAATAATAATAATAATAATAATAATAATTAATTATTATTATTATTATTATTATTATGTCATTTTTCATCATATTTCGATTTCTGCTTTGGTCTCACTACCAACCAAATCTGCGGGAAGACCTCAGGCAGGTCGTGGCGTGTTGTTATGGCTCCATTTCATGTTTTTCTATCTTCCCTATGATCCCTAGCATTACATAGATAAAGTTTTCCTTAGTGTGTGGGCTGTACTTAATAAGACAATTTTTTGTATATCTCTTAAGCTGGGGTTTCCAGGGATTCTTTCAATGTGTTGTTTTGTTCCATTTTTTATCATTCCGAGTGCACCTACTATGACCTGGCACAACTATTGTTTTCAATTTCCACATTTTTTCTATTTCAATTTCCAGGTTTTTATATTTTTACAGTTTTTCAAATTCCTTGATTGCTATGTTACAATCTGCTGGACAAGCCATATCAATTAATAGACAAGTTTTCTCCTTCTGGTTTTTAAGAATAATGTCTGACATGTTTGCTTCAATTATTATTATTATTATTATTATTATTATTATTATTATTATTATGTTGTCATTTTTCATCATATTTCTATTTCTGCTATGGTCACACTACCTACCAAGTCTGTAGGATAACCTAAGGTAGGTCGTGGTGTGTTGTTACGGCCCCATTTTATGTTCTTTTTCTATCTCCTCTAACATCCCTAGCGTTACATAGACAAAGTTCTCCTTAGTGTGTGGGCTGTACTTAACAAGACAATTTTTGGTATATCTCTTACGTTGGCGTTTCAATTGATTCTTTCAGTGCGTACAGTCGTTCCATTTTTTATCATTCCAAGTGCACCCACTATCACTGGTACGATACTTGTTTTCAGTTTCCACATTTTTTCTATTTCAATTTTCAGGTCTTTATATTTTGACAGTTTTTCGAATTCCTTGGTTACTATGTTACAATATGCTGGACAAGCCATATAAATTAATACGCAAGATATAACATCACCCAGCACCGGTTACAGAAATAGATGTCACCATTCTATTGGATTACACCATCTACACACAGAAAAATTGACGCAAATAGGCCGGACATTATTGTTAAAGACCAGAAAAAAAAACCTTGTCTATTAATTAATCCAGCGGATTGTAACATAGCAACCAAGGAATTCGAAAACTGTCAAAATATAAAGACCTGGAAATTGAAATAGAAAAAATGTGGAAATGGAAAACAGGAGTTGTGCCAGTGATAGTAGGTGCACTTGGAATGATAAAAAATGGAACAAAACAACGCATTGAAAGAATCCCTGGAAACCCCATCTATACAAAAAATCGTCTTATTAAGTACAGCCCACACACTAAGGAGAACTTTGACTATATAACGCTAGGGATGATGGGGAAGATAGAAAAAATATAAACTGGCGCAATAACAGCATACCATGACCTGCCTGAGGTCTTCCCGCAGACTTGGTTGGTAGTGCGACCATAGCAGAAATATAATATGATGAAAATGACATAATTATAATGATTAATTATTATTTTTGGAAAATGAAATCAACTTGGTTCAGTTTTCTATCTTAGCTGATGTACTCGCTCAAATATCCAATTATCCTTCTGCCACCAGTTATGGGTTAAATAGAAGTGATGATTGGGCTGTCTAGTTTTGGTAGAAAACGGGCAAATTTAAATTAGAAAAAAAATTGGTGAAAGGATAATATTTCAGCATACTCTTACATCAATGTGCACGCATCTAAACTTATTTATAAATGGAACTTTGTCTGTGTGTGTGTGAGCGTGTGTGTGTGTCCCCGTTACCTATAGACTATGAAACGGCTGAACAGGTTTTCTTGAAAATTTACACAGTTGTACTATAAGCGTCTGCGAGTGTTCTTAGCTTGGTTTTTTGTCGAGGTACCCCCGATAAATATCGAAAATCGATAATCGAAAAAATCGGGTTATAGAAGGAGTGGTCCGATTTTAATCAAATTTGATACACTCATAGACAAAGACATGAGAAACGATATTCAAGTTTCAATGTTGCAGTTCTTACAATAGTGCATAAAATCGATAATATATATATATATATATATAAAAGGCAAGATGTTTGTATGTGTGTCTGTTTATCTGCCTGTATGTCTGTATTTTTTTCAGCTCTATTATTTTAGTTTTTGTTTCGGGTTTGGCACTAAGTAGGTATAATTGTAGTTCTTAGTCTCAGCCATTTACTCAGAGGACTTATGTAGCCTTCAAATTCAGTTTTCGACGACAAAACCTTATTTGATATCGAAACCAGGAAATCAAAATTTGACTTACATCCATTCATTTTCTTTCAGTCTACGGTTTCGCTTTAACTGGAAACAACTATTGCTTTTTAGTCTTTCGAGCCAACATCCAAAGAGTCTGAACTCCAAGATCATGGATTAGTTTTAAATCTTTCATTACACCCGATCAACGCCGAGTTATACTGCCAGTAAAAATTAAACGGACCATTATCGCCTACACTAAAAGTGAAATTGTATTAAGCAAAAAGAAAATAATGGGTCGAGGTCTAAATATGCTGAACAAAAATTCTTATGAACTCCAGGGAACATGAAAAAAAAATCAAGTTTTCGGTTACAAATACAAAAAAAAAACAAAACGAAACAAATGAACGATAAACTAAATCATAGCGGAAAAAAAAGTTTCATTTAGGTTTCAAAACGCAAGAAAAATGGAACATCAAAGAAAAACACATAGGCAAAGAGAACTGGATAAGACAAAAGAGATCGCAATTAGTAGCAACCCAAAACCAACTATACTTAGATGTACGACGACTAGAGACACGTTAGCAGTAAATGACGTCTGCTTAGAGAGAGAAATTATACGCTAAATTATATACTAAATGAATAGTTAAAGTAAAGGAACATAAAATCAGATGTGCAAATCAAAGTGACCATATCTAGCAATCAATACAGGGTGCAAGAAATAAACTGTAGTTTAAATTACGCAAAAATAATGAAAACAATACTGGCATCTCATTTTAACAGATATTCCTTTTAATCATTTCACCCCAAGCAAAGCATTCCACTGCCACTGTTGCTCAGGGGGTTACAAAGAGGAAACTGATGAGAAAGATTGGTTGGTTATGGGAAATGTGAGAAGGAGGGTGACAGATGGATGAGAATAACGAGGATAGGGGTGGGGTAGATGGGAAGAGAGGGTGAGAGAATGTTAGTGTGATAAGAGGTGACTATTGACCTTACATTTAAATTCCTGGAGATTGTAGCTGTCGGAGAAGCAAGTATATAGAAGGGAATTCCACAGACGGGAAGTGCGAGAAAGAAGCTGTAGAGTAGAAATTGCGGTTACATTTTATCGGTTTCACTGTAAAAGGATGGGACCTAGTTGCTAATATAGTAGCTCGTGCAAATTCATACAGAGGAGACACCAATGATCTAAGTTCATCAGAACAGAAGCTGTGAAAATATTTATAGAAGAGGCAATGGTGATAGAGTGAGTGCAGCCAGGTTGCCAAGTCGGTATCAATCACATTACAGATTATCCGTTGGATTTCGTCAAAAACCCCAAGGAGAATAGCAGGGGCACCCAACCAGATATATTCAATTGTATTACGATGTATTGTAATACCAAAACGTAAATTTGCCCAACAATTTTGCAATTGGCTTCAACCACAGCCTCCAGCCGACTTCGAAATCTCTTGCATATCTTCTGGGTGGTCTCTTTTTTTTTAAATTGGCAAATGCTGTCATAATCCTTGCCTTCAGATAATCTCGGTGATACAAGAATTCGTTGCATTCACATACGCGCAAATATTTTTGAGAAAGCTATGAACCCGCTGATTCTCCCTCCAGCTATGGGTTAAATAGCAGTACAGATTGATTTCTTGATTGGCACCCAGTCTACCACAGAAAGTAATGGTAACCTACTGTTGGAAAATCTTCTGCCCACTCAGTCATGTCTCTTTTGAGACATGATCGGCCAAGCGTGTATCACATATGCCACTTAACTGACTGATATATATATATATATATATATTAGAATATATAATGCTCTACTAAGTATCGAGAACTCTTATGTACATCACTACAAACAGTGGACTGTTAACCCATTAGTTTGTTGTACTTCTAAGATTATATATATATATATATATATGTGTGCGTGTGTGTGTGTGTGTGTGTGTGTGTAATAGATATTAAATGTGTGACTTAACTAATAAATTTTATATTCAAGAACTTCACACCTAAGTTTCGTAAACGAACAATTTATAATTGTTTGGTTTGCTCGTCAGAATTTATCAGTAACTGTTTTGTTTAATAGCTTTTTATTACTGTTTGGTTGAGTTTTTTTTATTAATCCCAGTTTTCTATCCAAAACATTAACAATGAAGTTTTTAATGAAATAATACGTCTATTTATATTTCGTCCTTTTTATTATTTCCAACGTTTCATAGTGGATATTCGTGATTGACATAGACTCCCAATTTCTTTAAAACAGCATGTATTATATTTATATGTGCGGTCTGCACATTCGCTATATCTTATCAAGAAAATGTGCTTCCCTGCAGAGATCGAATATGCATTTACCTTTATTAGGAGAAACAACAGTTTTATCAGGTTTATTTTACCACTAAGCTATTGAGTGCCTTACAGTTCAGCTAGGCTCTATTTACAATTAAAATTATAGATATCACATTATAGAGAGATAGACAGATAGATATCAAATTATAGATAGAAAGATATCAAATCACAGATAGATACATATCAAATCATAGATAGATAGATAGATGGATATCAAATTATAGATAGATAGATATCAACTTATAAATAGATAGATAGATATCAAATTATAGATAGATAGATATCAAATTATAGATAGATAGACAGTTATCAAATTACAAATAGATATTAAATCGTAGATAGAGAGAAAGATATCAAATTATAGGTAGATATGAAATGATAGATAGATGAATAGATAGATAGATATGAAATTATAGATAGATAACTAGATAGATATCAAATTATTGATGGATAGATATCAAATCAGAGGTAGATAGATAGATATCAAATCACAGATAGATAGATAGATAGATAGATAGATAGATAGATAGATAGATAGATAAAAGCACAAATAAACCGATAGATTTAAAGATAGAGGCAATGCTTTTGAAATAAGATAATAAAAACTAAAAAAAAAAAAGAATTTTCGAAAACACAAGGGTAAAAATATATATATATACATGAAAAAGTAATAACCTTTCAAAATATCACCGTTTGTGTGAGCAATGTCAGATGTTGTGCTTAGTTCTGTCTTTCTTTCAAGATCAATCATGACGTATCGTGCCTGGCAAACGGGTCACGCCCATACGCCGAGAAGCTGTCAAAACTAGCCCGGCGCTGTAAACTTATTGACAAGTAGCGCTGTTAAGAATTGACGCATTTGCATGTGAATGACATGTGCCACACTTGGGAAGTTTCTGGAGCTTGTTTGCTGCTGCCTCCTGTCAAGATTGATAATAGCTGGAATTGTTTTTTTTTTTTTTTTCAATTTCTTTTGCAACCGCCTGGGTGACTGAGAAGTTATGGGAGAACTGCCTGCCCAAGAGCTCATTCATCAACACAATTTTCCGTCGATCATGTTAATCTGAAAGCGACTAGACATTTCTCGTCACGGTATCGGCAAAGTGATAGAGTGCCTGATAAATTGTTGTGGACAATAAATAAGTTCGTTAATCAGAATTAATGATACAATTGTTAGTCGCTCTTACAAGATTTATTAAGAGGAAAAAGGTTATTTCAACTGTGATATTATTCGAGGAATAGCGTGCAAAACTGGTTCGCGATGGCAATCCTCGTGAACGACAGTGCTAGACAAACACCCCACAGATGAAGAGAAAAGTTGAGGCTGCAGAAATTTTGTTAAACAAACGAACGTTAAGAACTCCGTGGACAGAGCAAGTTAGCACCGAATAAGTTTTAAAGAAAATGGTAATAAATAGAAACTTTATAGTTAATATAAAAACAGAGGTTTCTTGGATCTAATCTAAACTTATTTATAAATGGAACTTTGTCTCTCTCTCTCTCTCTCTGTGTGTGTGTGTGTGTGTGTGTGTGTGTGTGTGTGTGTGTGTGTGTCCGTTATCTATAGACTCCGAAACGGCTGAACAGGTTTTCTTGAAAATTTACACAGTTGTACTATAAGCGCCTGCGGGTGTTCTTAGCTAGGTTTTGTGTCGGAGTACCCCCGATAAATATCGAAAATCGATAATCGAAAAAGTCGGGTTATAGAAGGAGTGGTTCGATTTTAATCAAATTTGATACACTCATAGAGAAAGACATGAGTAACTATATTCAGACGTTTCAATGTTTCAGTTCTTACAACAGTGCAGAAAATCGATAATATATATATATATATATATATATATATATAAGGCAATATGTTTGTGTGTGTGTCGGTTTATCTGCCTGTATGTCTGTATTTTTTCAGCCCTTTTATTTTATTTTTTGCTTCGGGTTTGGCTCTAAATAGGTATAATTGTAGTTCTTAGTCTCAGCCACGATGCCATTTACTTAGAGGACTTATTTACCCTTCAAATTCAGTTTACGACGAAAAAGAATTATTTGATATGTCTACCAGGAAATCAAAATTTGACTTACATCCAATCATTTTTCTTTCAGTCTACGGTTTCGCTTTAACTGGAAACAACTATTGTTTTTTAGTCTTTCGTGCCAACGTCCAAAGAGTCTGAGCTCCAGGACAATGGATTAGTTTTAAAGCTTTCATTACACCCGAGCAACGCCGGGCTATACTGCTAGTATATAATAAGGAAGCCGGTTCTGAAGAACGTGTACCTCGTAGATATCGATGGCAAATGGATTAAAGTAAAGGACCAAGCTACTTGGTTCACGAGGTTGTGTGAATGGACGTGTGGAACATGGGTTAGAGCTTTAGCAAAGTGAGAAATGCTGCTATAGACAGCAAAAAAGAAGGAATTTGTGGAGAACTCTGATCAAACACTTGCATGCAGGGACACAGAAAAAGAAATTGGACTATTATACATCGGTAGAGGAACGAATTGAGTAACAATATCGAAAAGCCCAAAATATAATTGGAGTTGTTGATATGATTTTTACTGTTGAAAAATATTCGCGTATTTATGATGCTATGATGTCTCCCGATGATGACGTATCGTGCTTAGCAAGCAGTTCACGCCCATCTGCCAGAAAGCTGTTAAAACTACCCCAGCACTCTGAAATTGACAAGTAACGCTGTTAAGAAACTGTAGTAACTAGTATAGTGACATCATACCAGGCGTCTATAAATGTACAACTGATGTTTTTTTAACTTGCTTACTCCTGTCGTATGGATTTATCAGAGGCGACTAAACCGGTTTCTACGCCGTCTTTTCTCGGGAAGAAAAGTAGGTAGACGTTTAATTGGATTAAAATCCCTTGTGAAATGGTAACTAAACATTCTTGCAGGGTCAACTACTATCATCCTTGATTAGACTAGGCTTCATCCCTATGTATGAACTCTCTGTGGTGATATAACATCGTGGAATGGAAAGCTTCATAGAGGGAAATAAATATCGATTGGGAAGGATCTCACCGATGGAATCGACAGTCATGTGCCCGTAACTAAGGCGAGCCTTCAAGTTAGAGGACATTGCATGTAGTTTGACGTGGAGAATGATGGATCTGACAGGTCTACATGACTACATGACTAAAGCAGGGGTTTCAAATTCGATATGGGGAGAGAACTGTACAGGCACTATGCTACAGGCTATGCTACACCGGTCACAAGGATATTAATGATGGTGGTGGTGATGGTAGCTAGTTCCTATATTTTATCAAACGTTGGAGGCGGGTTCCTTACATCAAAACAAAGATAAAAGCCAATATATATATATATGTCCATAAATTCTTCGCTTTTGAGTTATTACATTTAAAGATGTCCAGGATTTGTGTTGTAGTGCATAAAAATTGATAAATTGAGGCCTCGAGTTCGAATTCTAGTTGAATTCCTTGCATTCTGTTACGCACAAATGCGCTTGGGAAAGGTATTAAACTGTGTTTTTCTCCAGTTATGGGTTAAATAACAGGACAGATTGGGTTCTATAATCTTAGCTGACAACTGGTCTACTGAAGAAATTAATGGCAACCTACTGCGAGATAATCTTCTACCGAGTCAATCATGTCTCTTTGAAGCGTGTATCACGTATGACACGTGACTGACTGACTGACTGATTGTCGTTTAAAGAAAGTTTTCCTTAGATGGCTCTGTTGCCGTGTAGACTAGGTTACATTTATCTTTCGTGTACATTTGTGGCTAGTCTGTCTTCAACGTTTAAGGGAGTCAGCTGAGAAATGTTCCGTTTAACAATGATCGGATATTTATTACCTAAGCAGGAAGATATGATTTTTACATATTAGACGCAGGGCTACACAGCAGTACACTATCAGATTGTGTTTTTAGACCGAAGGCCGCCGAGTCATCCAACCTTTGCTGCTGTTTATCGTCGCGTTGCTGAGACAGGATCCCATCCACCACAAACTATGGATCAAGGTAGACCGAGATCTACTATTACGTCTGACATTCTACATGTTTTTGACATATGGACATTTTACTATGTTTTGGTGTCAAGAACCATCACCGAAAATTTGTAGAAGTATTTCAGATACACCCTGTATATTTACCGTTATTTGAAATGCCATGGTGCCACTTATTTCTTAGATACATTTTGAGCAAAATCTGCATGTTTTGATAAGAATAAGTTTTATGCCGGACATTTGAAACTCGTTTCAATTAGGCATTGTTTTACTATTATAGAGTTTTGCAGCAATCTAAAAAGTTAATAATCAGTTGATAAAAGTTCATGTGAATATGACTATGAAATAAAAGATATCAGTCAGTATTCTAAATTTTTAAAAATTTATAAATACTTTCTATTATAGTTGGAATTATGAAGAGGCACTTCACGTTTCATCTTTTTTATTAAATCTTACATTTTTTAACTTCATTTTTTTCTTTTTTTTATAATCATGTCGCCGCAAGCAAGACATTTTACTGCCACTGTTGTGCAGGGAGTTACATAGGAGGGATGTTAAGAGGAGTGAGAGGTTGCAGGGGTTGTCAGGAAGAGAGTAAGAGAAGGAAGAGTATAATGATGAGAGTGGGGTGGACGAAGAAAAAAGCATGAGAGAGAGGATGTAAATTAGTGAGACAGGAGATGGCTATTGACTTTACATTTAAATTCTTGGAGATTATAGCTGTTAAGAAAGCAAGTATGCGGAAGGGATTTCCACAGGCGGGAAGTGTAAGAAAAGAAGCTGATGGAGTAGAATTTGCGTTTACAATTTATTGGTTTCACAGTAAAAGGGTGGGACCTAGTTTCTAATCTTGTTCCTCGAGGAAATTCATATATAAGGGTTACCAGTGAGCTAAGTTCATCGGAGCAGAAGCCGTGAAAGTATTTGTAGAAGAGACACAGGGAAGTCAGATTGCATCGGTGAGAAAGCGACTGCATCGTAGCTGCCCAGTCGTGATCGATCACATTACAGATTCTCCGTTCATTATTAAATATCCCTTTTTTTTTACTTTGGTGACTTTATGACTCTATTTCAAATAATAATCTTCATTTATTTAAAAGGCTAATTAAAGCCTAACAACATTTTTTTTTATTTTGAAAGTTTTTGTAAACACAGAATTTATGATAAAAATCCTATTAATTAACTTAGAGCTGTCAGAAGAAGGAGAATCATGACTTTCCCAATTATATTTACACCTAAATAGATATAACGAATGCAACTGGAATTTGAAATCGGCTCTCCAATTTTCAATTCCAAGCCGTTAACTATTACACCGGCTACGAATTCCAGCTTACAGCACTTAGTATTCCTAGGCAATCACCCACCTAGGTACTAACGAAATTTGATCTTGTTGAACTTCGTTGATCGTACGAGAACATGTTTCGACATGATATAACCACAAGGCTCTTTGCAACATTATCGTTTTTCAAGGAGTGTAATGATTAAAAATAGATAATTTAACTTACAAAAATATACAGATTTAGTTTAAATTACTAGTGGCAGCTAAAATAAACTTTTGGAAGTCCTGTTTTGTTGGTAGGGAGTAATGGATAGCGGTTCATATTGGGGAATTTGAAAGCTGGGTTCAAATTCAAATCGGATTCATTGCATTCATTTACGAGCTAATAACCTTGTAAAAGGTATGAATCCATCTCTTCTCCCCCATGCTATGGGTAAAATAGCAGCACAGACAGGGTTATATAGGCTTGGGTGGGAACAGATCTTAAAGAAGGAAAACTATGAATTTAAACCAGCCAAGAGATTGTTGGGCTTCGTCAGAATACGCCCCCCCCCCCAAAAAAAAACGCATCTAATGTGGTTGCAGTAGATATGATGCCCATACAAATCTAAAGAATCACGGGCTATCTGGATCTGGATTAGCTGATATTTACAAAGAGAAGACAAGGATTGATTTTGTTGAGCAGATTATATGAGAGTTTTAAAGCATGGCGTTGTTAAAAGGAACAGGATTGATTTTATCATGAAGAGGTTGACTGATATTCTTTTTTTATTATTACAATTCCTTTCTGTTGCTCTTAATCCTGATAAATAAAGTTCTCCGTTCCTTTTTAAAGACTTCAGACTGTCTTATATTCAGGTAACGGCCTCCAGCGAGAGACTACTGACTCATGACTGCCAAACTATTGTTCAGTTAAGCTGAACTCCTGCCGTTAACTCTAATCAGCCCCGGTGGACTTCATTAGCATTGGCTTTACAGCGGTTGCCATCTGCGACGAGGAACGAGGTTAAGAAACTCGTTTTGATGGTGAATCGATACAGCGCCGGAACGTAACGAAGTGGAATTGTTTACATGAGGACATTCTTTCGTTGCTTGCTTTCTCTGACGGATTTCCTTTTCTGTTGGCGAAAAAGATTTGGAAAGGAAGGGGAAATCTTTCATTCAATATGTCGCGCCTCTGTCTGTTCAAAAAACTAATTTCATTTGTGTGTCCTCAAGGCTTGAGTCGTCTGATTTTTACAGATTTTTTATTGAAAATATCACTCCAAAATAGTCATTAGCCAGAAATATATAAATGCATATCTCACTATTCACAAATATATCAAACATACACACACACTACACACAGAAACAGACGCACAGACATATCTATCTATCTATCTATCTATCTATCTATCTATCTATCTATCTATCTATCTATCTATCTATCTATCTCAATTCACTTCTTTATCTATCGATCTATCTATCTCAATTCACTTCTTTATCTATCGATCTATCTATCTCAATTCACTTCTTTATCTATCGATCTATCTATCTCAATTCACTTCTTTTTCTATCGATCTATCTATCTAATTCCTTCTTTATCTATCGATCTATCTATCTCAATTCACTTCTTTATCTATCGATCTATCTATCTCAATTCACTTCTTTATCTATCGATCTATCTATCTCAATTCACTTCTTTATCTATCGATCTATCTATCTCAATTCACTTCTTTATCTATCGATCTATCTATCTCAATTCACTTCTTTATCTATCGATCTATCTATCTCAATTCACTTCTTTATCTATCGATCTATCTATCTCAATTCACTTCTTTATCTATCGATCTATCTATCTCAATTCACTTCTTTATCTATCGATCTATCTATCTCAATTCACTTCTTTATCTATCGATCTATCTATCTCAATTCACTTCTTTATCTATCGATCTATCTATCTCAATTCACTTCTTTATCTATCGATCTATCTATCTCAATTCACTTCTTTATCTATCGATCTATCTATCTCAATTTACTTCTTTATCTATCGATCTATCTATCTCAATTCACTTCTTTATCTATCGATCTATCTATCTCAATTCACTTCTTTATCTATCGATCTATCTATCTCAATTCACTTCTTTATCTATCGATCTATCTATCTCAATTCACTTCTTTATCTATCGATCTATCTATCTCAATTCACTTCTTTATCTATCGATCTATCTATCTCAATTCACTTCTTTATCTATCGTCTATCTATCTCAATTCACTTCTTTATCTATCGATCTATCTATCTCAATTCACTTCTTTATCTATCGATCTATCTATCTCAATTCACTTCTTTATCTATCGATCTATCTATCTCAATTCACTTCTTTATCTATCGATCTATCTATCTCAATTCACTTCTTTATCTATCGATCTATCTATCTCAATTCACTTCTTTATCTATCGATCTATCTATCTCAATTCACTTCTTTATCTATCGATCTATCTATCTCAATTCACTTCTTTATCTATCGATCTATCTATCTCAATTCACTTCTTTATCTATCGATCTATCTATCTCAATTCACTTCTTTATCTATCGATCTATCTATCTCAATTCACTTCTTTATCTATCGATCTATCTATCTCAATTCACTTCTTTATCTATCGATCTATCTATCTCAATTTACTTCTTTATCTATCGATCTATCTATCTCAATTCACTTCTTTATCTATCGATCTATCTATCTCAATTCACTTCTTTATCTATCGATCTATCTATCTCAATTCACTTCTTTATCTATCGATCTATCTATCTCAATTCACTTCTTTATCTATCGATCTATCTATCTCAATTCACTTCTTTATCTATCGATCTATCTATCTCAATTCACTTCTTTATCTATCGTCTATCTATCTCAATTCACTTCTTTATCTATCGATCTATCCTATCTCAATTCACTTCTTTATCTATCGATCTATCTATCTCAATTCACTTCTTTATCTATCGATCTATCTATCTCAATTCACTTCTTTATCTATCGATCTATCTATCTCAATTCACTTCAACACATCTATCGATCTATCTATCTCAATTCACTTCTTTATCTATCGATCTATCTATCTCAATTCACTTCTTTATCTATCGATCTATCTATCTCAATTCACTTCTTTATCTATCGATCTATCTATCTCAATTCACTTCTTTATCTATCGATCTATCTATCTCAATTCACTTCTTTATCTATCGATCTATCTATCTCAATTCACTTCTTTATCTATCGATCTATCTATCTCAATTCACTTCTTTATCTATCGATCTATCTATCTCAATTCACTTCTTTATCTATCGATCTATCTATCTCAATTCACTTCTTTATCTATCGATCTATCTATCTCAATTCACTTCTTTATCTATCGATCTATCTATCTCAATTCACTTCTTTATCTATCGATCTATCTATCTCAATTCACTTCTTTATCTATCGATCTATCTATCTCAATTCACTTCTTTATCTATCGATCTATCTATCTCAATTCACTTCTTTATCTATCGATCTATCTATCTCAATTCACTTCTTTATCTATCGATCTATCTATCTCAATTCACTTCTTTATCTACTCGATCTATCTATCTCAATTCACTTCTTTATCTATCGATCTATCTATCTCAATTCACTTCTTTATCTATCGATCTATCTATCTCAATTCACTTCTTTATCTATCGATCTATCTATCTCAATTCACTTCTTTATCTATCGATCTATCTATCTCAATTCACTTCTTTATCTATCGATCTATCTATCTCAATTCACTTCTTTATCTATCGATCTATCTATCTCAATTCACTTCTTTATCTATCGATCTATCTATCTCAATTCACTTCTTTATCTATCGATCTATCTATCTCAATTCACTTCTTTATCTATCGATCTATCTATCTCAATTCACTTCTTTATCTATCGATCTATCTATCTCAATTCACTTCTTTATCTATCGATCTATCTATCTCAATTCACTTCTTTATCTATCGATCTATCTATCTCAATTCACTTCTTTATCTATCGATCTATCTATCTCAATTCACTTCTTTATCTATCGATCTATCTATCTCAATTCACTTCTTTATCTATCGATCTATCTATCTCAATTCACTTCTTTATCTATCGATCTATCTATCTCAATTCACTTCTTTATCTATCGATCTATCTATCTCAATTCACTTCTTTATCTATCGATCTATCTATCTCAATTCACTTCTTTATCTATCGATCTATCTATCTCAATTCACTTCTTTATCTATCGATCTATCTATCTCAATTCACTTCTTTATCTATCGATCTATCTATCTCAATTCACTTCTTTATCTATCGATCTATCTATCTCAATTCACTTCTTTATCTATCGATCTATCTATCTCAATTCACTTCTTTATCTATCGATCTATCTATCTCAATTCACTTCTTTATCTATCGATCTATCTATCTCAATTCACTTCTTTATCTATCGATCTATCTATCTCAATTCACTTCTTTATCTATCGATCTATCTATCTCAATTCACTTCTTTATCTATCGATCTATCTATCTCAATTCACTTCTTTATCTATCGATCTATCTATCTCAATTCACTTCTTTATCTATCGATCTATCTATCTCAATTCACTTCTTTATCTATCGATCTATCTATCTCAATTCACTTCTTTATCTATCGATCTATCTATCTCAATTCACTTCTTTATCTATCGATCTATCTATCTCAATTCACTTCTTTATCTATCGATCTATCTATCTCAATTCACTTCTTTATCTATCGATCTATCTATCTCAATTCACTTCTTTATCTATCGATCTATCTATCTCAATTCACTTCTTTATCTATCGATCTATCTATCTCAATTCACTTCTTTATCTATCGATCTATCTATCTCAATTCACTTCTTTATCTATCGATCTATCTATCTCAATTCACTTCTTTATCTATCGATCTATCTATCTCAATTCACTTCTTTATCTATCGATCTATCTATCTCAATTCACTTCTTTATCTATCAGTCTATCTATCTCAATTCACTTCTTTATCTATCGATCTATCTATCTCAATTCACTTCTTTATCTATCGATCTATCTATCTCAATTCACTTCTTTATCTATCGATCTATCTATCTCAATTCACTTCTTTATCTATCGATCTATCTATCTCAATTCACTTCTTTATCTATCGATCTATCTATCTCAATTCACTTCTTTATCTATCGATCTATCTATCTCAATTCACTTCTTTATCTATCGATCTATCTATCTCAATTCACTTCTTTATCTATCGATCTATCTATCTCAATTCACTTCTTTATCTATCGATCTATCTATCTCAATTCACTTCTTTATCTATCGATCTATCTATCTCAATTCACTTCTTTATCTATCGATCTATCTATCTCAATTCACTTCTTTATCTATCGATCTATCTATCTCAATTCACTTCTTTATCTATCGATCTATCTATCTCAATTCACTTCTTTATCTATCGATCTATCTATCTCAATTCACTTCTTTATCTATCGATCTATCTATCTCAATTCACTTCTTTATCTATCGATCTATCTATCTCAATTCACTTCTTTATCTATCGATCTATCTATCTCAATTCACTTCTTTATCTATCGATCTATCTATCTCAATTCACTTCTTTATCTATCGATCTATCTATCTCAATTCACTTCTTTATCTATCGATCTATCTATCTCAATTCACTTCTTTATCTATCGATCTATCTATCTCAATTCACTTCTTTATCTATCGATCTATCTATCTCAATTCACTTCTTTATCTATCGATCTATCTATCTCAATTCTTCTTTATCTATCGATCTATCTATCTCAATTCACTTCTTTATCTATCGATCTATCTATCTCAATTCACTTCTTTATCTATCGATCTATCTATCTCAATTCACTTCTTTATCTATCGATCTATCTATCTCAATTCACTTCTTTATCTATCGATCTATCTATCTCAATTCACTTCTTTATCTATCGATCTATCTATCTCAATTCACTTCTTTATCTATCGATCTATCTATCTCAATTCACTTCTTTATCTATCGATCTATCTATCTCAATTCACTTCTTTATCTATCGATCTATCTATCTCAATTCACTTCTTTATCTATCGATCTATCTATCTCAATTCACTTCTTTATCTATCGATCTATCTATCTCAATTCACTTCTTTATCTATCGATCTATCTATCTCAATTCACTTCTTTATCTATCGATCTATCTATCTCAATTCACTTCTTTATCTATCGATCTATCTATCTCAATTCACTTCTTTATCTATCGATCTATCTATCTCAATTCACTTCTTTATCTATCGATCTATCTATCTCAATTCACTTCTTTATCTATCGATCTATCTATCTCAATTCACTTCTTTATCTATCGATCTATCTATCTCAATTCACTTCTTTATCTATCCAGATCTATCTATCTCAATTCACTTCTTTATCTATCGATCTATCTATCTCAATTCACTTCTTTATCTATCGATCTATCTATCTCAATTCACTTCTTTATCTATCGATCTATCTATCTCAATTCACTTCTTTATCTATCGATCTATCTATCTCAATTCACTTCTTTATCTATCGATCTATCTATCTCAATTCACTTCTTTATCTATCGATCTATCTATCTCAATTCACTTCTTTATCTATCTATCTATCTATCTATCTATCTATCTAATGAGGCACCTCGGCGGGGTGTAATGGTTAGCCAGATTGTCTTACTAGAAACTATTACAACTGTGTAGTGAGTTCGATACTCACCTGGTACTCCATACTTTCGGCCTTGTGCCACATCTAAGCGGCGCTTAGAAAATTATCTATCTATCTATCTAACTCTACTGCATTTCCTAGGAATTTTCTAACATTTTGTCATTGAACTTTATTCAGGAACTCTGTCCAATTGGCTCTTTTAATATGGAAAAACAAGTGAAAAAGGTCATGAGACATGTAATTGAAATTGAGCAACAATATCCGACTCACAGACGAATTGTAAACACAAATGTGTAAAGAAGATGCTAGCGAGAAGAATTGTCCAATGTGCCATAGTAATTCGGCATTCCTAACAGCAGACTGAGTTATTGAATCAGTATAATCATTGCAATAGCGAAACTAAATTCCATGAAAGAATCAGAAATACTTGGGAATATGACAATGATGAGACTAAACCAGTGATTATCTATCTATCTATCTATCTTTTTTTTTTTTTAATCATCTCACCCCAAGCAAGGCATTCCACTGCCACTATTGCGCATGGGGCTACATAGGGAAAGGTAAAGAGAAGGAGTGGATAGACATAGGGAATGTCAGGAGAAAGGTGATAGATGAGTAAGGATAGCGAGGATGAGTGTCGGGCAGATGGGAAGAGTGCTTGATAGAATGGGAGCAGGTTAGTGTGTTAGGTGTCTATTGACCTTACATTTAAACTCCTGGAGATTGTAGCCGTCAGGGAAGCAATCGTTTGGAAGAGAATTCCACAGTCGGGAAGTGCGAGGAAAGAAACTGTTGGAGTAGAAGTTACGGCTGCATTTTATCGGTTTCACTGTAAAAGGGTGGGATCTAGTTGCTAATCTAGTATCTCGTGCAAATTCGTATTTAGGAGGCACCAGTGATCTAAGTTCATCGGAGCAGAAGCCGTGAAAGTATTTATAGAAGAGACACAGCGAAATCACGTCTCGCCGGTGGGAGAGAGACTGCAGGCGGTCTGCCAAGTCGGTATCTATCACATTACAGACCCTCCTCTGAACCTTATCGAGAAGCCCGAGGAGAACAGCAGGGGCACCCGACCAGATATGGCAGCAGTATTCAATGCACGGGCGGATGGTAGATTTGTAAATGTGCAGGATAGATTTAGACGGAAAAAACTTCCGGGCCCTACACAGAGAACCGACTTTCATAGCAGCGGATTTAGCAATGGATTCGATATAGTCATTCCATTTGAGGTCCGCTGAAAGTGTGGGACCAAGGAGGCGTAGTGTTTTACTCTCTGGGAGGCAAGCCTGGTCCATGCTAATGGGAGGTAGGTGAGATTGTCGATGATGGTTAATTGACAGTAGCTTCGTTTTAGAAGCATTAAAATTTACTAGCCATTTCTTACCCCAGTCCAATATGGATTGGAGGTATTTTTCAATCTCGGCTGCGAGTTTAGCTTTGACGCCTACACCAGATTTTTGTTGGAGGCGAGAGTAAACTGTGGTGTCATCGGCGTACAAACCTAGTTGGGTTCTTATGGAATCAGGGAGATCATTAATATATATCAGGAAGAGTGTAGGACCTAAGATGGAGCCTTGGGGGACACCTGCGTTTGTATGGTAGTTCTGAGAGGCATGTCCGTTTAATACCACTTTCATTGTGCGGTTAGAGAGGAAGGACTGGATTAGTTCAAACAAATGTCCAGTTATACCATAGCTCCGCAGTTTACATAGAAGGCCAGCATGCCAAACTCTGTCGAACGCCTTAGATACATCCAATGCAACGGTTCGAGCTTCGCCATTCCTGTCGAGTGCCTGGTATATGTACTCGGTGATGGTCGTTAGCATATCAGCAGTAGACCTGGTGAAGCGGAAACCATATTGCTTGTCCGAGAGGAGCCTGTGTGCTGTGAGATGCTGAACCACCTCGGCGTTGATAATGGCTTCGAACACTTTGCCAAAGATCGGAAGAAGGCTGATAGGGCGGTAATTTGCAGGGTCAGAGGGTTCTCCAGTGTTTTTAAATATAGGAACTATAGAGGAAGATTTCCAACAGGCAGGAAAGCAGGAAGCAGATAGGCAGAGGTTGTAGAGCTTAGAAAGGATAGAGGATAGTTCAGGGGCACATTTCTTTAAGACTATGGTTGGGATTCCGTCACCACCGCTCGCTTTGTGAGGGTCAAGTTTTAAGATTATCTTAGAGACAAGCGAAGGTGTAATGTGCACATCATTCAGTTGTGCCTCGGTTCTAGGTGAGAAGTCGGGTGTAAAAACTCCAGACGAGTCCAGACTCGAATTGTTCGAGAATCTGCGGGCAAAACATTCAGCCTTATCTGCTGGGGAGGTGAGGACCTCAAATTTGTTGATTAGCGGGGGTATTGTGGACTTGCTCTTGTTAAGTACTCTTTTACAGAGTCGCCAGTAGTCTTTAGAGCCGAATTTAGAGCATGCTATGCGTTGCTTCATTCTGGCAGCAAACAACATCTTAGCTTCGTTAAGTATCCTTTTACACTTATTACGAGCTGAAGTGAAAAGGCGCCTGTTTTGGTCCGACGCATAGTTACGATAAAGTCGGAAGAAATGATTCCGGTGGGCAATGGCAGCCGAGCAAGCGGGTGAGAACCATGGAGACGAATGAGATTTAAGCTGGAATTTCCTAGCAGGGATGAAGGCATCGATGCCAGCCTTAACCCAGGAGGAGACCTCGGATGCACATTCTTCGATGGGAAGACTAAAGACGTTGTTCCAAGGGATGTCACAGAGGAAGTCTCGGAACGAATCCCAGTCTGCTCTTTGATAGCAGTATGATATTCTACTTGTCTGTGTTTCATGGGTCGGGCGGGAGTGGAGTGAAATATTGACGGACACTACAGTGTGGTCAGAGTTTCCAAGTGGGCAGAGTTGTCTGGTAGTGCAAGAGTCTGGGATGGAAGTGAAGCAGAGGTCTAGAAGTGAGTTCCTTCCGTTAGGGTTGTCGGAGAAACGCGTGGGGAAGTCCACTACTTGCGTAAGGGATTGGGTGATTGAAAAGTTCATGGTGTGGACACCAGCAGGGTCAGTGACTGCGTTCTTCAGCCACTTGGTGTGGTGGGCGTTAAAGTCACCAAACACGAATACATGGGCAGAGGGATGGGTAGAAATGGCTTTGTCAATATTGTCAGAAATGATGTCAAGTAACGAACAGTCAGGGGAGGAAGGAGAGCGGTACAGAAAGAAGAGATAGCTAATCGAGCTGAGAAGTGAGAGGCGGAAGCACATGAAAGAATGATCTGGGGATTCAAAAGATGACACCCTAGCTAAGGGAAGGTGTTCGCTGACATAGACACCAAGCCCATGCATATGAACATTGGAGTCCTTCCTGAAGAGGGGAAGGTAGCCAGGAACGCAGAACTCAGATGAGGGGATAAAAGGGTTAAGATTAGTTTCACATAGGGCTAATATATCAGGTGAGTTATTATGGAGGAAAGAATCTACGCTGGGGAAGTTGGTGCGGATGCCGCGTATGTTAGTGAAAGAGATGCAGACAGGTTTGGGCGTTTTCAAATGAGCTGGTTTAGTTTTGTTATTATGTTTGCTTTTTTCCATAGTAATTCAGTTAAGGAGTGGTCTTAGAATAGAATCAGTCGGTCAATCATTTGCAACTTGTGAAGGATGGAGACTGGCGCGGCCTACAACATAATGTGGCCTCGGGGTTGCCCACCGAACGTTCATGCAGGGACGCCCGTCCATGCGCGATATGGCACTACAAGAACCCCGGTATTATTCAACTGTTGATCAGAGCAGCCTCTCAAGATGCTACGCAAGAGTTCGGGCTCCTAACTACCAGTCGGAAGCAGCAACCAGGAAACTGCCAAACCGGTACCCTCAGAATGAAAAGACATTGCCACCATACTCCGTAACTGCAAAGAGCTTCCAGCTGAACTAAGACCAAGACCAGAGAAAGGGGATGAACCGGGAACCCCTTCCTAAACAAGAAACAAGGTGATCACCTCTAAACTCATTCAAAAGAAGGGGGTGGAGTGTGAGACCGGGCGATAGTAGAAACTATCTACTCCAATTAAAAAAAAAAAAAAAAAAAAAAAAAAGAAACAAGGAAAAGGTGACTGAGGCTTACAAAGTTTTAACTTAGTAAAAGTCGAAAATACCCTTGAATAGCAAAATTATTTACACAAATTAAGTGACGAAAGAAAAAAAATCAAAGACGACCAAAAGACGAAAAAATAAATGAATAAATAAATAAAATAATTTCCAAGAAATTTCACAAAAACAGACTGAAAAATGGACTGAATCCCGGTTGACTTACCACAAACAGCTAACACTGTAAAGTTGATTTAATTCAATTTATGAAGACAAAAATAGAAATTAAACCGTTTTTTACAGAATATAGTCGAGTTATGTTGCTTGCGTTCGCTAGCCAAACCGTTAAGAATTCAATCTCTCGAAGACAGAAATTTAAATCTTCTACAAGACAAAACTAATGGAAATAATTGAACCGTGATGCTATTTATCATTAGTCGAAAATACCCTTGAATAGCAAAATTATTTACACAAATTAAGTGACGAAAGAAAAAAAATCAAAGACGACCAAAAGACGAAAAAATAAATGAATAAATAAATAAAATAATTTCCAAGAAATTTCACAAAAACAGACTGAAAAATGGACTGAATCCCGGTTGACTTACCACAAACAGCTAACACTGTAAAGTTGATTTAATTCAATTTATGAAGACAAAAATAGAAATTAAACCGTTTTTTACAGAATATAGTCGAGTTATGTTGCTTGCGTTCGCTAGCCAAACCGTTAAGAATTCAATCTCTCGAAGACAGAAATTTAAATCTTCTACAAGACAAAACTAATGGAAATAATTGAACCGTGATGCTATTTATCATTAGTCGAAAATACCCTTGAATAGCAAAATTATTTACACAAATTAAGTGACGAAAGAAAAAAAATCAAAGACGACCAAAAGACGAAAAAATAAATAAATAAAATAATTTCCAAGAAATCTATCTATCTACCTATCTATCTATCTATGAAACTGACCATCGTAATCTCTAACGGTCTTATCTATCTATCTATCTATCTATCTATCTATCTATCTATCTATCTATCTAATGTACGTACATTCATCTGTACATGTGTGTATAAGAATATGTTAAACTTAGAATTTAATTTCGCAATAAAAAATAAAGTTAATCTAATAGTCGATTAATAATGCTGATCTCTATTTTAATCAAATATTAATAATAATGCCCCTAATATATTTTTTGAGTTTGTTCTCATTTTCTTCAAATTAGAAATTACTTTATTTTGATTAGTACACACTGTCTATGAACATGACTACATTTGTACTGATATTATAACATTTATGTTATAAATTCTAATTAAATATTATCCGCTCTATTTGTATTGAGCATTTGTTTAATAATAGTGTTTTGTTGAATACGGAATTTTATTCCATCCGTAGCTACCCTATACTTGGATATTGTTATTGGACTTACCCTTTTGGGACTATAATGAACTCTTCCTATTATTATGAATATCGGGAGAATATGCCTCTCGGGGTGCAGTTGAGTTGGGTTGAGTTACCCCGGTCTGATACTTGGCAGTCAGACTGACGTGTAACACTGTTATATTTGTTTTTCATTAACTATATATGTTTCACTAATACTCGAGTTCCAGTTTTTTAGCGGACCGATTCTGGGTCCACAACACATATCTATCTATCTATCTATCTATCTATCTATCTATCTATCTATCTATCTATCTATCTATCTATCTCAATCTGTTCCGTATCTATCTATCTATCTCAATCTGTTCCGTATCTATCTATCTATCTCAATCTGTTCCGTATCTATCTATCTATCTCAATCTGTTCCGTATCTATCTATCTATCTCAATCTGTTCCGTATCTATCTATCTATCTCAATCTGTTCCGTATCTATCTATCTATCTCAGTCTGTTCCGTATCTATCTATCTATCTCAATCTGTTCCGTATCTATCTATCTATCTATCTATCTATCTATCTATCTATCTATCTATCTATCTCAGTCTGTTCCGTATCTATCTATCTATCTATCTATCTATCTATCTATCTATCTATCTATCTATCTCAGTCTGTTCCGTATCTATCTATCTATCTATCTATCTATCTATCTATCTCAGTCTGTTCCGTATCTATCTATCTCAGTCTGTTCCGTATCTATCTATCTCAGTCTGTTCCGTATCTATCTATCTATCTATCTATCTATCTATCTATCTATCTATCTATCTATCTCAGTCTGTTCCGTATCTATCTATCTATCTATCTATCTATCTATCTATCTATCTATCTATCTCAGTCTGTTCCGTATCTATCTATCTATCTATCTATCTATCTATCTATCTCAGTCTGTTCCTCTATCTATCTATCTATCTATCTATCTATCTATCTCAGTCTGTTCCGTATCTATCTATCTATCTATCTATCTATCTATCTATCTATCTCAGTCTGTTCCGTCCTATCTATCTATCTATCTATCTATCTATCTATCTATCTATCTATCTATCTCAGTCTGTTCCGTATCTATCTATCTATCTATCTATGCAGGGAGACAGAGAGAGTGAGAAAGAGAGAAGCTAGACGACAGTACATTACCAGATTGCGTTACCAGACCAAATGCAGCCGACAATTCTACTTCATCGGCTTCTTTTCTCGCACTTCTTGCCTGTGGAACTCTCTTCCATATCCTTGCTTTGCGGAGGGCTACAGCCTCCAGGAATTTAAATGCAATGTCAATAACCATCTCTTAACCACTTGACTCTAGTTCTTTCTACATCACTCTGTACATCTTTTCCTTTCTCTTTACCTTTGCAGCTGTCATCACACTTGTATTCCCCTCCTTCACTTGATTCTTTCTCTGAAACCCCTGTATCTGGTTCATCTTTCTATTTACTCTCCTCCTATCTAATATTTTACTCTTATGTAGCTCCTTGCACATCAGTGGCGTTACCGCCTTGCATGGGGTGAAACGATTAAAAAAAGCAATAAAAAATATTATAGGGATATTGATTCAATGTTTAACGATAAAAATCGAACAAAAATAAATGTGATCTAAGAGGCCTTTCGACCAAATCTTCGTCAAAAGTCGATCGTCGATATTCAAAATCTACTGAAAGGGTGGTTTTAAATTAGGATCTTGATGTTGAAGAGGAGATGTAGAGGGATAAAAAAGATGAATATAAGAATAATGGTCAGAATTTGAACTTTGATTTTGTGCTATTTACATCCATATGTGTTACACAGATTAGAACCTAACACCTTTTGTATCAGGGCACCCCATTTGGAGGTGAGCAATAGGGAAAAATCATTTAGTTAAGAAGTAGTTAATATTTAATATTTCGATGTATAATGTTTGATTCTGTCAACTGCATCAAGCTTACAACCTGTTCACATCATCAAAGTGTTGCATTCTTCATTTGTGAAGTTATTCCAGACGTTTTCAGTTCTCGTTTGTTTTTCGGGTGTTTCGGGAAGGGAATTCCACAGGCGGCAAGTGCGAGAAAAGAAGCTGTTCGAGTAGAAATTGCGGTGACATTTTATCGGTTTTACTGTAAAAGGGTGGGACCTAGTTGCTAATCTAGTATCTCGTGCAAATTCGTACATAGGGGGCACCGGTGACGTAAGTTCATCGGAGCAGAAGCTGTGAAAATATTTATAGAAGAGACACAGGGAAGCCACGTCACGCCCGTGAGAGACTGACTGCAGCCAGTCAGCCAAGTCGGTATCGATCACATTACAGACTCTCCGTTGTATTTTGTCAAGAACCCCCAGGAGAACAGTAGGGGCACCCGACCAGATGTGAAAGCAGTATTCAATGCATGGTCGGATGGTAGATTTATACATGTGCAGGATAGATTCAGACGGAAAAATCTTCCGGGTTCTGCACAGAGAACCGACTTTCATAGTGGCGGGTTTAGCAATGGATTCGATATAGTCATTCCACTTTTGGGGCTTTTCCTAGCAGCTCTCACGATGTTTCTGTTATCAACTCCACTTGTTTTCCTTGCCTAACTTATTCTATGTCTGTTCTTCGTCAGTACATCAGTTGTTTCTTTCTCTTTCAGAACATTCCAAATTGACTTGTAGGCTATGCCAAACGTTTGTCCAGAGGATTCTCCTTCTTTTATGAGATTCAAAATGTCTTTCTTTTCTTCCATTGACAACAATCCTGTCTTCATGTTGGTTTATCATTTTTACCAATAAATTCAGTCTTTAAAGATGAACCCCAAAGCTAAAACGAAGAGTAGTTATTTATCGCTCTTTAATCTTTAAATAATCAATCTAAAAGGCAACACCAGGACAACAAGAAACATCTCTTAGTCACACGTCCCAATTGTTTTGTTAACATGAAAAATAGATGGATTTAAACAAAAGGTGGTATGTCCTTACTTGTTTAACTTATCTAATATAAATGCTAGCAAATAAAGGATGAAATTTAGAACTTGTTTTTACATATTCAATTTTTTATCTTAAACCTAAATATCTTCAGTGAACAACAAAAACAAAATATTGGTCTTTTCGTTCTAATACTTATGGAGGTGCCTATATATATATATGTAATTTTAGATAAAACTTAGTGTGGAAATAGCCATTTTCAACATGCCATTTTAAGGCATACATTCTTCGACCCCTTATAAAAAGAGAATGTGGAAAATTTCTAAGCCCAGAGGTTAGCTTGGGTAAAGAAAGGGGTTGAGATGTAATGGTTTTCATTGAGTTGGGTTGGGAGAAGGAATTTGGTAGTAATTTCTCCTTGGTAGTGGGAGGTAGGTAGTGGGAAAGAAACTGGTTGGACAAGTGTAAATCTTTTTTGTAAATTTTTATTGAGACTAATTGGGGGTATAGGACAATTATTGTAATTTATACTTATTTCTATGGCAACATATACTTATGATCTCGCTTCGCATATATATATATATATAAATATATATATATATATATATATATATATATAGTCTATTTGCCAGGAATGTGACTTCTTGTTGTTATCACAGGACGCTTGAAAAAGTGCTTGAAAACTATGTCACGGGTTGAATCAAGCCTTGTTATTGAAATTGGATAGACAGGTCCCGTCGGTGGTTGTGCTAGCACGTGACAGAGAACCATGGCCTTCTTTGCTCATTTTTAGGCCTACTTTAATTCGGTACAAATAATGAGTGTTCTGAGCAATAAATGACAAGCACTTCCATGTAGAAAAACGTGGAAAAATATTTGTAAATTCATCACTTAAGACATTATAAAAATTCATAAAGATTTATTATTAAATGAAACAGAGTGAGAGATCATAGTCTAATTGCACACACATAAATAATTTTTATTTATCTGAGAAGACTATGTGCATTGAAAAGGTCAAAATCTTTTTTTAGGGTGCCATGAATCGTCTTCAAGACAGTTATTCTAAAAGAATGACGGTGTTTGCTTATCATTTGGTTACCCGCGGATAATGATGCCAGTATTTATATCGTGTTAAAAATAAAATTATTTCTGGCCAGAATTCAGGAAAAATGTTTATTCTTATTTACAAACAAACACACATTTCTCTTTCATCTTCTTTATCACACTATCTTTATTTCTCAGTCTCTCTCTCTCTCTCTCTCTCTCTCTCTATATATATATATATATATGTGTGTGTGTGTGTGTGTGTGTGTGTGTGTGTGTGTCTATATTATCACTAAGTTGAAGACGTCATGACTAAAACAGCAAACGTATCACAAGAAAGCAGGAAGACATTTTCCACATTGTGATGCATCTTTGTTTTCTTCCTTGATATAAAGGTATTTATATATGTTTATCTATATATATAAAAGTGTGATAGATGAATTGTCATATATATTACGCAAAAATGAAAATAACACTGAAATCTCATTTTATCAGATATTTTTAACAAAATTACACAAAAATACTGAAATACCAAAGAGTAAATTTATGCAATAAGATCTCCATTGGCTTTTACCACGGTCTCTAGCCGAATTCAGGATCTATTTCATCTTGTTTACTTGTTTAAATTAGTGAATGATGCCATAATCTTTGCTTTCTGTTCTTCTTTGGTGTTACCAGCAGGTTTGTTTTTGTCTCTCGCTCAACTGCATTCCATACATGATAATCAAAAGCTTGCAGTTAGAGGAGTTAGTAAGCTCTATGAAAGCAGTGATGTGCCTGCAAAATGCTTTTTTAATCATTTTACCCCAAGCAAGGCTGAATTGCCACTGGTGAGCCAGGGATTACAGAAGTGATGAGTGATGAGAAAGAGGAACTATTTAGTCAGAGAATGGGTAAGAAAAGAATGAAAATACAGGTGTGAAAATGGCTGCATGAGAGTGGAGATCCGAACACGCATTGATATGACCAAGGATGCATTTCAGAAACTAACCAGAATACTGAGAGACAGGATAATCTCATTGGGAACAAAGAAATGAGTGCTGGATTGCTATGTGATATCTGTCATTCTGTATGAAATCATAAAAGATGAATGTGACGCATAAGGTAAAAGAAATGTGGTTTTACAGAAGGATTCTAAGGATGCTATAGACTGAGCACGTAGCAACGATCAGGTGTTAAAGGAGATGCAAACGAGAAGAAAACTCAAAATACTTAAAATCAGGAAGAGACAGATGAGGTTTCTGGTTTACGTAGTGCGGAAGGAAGGTTTGGAATATCTAATACTCGCAGGAAGGATAAAAGGAAAGAGAGACAGGTGAAAGCAGCACGAGACATACTTGATAGGCCTGAGCAAATGGATGGCCGAGCGGAGTTTGGGAGAGATAACAAGAGAAAAATTATTGAGAGTGACAAGAAAAAGAGCTAAGTAGAAGTCCATGATCAGCTACGTCCTGAAGGGACACGGCACATAAAGAAGAAGAAGAAGAATGTCACACCATCAACGAGCAGAACTTTCACCTATCATGATAGAGGTGAGCTCCTTGAGACTCAAAATCTTGTTGTACGTTTTCCGATCTATTGTTAATGATACTGGACAGATTATCGGTTAATTCTACCCTTTCAGTAAGTATCTGACGCCTGTTGTTATCGCATCAGATTAAAAATAGAGTAGTGCTTCCTTATGAGTACTGGGATTACACAGTCTTTTTTTTGCCTATCTTGATAGATTTAGGATGCGCGTTGTGGTGCAGTGAATATCGACTCGGAACGAGAAATCGGGTAGCCGAGTTCGAATTCCAGCTGAATTCAATGCATTCACCTACGCGCAAATGCCCTTGGGAAAGGTATTAATCCGTCTATTCCTTCCAGTTATGGGTTAAATAACAGGACAGATTGGGTTCTATAGCCTTGGTCGGCAACCAGTCTACTGCAGAAAGCAATGGCAATCTACTGCGGGATAAACTTCTGCCCAGTCAATCATGTCTCTTTCGAGGCATGATCGCCCAAGCGTGTATCACGTATGGCACTTAACTGACTGATAGATTTAGAAAGCTGGGTGATTAAATAGTTTCCAGTCTACGACTAAATATTTGTGATTAAATATTTTCACACAGACGAAACTTCGCAAGCCTCTCGCTATTCTTTAGCTATTTTTTACAATCGTTTCACCCCAAGCAAGGCGGTACTGCCAGTGATGCGCAGGGGGCTACATAAGCGAGTTAAAGTTTTAGCCAGGAGGAGAGTAAAGAGAAATACGAGCTAGTTGGAGGAGGTGTCAGAGAAAGGGCAAGAGAAGGATGTAAACACAGGAGTGAAGTCAGTTGCGAAGGACAAGAGAAAGGAAAATAACAAGATACACGGGGTGATGTAGAAAGAACTGGAGTCAAGTGGATAGGAGATGGAAACTGACATTGCATTTAAATTCCTGGAAGTTGTAGCCGTCAGGAAAGCAAGTATTTTTAAGACAAGTGTTCTGACGCGCTAGACTCCTTCACCCCACCAGTAAAATCATTATATGTAAATTCATGATGCCAGTTACACGAAGCATCTTCATTCCTCCCTATTCACCCTAAGCAAGGCGGTACCGCCACTGATGCGCAGGGGGCTACATAAGAGAGTAAAACCTTTTAGGTAGAAGGAGAGTTTGAGTTTGAATTTGAGTTTTGTTTAACGGCATATTAACCTCTGTGGACTATTTAATGCCGAAAAAGTAGAGTTTATAGATATTTTTTTTAATGTTCGGTTATAGTAAGAAAATTAATTTAGTCAGATTTTTATGAAAAATGTTTTTATTTTTATGTTATTTTAGAAAACTGAAGTTTTCTTCTAGTTTATATTCAAAAATGTATTGCTGGCAATTTTTTTTTTCTTCGAAAATCTATGATGGCAATATTTCTTTTTCTCAAAAATGTGTCATGGTAATAAGTTTTTTCTTCAAAAAATGTATTGTTGGTAATATTTCTCATTCAAAAATGTATATTTTCTATAAAAGTCTTTATATATATGAAAATATAAAAATACACTTTTATATATATATATATATATATAAGTGTATTTTTATATTTTCAAAGTGTTTTGGCCCCAGTTTGGGGGTTAACTATTTACCCATAGCTGGGATACTAACAGGTGCTAGCACTCCGGGTCAGATGTTGAAAAATATTCAGAAAGAATATTGATGGCATTAGTTATAAAATCTTACTATAAGAAAATACATATATATATAGTCATCTGTAAACAGTGATGTTTTGCTGAATCATGGCTCATCAATGCATTTAGACATCCGATTGCTCCCAGTCAGGATTGAAACCCGACCGATTAGAGGCAAAATTTTACCGTTTTATATGCACAATGTAAACACTCACCCGAGCATTCTCAATTTATTAGTAAAGAAAGATTCGTAAATAACCGTGAGTAGCTACTGTTTATACAATCTACCATTTCTACAGAGTTCTCAATCGAGAGCGTAACACAAACGCTCACACACGCACACACACAAATAAATACACAACGGTCATTATCATAATAGCGAGAATATATATATAATCTAAACTTATTTATAAATGGAAATTTGTCTGTGTGTGTATGTGTGTGTGTGTGTGGGTGTGTGTGTATCCATTACCTATAGACTCCGAAACGGCTGGACCGATTTTCTTGAAAATTTACACAGTTGTACTATAAGCGTCTGCGAGTGTTCTTAGCTAAGTTTTGTGTCGAGGTACCCCCGATAAATATCGAAAATCGATAATGGAAAAATCGGGTTATAGAAGGAATGGTCCGATTTTAATAAAATTTGATACACTCATAAACAAAGACATACGAAACGATATTCAGAAGTTTCAAGGTTGCAGTTCTTACAATAGTGCAGAAAATCGATAATATATATATATATATATGTATATAAAAAGGCAAGGTGTTTGTGTGTGTGTGTTTGTTTAACTGTCTGTATGTCCTTATACAAATCCACAATTTTTATCCGATTCTCACCAAACTTCGCAAATATATACTTTAGGCTGAGTCCAGAACCATGGATTAGTTTTAAAGCTTTCATTACACCCGAGCAATGCTATACTGATAGTATATATATATATTTGTGTGTGTGTGTGTGTTTACTGAACATTTTCTGTTTTAAAAGGGAGGATTATTCTTTTCTGGTTCAAATGCCAGTGACATATTACCTCCAGTGAGTGTGTCTTTATGTGATGCCATTCCATTTTTCTTCGTTTTCTGTGAAGCTTAGAAGTCATAATTCATGAATAATTAACATATATCACTTGAATATTATTTGCTTGTCCTAACAGACTTTGAATTATAGCCTTTTGAGTCTTCATGCTTTAAAAGGCCTTTCAGCCACGTGTTAAATATTCAAGATCGTTTCTCAAATGTAAATTCTTTGATTTATATATATATATATATATATATATACATATATATATATTTGACAAACGCCCTCAGAGAACGAAACGACTCTGCTAAGAATGTTTTTCATATCGTTTTTTCATTCATTTTCATCCTTTACAGATGCAATCTGTCGGTAAAAAATTCACACACACACACACACACGCGTGCGCGCGCACACACTGAGAGAAAGAGAGAGTTCATTGAACATAACATACTTTGCTTAACAAAACTTAGTCCTTTCGCCTGACTAAATCAAAATTTGTTAAATTATAAAAAAACAAATTCTTCTTCTTCTTCTTCTTCTTCTTCTTCTTCTTTGTGTCATTTCCTTTCAGAACGTAGGCGATCATGTCCTTCCCCGTCTCCCTATCCGTGGTAGCTCTTAGCACATTTTCTCTTGTTACCTCACCCAAAACCACTCTGCCATCCACAGGCTCAGGCCCTTCAAATATGTTATCCGCTGCTTTTCCCTGTCTATTTTCCCCTCAATCTGACTTGTGAATATCAGAATTTTACAGCCCTCTTTCCTCATTCCATGTCCCAGGAGCTTTAGCTGTCTCTTTCTGATGCTTCTTTTTTGGTTTCCATCGTTTCTATAACCTCATCATTGCTCAGATGCTCGATCCACGATATTCGCAGCATCCTTCTGTAGAACCACAATATCAGTTGCTTCAAGTTTTTTCTTACTTCTTTGATGATCTTGTTCAGCATTCACTGCCATGTTGAAGGACAGACACCAAACAGCAATCCAGTAGTCTCTTCTTTGTTTCTAGCGAAATTTTCCTGTCTCTTTATACTCTGCTCAGCTTCTGGAATGCGTCCTTGGCTATTCCAATTCGCCTTCAGATCTCAGTGTCGCACTTTCAGTTTTCCGTTAGAACACTTCCCAAGTACTTACTGGAATCTAAAACAACCTCCCCGCTTATTCTCGTAATGAATGAGATATTTTATTGTAAGTATGATAAATGATGTCTTAGACACAAATAGTGAAAATGGTTTTGCAACAGTTTAAAGTACCAAGCAACGAGTTGAAATATAGTCATTACTGCGCATTCCTGCAAATCTTTAAATTCAAGACCGATTGATATGAGTTGAATGAAGCAAAAGTTATGGAGGGAGATGGCGGTGAAGACTCTTTCGTAATTATAATTTAATTAATGGACTGATCGGTTAACAATTAGTTGATGAGTCAAAAAAGATAATCAACTTAGATTAGGATAGATTAAGATGGATTAAAAGGAGAAGAAATGAATAAAAAGTGTATCTTATTAGTCCCTTTAAGAAAGTTTTTGTTTTAGAAATATGATTTTTAAATTGATTCTTCTATAAAATTATTTTCAGTCAATCAATCAATCAGTTAGTGCCATACATGATGCACGCTTGGGCGATCATGTCTCTTTCGACTGGGCAGAATATTATCCCAGAGTATGTTGCCATTGCTTTCTGTGGTAAACTGATTGCCAGCCAAGACTATAGAAACCAATCTGTCCTATTATTTAACCCATAACTGAAGGGAAGAGTCGAATTAATACCTTTCCCAAGGGTATTTACACGTAAGAGAATGCAAGGAATTCAACTAGAATTCGAACTCGGCTCCTCGATTTCTTGTTCGGTGCCGATATTCATTGCACCACAAAGCACGTTCCGGAAATTATTTTCCTCAGATTAATCTCGGAAATATAATGGATAAAAAAATATTATTTTATATGCACTTATCTCTTCCGGAACTGGTGTTCATAGCTATCCACAAATTCTCTTCTTTATAGCTCTTAATATATTTTGTCATTTTGCTGTCTACCCCCTCCACCGAAGCTATGTCTCTAGAATTTTGTCGTTTCTAATATATTTGGTCAATGGTATATTCAGCATGTTTCTTTAGAATCACATTATATGTATGAACCTTCGCTGAAATATTTCCTGTTAAAATGATGCAATTCGTCCTTCTTTTTTTTTTCGGCTTTGCTGTTGTTTGAAATATCAAATATTATCTGGGTTTTGTTGATGTGGAAATAAACTAATTCAGTAACCACATTATCCATAGTAATCTGATTGGATTTTAGTTATCAATTATTTAAAATCTTATTTGAAGTCCTTACCCATATCATTTCCTGTTAGACATTTACATCCGCTCAGTATTAATACCGCCACTAAGTTTTAAAGTGAAATTTTGAAAAAAAAAAATTCATGAAATTTTTATTTTAACATTAATTGAAAGCTAAATGATTAAATTTACTATTTCTAGTAATCAAAATACTCTACTGTATTTCAAATATCAGTCAGTTTAGGTGCCATACGTGATACACGCTTGGGCGATCATGTCTCGAAAGAGACATGAGTGACTGGGCAGAAGATTATCCTGCAGTAGGTTGCCATTGCTTTCTGCGGTAGACTGGTTGCCGACCAAGGCTATAGACCCCAATCTGTCCTGCTATTTAACCCATAACTGGAAGGAAGAGACGGATCAATACCTTTCCCAGGGGTATTTGCGCGTAAGTGAATACAATGGATTCAACTGGAATTCGAACTCGGCTCCCCGGTTTCTCATTCCGAGCCGATATCCACTGTACCACAACGCACATCAAATATAAATTAAATTAATTGGAAGCTCAACTTTTTTCGAGTTTTCAAAATGTATCATTTTTACTTTTATTTTGACAGCTTGACATGTTTGTAAACAAAAATTAATTCTCGGTTTTAAAAATCTGGCAAAAAATAAAATGTAAATCTGTGACACGTTATTTTTGGAAAATTAGCAAATATAAGCTTAAATGAATCTGATTTACACAAGTATTATTTGCTTATAGCATGAAATTTAGAATAAAAATATCTCTTCATCAGTATTGTCAAGTAATTGATGTGTGAAGTGAATGATGAAAACCAGACGTGTGAAGTTATTCATGATAAATTAAGTTTGATTGACAGGTATTGACATAATTATCCAAATTTTTTCCTGTAATCGGAAGAAACCGTGAAACACGTGATTTTTTAAAGTAACACAAAAATACCATCGTTAAAAAAAGGTTCTATGTGCAAAAAAACACATGGGTTTGGAGATTTGTATTAAACTTTTCAATTTTCGATTAGTAAATTAAGTCTCTAATAAATAACTCAATAACTTCAATGCGACAAGACTTTAAATAATTTTAAGTATATTTTTGAAACTGCATAAATTATTATAATTATAACAAAACTGAAAATAATTCTTGTAAAAATTATTTATTCATCGAAAAAAAATTGAGACTATTAAATCCTTAATATATATATTTATATTTCAAAAGCAATTAAAAACTTATGTAATTATATTATGTCACGGTTTTCTTGCATTTTTTATTTTATTATTCGGAGCAGTTCTTTGTAAAAACCGCTAACTATTTGAAAAAAAAATTAGATAATTTACATTACCCAAAGATTCTATCCTTTAAATAATAAAAGTTTTCTATACAGATATTAATTTCTTGAAATTTCATGAATTTACGTGGAGAGGGTTGAGATAACTGATGTAAAAATAATTATTTTCAGCAAGATTTTATAAAAATAATGATTTCAAAAGTAATTTCATTTATTTGTGCATAAGTCCTGAAAGATTCATTAAAATCAGACAATTGTTTCATTTTTGCAAGATTTTCCAACTTAATGTTTTTCACCGGAAAAAATGAGTTCCATTATCCATAGTAAAATATTTTAACAAAAAAACTAAAAACAAAACAAGATTTTTTACCAAAATTTCAAACGTGTTAGAAAGGATTGAAACAATTTTAAAACTAAGGAAAATTAGTTTGATTATTCCACTTAAACGTTTTGATGGAAAAATCTTATTTTTATTAAATTGCGGGCATTTTTCCTCATGCTGTACTGTGTTTTTAACGATATAAGTGAATGTACCAAGCTCAGTGTGATTATTAAGACGTCTCTTAAATTGTTAGTTCATAACAAATATCTCTTTGTTGGAAACAAAAAAATGATTCCTGGATTTCTATGTGATATTCATCCTATTATATAGCATTAAATGCTAGACAGCCGCCCCAGGGATGAGTAGAAAACTGGAAGCACCAGAAAAGTGATTCTACAGAGGGATACTGAAAATTCCAACAAGTGTTTAAAAATTGCAAATGAAACAATTCTTCTACCCAGAATTAGAAAAAAAAAGACAGCGTAAAATCTTGGACACATAATAAAGAAAGAAGGCTTAGAAAACTTAGAACTCAAAGGGCATTTTGAGGGAAAGTTTTGCCTGAAAGCTTGCTTGAAGATATGGTGTAAGAGCTTTATCCTTATGAAAACAAAAATACTAAACATCCGCCCGTGTATCGAATACACGTGGAGGCATATATGCTGATGATACTACAGTTTAATCTCGCATCGATCAAACATCTGCTGAGGCTGACAAAGCAAATTTTGCTGCCGAGCTTGAAAAGGGCCTCAGATCCGTGGCGGTCTGGGATAAGAAATGGCTCTAAATTTAATGCTTCCAAAACGAAGCTGCTATCTATTAACCATCACAGACAATCACTCCTACCCACCCCCATTAGCATGGATCAGGCTAGTCTCCCTGAAAGTAAAACACTGCGCCTCCTAGGATTAAATCTCACAACAGGCCTCAAGTAGAATGATTATATAGAATCCATAGCTAAATCCGCTGCTAAGAAAGTCGGTTTTCTGTGTAGGGCCAGGAAGTTTTTTTTTTCCGGCTGAAAAAATCCTGCAAATATATAAATCTACCATCCGCCCGTGCATTGAATACTAGGTCGGTGCCCCTGCTATCCACCTAGGTGTCATTGACGAAATCCAACTGAAAATCTGTAATGTGATCGATTCCGTTTTGGCAGCTCGGATACAGTCACTTTCTCACCGGCACAATGTGGCTTCCCCGTGCCTCTTCTATAAATACTTTCACGGCTTCTGCTCCGATTAACTTAGCTCAATGGTGCCTCCTCTGTATGAATTTTCTCGAGGAACTAGACTAGCAACTAGGTTCTACTCTTTTACTGTGAAACCGATAAAATATAACCGTAATTTCTACTCTATCAACTTCTTTTCTCGTACTTTCCGCTTGTGGAATTCCTTTCCGTAGACTTGCTTCCCCGACAGCTACAAATTTAAATGTAAGGCCAATAGTCATCTCCTATCTCACAGACTCGCATCCTTTCTCTCAAGATCTTTTCTCCATTAACTCTACCCAAATCCTACCAGTATTCTCATCCTTCTATTACCCCCTATAACCTGCCGCTCTTTCTCATCACTTTCCCCCTATGTAACCCCCTGCGCAACAGTTGCAACAAAGCTGTCTTTCTTGGGGTAAAATGATAAAATCACGCTAAAAAGAATTATGGAAGTGGGTAGATCTGATCGCTCATGTCGGAAAGGGCCACGTCATATAACAGACGAAGAAGAATGTTAAATGCACTAGTCACAGTTGATGTGTCCTTGTGCTAGATTGAGATAAACAATAAATAATATTTTTAAAATAGTTGCAAGGAAATGGTTATACGCAAATGCTTGGAAATAACTTTACGATGACATGAAAACACGGGAGAAAAACATGAAAGAGAAAATAAAGGACACTTGAAATAAATAAAGGACGCTTGAAAGCCTATTTCAAACTATCTTGGGTGGCAGGATAGAATGGTTGATTGGTTGATTGTTTATGCAGTATCTCGTTTCTCGTGTCCGTACGGAATAAATCGGTTGTGAAATACTCGCTTTTCTCCGGAAATCTCTTTCACCTTTTATACCAGCTGTTTTTTTTTATTTTTATTTTTGTTTTTGTTTTTTATTTAACAAAAACGCATCCTAAGTAGCGGATATTCTTGGACGTTTTATTTCAATGAACGGGGAGAAAAATTAGATGCAATTTTCTTCAATGATTACAGATCACTTCCGTTTATTTACCCGGAGGATAAAAGCATTATTTTGTTCCGTTTAAATAGAATCATTGCTTTCTATCTTGTCGGCGATACAATCCCAGCCAGGCTTCTTTCTTCTATTCGTTTGTTCCTTGTCTTTTTAGTCTTTCTTTTCGCCATCTTTAAGCCAGTATTTCTTTGGATATACATTTCTATCATTGTGCGTTGATGAGTGAATCATTCCGACCGACATCATTAGCCACGGTTCGAGTCCAGATTTGAGCGCCTATTTCGTATTCAGCGTGTTGGTTTTTTTTTTTGGTTTTATTTTCTCGAAAGTTTGGGAAACAAATTACGTAATGAATTAAATGAACTACCAAGATATTCTAAATATCCATATTAACTTTATATTTATGATAAGTAAATTTTGTTTTATTTATTGTCAAATATAATATACTAATTTAAGAAAAGTCACATTAATTTATACATATATAATCATAGTTCAGGTTTTCACTAAAGCCAAAAACTTTAAAATAGGCCCTGTTTAAACGTGAGTAAAAAAAAAAGACAGACATTGATATTGGTTTCACAAGATTAAAAAAGGTAGACACTGGTCGGATTTACACTATAGGAAAAACAGTAGCATTGGACAGGGTTACACTAATTTTTAAAAACTTGATACTTTTTCGATCTACCGTGTATTCGAAAAAAAAACGCTGGTCCGGTTTCCATTAAACTCAACAAAGTAGGCACTAGTCCAAGTAGAACTGTAGTCGAAAAGGTAGTTGTATGTCCGGTTTTGATTATCGTCAGAAAGTCAAGCATATATTCAGTTTATACATCTAAACACTAATAAAAATAGGCCCAATTTAGAACTTTACATTGGTTGGACTATTTTTCTCATCTTTGTTGACATTTGCACGACGTTTCAGCCGTTGTACGCTCCTGCCTTCTTCAGATGCTAGGAATTTTTACTTGTAATAAAGGTTTCGGTTCAAAATTCCTAGAACCAGAAGAAGGCCGGAGCGTACAACGGCCAAAAAGTCGTACAAATGGCAACAAGGTTAAGGACAATAGTCCGAATAATGTAAATACTGTAAATACTATATCATCTCAGAAATATAGACAAATGCCCAGTTTAGAGTCATCAAAAAAAGGTCTGACACAAATTTTATTTGCCTTCGAGTGAAAAAGGTAGATATTATTCTACTTTAGATTAAAAATTAGAGATAAGTCCGTTTAACACTACTGTAAAAACAAAACATAGTTCTGTTTTACAATCAACAAAAGATAGACATAGGCCCGTTTTACGCTAGTGTAAAAAAATAAACATAGGCCCGTTTTATGCTAGCGGAAAAAATAAACATAGGTCCGTTTTACGCAAGCAGAAAAAATAGACATCGATCTGTTTTACGCGACATAAGTTTGTTTTACACTGGAGAAAATATAAACATAAGTATGTTTAACGCTACAGTAAAAATAGGCATATTTCCATTTTATACTTCAAAAAATAAATACATAGGTCCGTTTTACGCTCGTGTAAGAATAGTCATAGTTTCGTTTTACACTTGAGTAGACAATAGTAGGCCCGTTTGACGCTAGAGTAAAACATAGACATAGGTCCATGTCACGACACCTACGAAATGAACGCTTATATACTCAAATATATAGAAACTAATGTATACAGCATTAGTATTTACCTGTTTACGACAAATTTAAAACACGCAAATAAAAATGATTAATATTGACTTACTGCAAATGTTTAAAAAGACAGATATAAATAATGAATATTTACTGATTACTAGTTACCCCCCAAATAAAATAAGTACCTATATCAGTCAGTTAAGTGTCATACATGATACACGCTTTGAGCAATCTCGAAAGAGACATGACTAACTGGGCAGAAAATTATGCCACAGTAAGTTGCCATTGCTTTCTGCGGTAGACTGGTTGCCACCCAAGACTATACAACCCAATCTGTCTTATTATTTAACCCACAATTGGACGACAGAGACGGATTAATACCTTTCCCAAGGGTATTTGTGCGTAAGTGAATGCAAGGAATTCAACTGGAATTTGAACTCGGCACTCCGGTTTGTCATTCCGAGTCGATATCCACCTCACTACAACGCACATCTAAGTACGTATATACTCAAATGGAAATATACTTTCTTCTTGAACTAAGTAAAAACTTACAAAGAAATCATAACAGATTAATATTTAAGCTTCACTTTAAAAGAAACACAATGTACGTATCATCAATCAAAAAATGCTTATATCCTTAATTATAAATGAATAATATTTACCTTGCAATAAAGACATAAGTTAACGAATTCAGTTATAAATGAAAAACGCTTAACTCTTTTCAATCCAAATAAGTTCATAAAAGATTTAAATTTAAATTTCCTCTATACTTCTGAGATGAGCTACTATTTACATTAATTACATTATTTAACTTGTTTGGAAGCTTGTTTTCATCTTTATTGTCATGTTTACGATGTTTCGGGCGTTGTACGCTCTAGCTTTCTTCCTAGCATCTGAAGAAGTCCGAAGCATACTACAGCTGAAATGCCGTAAACATGGCAATAAAAATGGGGATGAAGGTTCGAACAATGTAAATAATGTAAAAACTTATATTTAAACAAGTTTTAAGAAAAACTAAAACGCGCTTCGCAGGTCACTGCTGATGAGCAGAAAAAGAATTTATGAATGATCGATTGCTCTGGTCACCTATCCGGGCCACAAGAAGTCGTGTTTGCCCAGCAATCACCTATATTGATCAACTCTGTTATGACACAGAATGCATCCTCCTGATCTTCGGAACTTCATGCAGGACTGTGATGGTTGGGGGTGATATACTAATGAATCTCTAATTTAGCACGACAAAATGAAAATGAGAAAAACTATAATATCTATCTCAGATACAAATAAAATCTTATACACTCAAATATAAATGAGCGATATGTACCTTTCAGTACACTATGCAAATATAATATTTACAGACACAGTTATAATATACTAACATATATTTCTTACCAAATTAAGAATCTGATACACACACTTACATAAACTAATATAACACTACTTTATAATACCAAAACTATACTACCGGCCATATTTATTAGGCCACCCAAGTTCTTTAAAAGAAATGATGTATTTCATACTATCTTTAGTAATAGTTGCTAAGTGGATAATTCTAAATGAAAATAGAATCGTTCTTTCGTTAATATTACTTTGTAAAATGTTACAAAGAAAGGAAGCAAAGATGAACTCGTCCGAATCACCCAAAATTTTCTTCATGCTTTCATTAATGAAACAGCAATATAGCTAATTAATAAATATTTAAAAATTCATTTGATGCACATGTTATTGTGCAGTATTAACAATAGAACCATTCTATTTTCATTTAGAATTATTCACTTGGCAATAAATACTAAAAGATTGAATGAAATACATCTTCTTCTTTTTTTTAATGCAGGTGTGGCCTAATAATTATGGCTGGTAGTGTATATAGTCTACTAATGTGCCTGGTAGTGCAATGAATATTGACTAGGAATGAAAAATCGTAAGCCGATTTCGAATTCCAGTCGAATTCGTTTCATTCACTTACGTATAAATACTCTTGGAAAAGTAATTCATCCATCTCTTCTCTCTCCAGCTATGGGTTGAATAGCAGGACGGATTGGAATTGATAGGCTTGTTTGGCAACCGGTCTACTGCGGAAAGAAATGGCAACCTATTGTGGGAAAATCTCCTTCCTAGTGAATCATGTCTCTTTCGAGACATGATCGCCTAAGCGTGTATCACTTATGGCAATTAACTGAGTGAAACCACCACAAATCCGATGCGCCCAATTATGCTTAGCGCAGCCCACCATCTGTCTTTGAAACACTCAAGCCATTGCACATTAAACATCTTCAAGCAAACTGAACGAAATTAAAAGAATTAATACAAAAAAAGCATATACTAAAACTTAAAAGAGGAATTTACTTTATCACCTGACAAGATTGCCACAAGGAATACAAAGAAAAAACAGCGAGGAATTTAAACAGATGATCAAAAGATTACAAAAGAGATATTTAACAAAACAACACAATGCAATATTTTCTCACCGTAATTTGCTGACCGTAATTTTGAGTGAAAAAATGCTGGTTTACTTAAAAGAGAAAGTAAATTAATGAAGCGAAAGAAATAAATTTGTTTGATGGTTAAATCATCAAAAAATAGTTGTATCCATTGTTTTCACAACATTTAAATTTTCTGGCAATATCTATCCCAACGTAGGATAATTAATGAAAGAGTGACCAAACCAAAAACGAAAATATAAGGAAAATTAGCAAAATTGGACAGATTACGTAAACATACACGTCTAAAAAGAATTAATAAAAATGTTTAAAATTCTAGTGTTTCAACATTTTTAAATTTTCTTTTCTATGCATAATTAAAATCAACGCCTGCGTACATATGCTTCCACTTTCCTTCCTACACTTACTGAATTAAATTTAAATAAAAATCATTATTTCGTTCCGATAAAGTCCTTTTCTTATTAATCATTTCGAGTTATCTCCCTGCCAATTTTGTACAAAAAAGTTGAATCCTGTCTTTGTTATTATTTATGTCGGAAAGAATTCGAAGAAAAGGATCAGCAGCCTCTGCCACCACTTAAACTCACAGAGGTAGGAGTCCAGCATTGTTCGGTGAGTGCCGTTCTGTAGCTTATTATATGAACTTGGCGGCCCTCCACATTTGTTCGAGGTGTTGCGCGTGAGTGTCAGTTTGTAGATCAGTAAAATTTACTGGGCGATGAGCAAAACCATTCCTCACTTGATTGTATCCCCCCCACTCGTCTGTGATTACTATAGAGCCAGGCCGAACCGACTGCTTGATTATAGGCGTCAGTGTTGCTGCTCTCCGGTCTGGTATTGCATAGAAGAAACATTCTTTAGTCTCACGACACATTCCACCAAATATCCAAATTGTGTAGTGTTCATGTTTATTGTTTTACTAGCAGTTTAGCCCGGTTTCACTCGGGTAGCTTAAGGAATAATAAGAATAAAAAACATATGATGAATTTACATAGAAAATACTTACACAATGTCCACCCTCGTCACTTTTATAAATATAGATAACAATGTAGAATGTCTCTGTTAGATTAGGGTAGGAGGGGGAGGGGCAACATATATAGATATAGATAATATAAAGTGGGGTGATCGATTCTATATTATAATCAATACATAAACTGATCCCTGATTTTGTGATATGATAATATATATTTTTCTACATCTAATTTTGGCTTTCTGAAAAATTTCATGGTGTCGTTAGCGTTCTAAAATTTGTGGATCAATAAAATTCAAGACGTGATTCACTGTGAGATGAGCAAAATCATACCACACTTGATTGTATCCCCTCCACTCGCCTGTGATTACTATAGAGCCAGGCCGAACCGACTGCTTGATTATAGGCGTCAATGTTGCTGCTCTCCGGTCTGGTATTGCATACAAGAAACATTCTTTAGTCTCACGACACATTCCACCAAATATCCAAATTGTGTGGTGTTATATATATATACATATATAAATATATAAATATATTTTAATCATTTCACCCCGAGCAAGGCGGAAACGCCACTGATGTGCAGGGGGTTACATAAATGTAAAAAGATTAATTAGAAAAGAGTGAGGAGTACAAACTAGTTAGAAAGGAACAACAGAAAGCTGAGAAAGCAGGTGCGATGACAGATACATAGGTGGAGATAAAGGGAAGGTTATACAGGGGAGGGGAGACAGCTAGAGTCCAGTGGTTAGTAGATGAGTATTGATTTTGCATTTAAATTTCTGGAGGTTGTAGCCGTCAGGAAAGCAAGAATACGGGGTGAATGGGTGGGACCCAGTTGCCAGTCTGGTTGCACGAGTAAACACCTGTTGAGGAGGCATCAGTGACTTAAGCTCATCCGAGCAGAAGCCATAAAAGTATTTATAGAAGAGACAAAGGGAGGCCACATTTCGACGATGGGGAAGTGGCTGCAGTCGAGTAGCCAGATCAGTACCTATCACATTACAGACTCTCCTTTGAAGCTTGTCAAGAACACTGAGGAGAACGGCAGGGGCACCTGACCATAAATGGCAGCAGTACTCCATGCACGGACGGATGGTTGACTTGTATATCTGCAGGATGGATTCAGGTGGAAAAAAACAGCCTGGATCGACATAGTGACCCAATCTTCTTAGCAGTAATCTTCACAAAATGATTTAAGTTTATTGTACTTCAAATTTTTGCTACAAAATTTTTCGGGGAGATAACCCGGAAGTACTATAATTTCATCTTAAGCAAAGTAATAAAGTCACAAGAAGAAAAAAAAAACTTCCTGATTGTTAAAAATATGAGAAAATCACAAATGTTATTAAAGAGAAAAAACAATTAAAAGAAAAGGAATTCAGACAAGAGATAACAATTGATATTGCATTTACATTTAACTACAAAATTGATTAGAAGGCAAGACCCTGGAAAAGAATTTCGCCAGTAGTAAGTACGAGAGAGGAAGAAACTTTAACCAGAGAACTTACGGTTATATCTAGACATTTTTAACAATCAAAGGATGCCGCATTTATATCAATTTAGTACTGCGCATAAAGTCTAGAAATCAAAGCGGAAAAGTCATCAGAACAATTACTATAAAAAGTAATTATAGAAAAACACGGCAAGACTACATTACGACGGTGAGAAATAGACCGAAGCTGACAGGCCAGGTCAAGACAGAACCAAAAACATGGCCGATTCTTTTTGCATTTCATCAAAAGTCTCTAGATACATAGCGGTACTATCAGACGAGATGTAACATCATTATTCAACGCATGGACGGAACAAATTACACAAACGTTTTTACACGTTTTATTTTTCTCTAGCAAAAATAAAACAAGTAAGAATATTAAAAAAATTAAATAATGTATATATTAAAATGACTCATTTGAAGTTAAATAGCCAAATATATCGTAAAATCAACGCAGATACACTAAATTTGTATAATCTAATTAATGCATTGGATAATAGTTTGTTCAATTACCAGTTATTTTAATTTTTGTTACTTATTTCCATTATATCGTAAACTAATTCATAAGAAGAGAGTGAAAGGCTACATAGGAGGTGAGCGAAGAGAAAAAGAATTGTTACAGAGGGTGTAAGAGAATGGGAAAGAGGAGGATAGAAATACTGTTGTGAAGAGAGTTGCGTGAGTGTAGCGGGGGAAAAAGGGAGAAGAACGAGATTCAAAGATGTTGGGGAAAGGATAAAAGAAGGATTGATAAGAGATGGCGATTAGCACTGCATTTAGAGATTGTAACTATCAGAGAAGCAAGTATACAGAATAAAGTGCCATAGGCAGGAAATGCGAGAAATAAAGCTGAGAAGTAGAAGTGGATGTCTGCATTTGATTGTTTAGACTGGAAAAGGGTGGGACATTGTTGCCAGTCTGGTTGCTCGAGTAAGTTCTTGCAGAGGGGGCACCAGGGAGCTAACCTCTTCGGAGCAGCCGCCATGGAAATATTTGAAGAAGTGACAGCAGGGAAAGTGGCTGGAGTCGAGCTGTCAGGTCGGAATCAGTTACATTTCAGATTACATTTCGAGAACCCCCAGATGAAGCGCAGGGGCACCCGAACAGATACGGCAACAGTATTCCATGCGTTGACGGGTGGCCGATTTGTATATGTGCAAGACGGAGAGGTAACCTTCCTGGCCCGACAGTGACCTTACTAGCAGAAGGTTTAGTTATTAATTCAATATATATATTTATGTTGTTAACAGAATAGATATGAAGAGTAAAGTGAAAAGAAAAGACAAGAATTAAGCTGTACTTAGTCTTGAAAAATGTACTTCGACTTAAACGACGCGTTTTGTCATCTGACGAACGTTTTTCGATTGCCTTGAAGAGGTTCACTGAGATGGCGAAATGCGTCGGCTAAGACTAGGTACTCTTTTCCTCATGACTCGCTTATATTCACACACACACACACATATAAAAATATATATATATATATATGTATGTAGATACATAGGGTAATGATATATATATATATATATATATATATATATATATATATATATATATATATATTTCATATGGGAACGATATACACTCCTGAACAAAAATTTAAGACCACTTAAAAATTCTTTAAAAATATTTTTTTTTTATGGATAGATTTTAAACTTCTCCCACTTAAGGTTACCAATACTACAATCTAAAAGGTCATGGAAACAAAAAGCTACATTCCAAACATTTTATTTAGAAATTTACATTTTTCATAAAATGAGGCGATTTACACATCATCAAAATTGAATGTAGCTTTTTGTTTCTATAACCTTTTAGATTGTAGTATTGGTAACCTTAAGTGGAAGGAGTTTAAAATCTATCTGTAAAACAAAAAAATTCATTTTAAAGATTTTTAAGTGGTCTTAAATTTTTGATCGGGAGTGTATATATATTTCATGTATGAATATAATGTATGTGAATTGTGAAACGGTGCATATCGGCTCAGAACGAGAAATGTAAATTCGAATTCCAGTTGAATTATTTTCATTCACCTACGCGAAGAATAACCCTTGAGAAAGGTATTAATCTGTCTCTTCTTCTCTCCAGCTATGGGTTAAATAGCAAAACAAATTCGGTTCTGTAACCTTTGCCTGGCAACCAGTCTATCGTAGAAAGTAATGGTAACCTACATCGGGAAAATCTTATGCCGAGTCAGTCCTGTTCCTTTCGAGACATGATCGGCCAAACGTGTATCACGTATGGCACTTAACTGACTGACATGTTTAGGAAAAAATGTATGACAAATTGGAAATAAATTTTTTCTTGTGACGCGTTTCATCGGAGATAATCGGACCCAATTTTTTGTCTTAACCCGACGATACAGGCACACGAAAGAGAGATGCTGGGAATATTAGATTTTTAATTTACTTATTTTAACCCAGCCGGTTACATTTAGCTTATTTTCCCACTTCTTTCTAACACTTTTTACTTAGAAGATATCCCAAACTGTGATAAGTGAAATTCTGCAAGGATTTGCGAAATATCATAAGGCTTACGGCCTATAAGATGAATACACCGGTTCTCACGCGATCACCGAAGTTAAGCAATGTTGAGCCTGGTCAGCACTTAGATGGGTGACCGCTTCGGAATATCTGGTGCTGTAAGCGTATAGTGACTGATGTGCGTTGTGATGCAGTGGATATCGGCTCGGAAAGAGAAATCGGTGAGCCGTATTCGAATTCCAGTTGAATATCCTGCATTCACTTAAGCACTGGTACCCTTGGTAAAGGTATTAATCCGTCCCTTCCTCCAGTTATGGGTTAAATAATAAGGGTGGGACTTGGAGACTTTGTTCTTAAAAACAGATCCCAATGAATCTTGATATTCGAAAAGAAAAATGTTGTAAAAATAAAATAACCTTCCCCAAAATTCATTGGTTATGACCTGAAATGATCGCATAAGGATTGATAGGTCGTTACTTTGACAATTAAAAGATACACATAAATCTACAAAAATGCATAAAAATATTTGTATATTCAGTTATACGTAAAACAAAACCCAACCTCGATAATGGGTAAAAGTATAGCCAAAAGCGCTCAGAAAAACAAAACATTTGGACAGTCTTGATATGATTTATGTTCTAACAAGGAACAAATCATAAGATTAAATTAAAAACTCAACCACAATACCTTGTTTGTCATTTTTAATGAAACCTGCATAAAAGAGAGATTGCTGCCCAAATACACTATATATATATATATATATATATATATATATATATATATATATATATCCCAATATTGCGTACAATAAAAACATGAAAAATACATAACAGAATTTTGGATAATTTGCAGGAAACTTACGCACATATATATATATATATATGTGCGTAAGTTTCCTGCAAATTATCCAAAATTCTGTTATGTATTTTTCATGTTTTTATTGTACGCAAGCTCTTAACTCAGGGCCTGAAAAAAACATTGTGTCGTTGGGATTTGTCATATTCATTTCAGCTTCAGCCAATCAGGCATTTTTTGACGCCAAGCATATCGCTAGAATATACTAAAGTTGTTATCTCCGAATATACTCCCTTGCTGCATATCTTGGCATTAGTGAGAATCCCGTTCTTTTAGGATTTTTTTTTAGCCCGAGATGATATTGTTCACGTGCCTTACAGAGTAACTGTTCAATTGCATTAACATTAAGATGATCCGTTACTTCCTTCTAAATGTGTATGACGCTCAGCTGTCCTTATAAAGGTTTGTCATTTTAGAAATGTTTCATTCTTTGAGTTTTCTCCTCTTCTGAAATTGCTTTTAACTTTAAAAACTTATTTTTCTACTCTATTTGACTGCAAATTTATTTTTCTATAAAATAGTGCAATTTCATAATTTTGCATAAAAATATATATTTTAAGAGATAAATTTTACCAACTGAATACATCTTATACATTTATGAATCTACCACTCGTTCATGCATTGAATATTTTTGTCATGCCTGATCTGGTGCTACTGCTATATGTCACGATATACTCGACAAAATCCAACGAAGGGTGTGTACTTCTATCAACCCTAACCTCGGCCAGTTTTTCATCGTCGTGACATGAATTAATTCTTTTCTATAAATATTTTCAGGTCAATTGTTTAATGAGCTATTCTTTTTTATATCTTAGCTAGGATATGTTTCCTCTTTCGACTTTCTAATTTCAAACCCCTCTTGCATTAGTTTTCTTTCAACGTTAGTTAAAAGAGATGATAGCTTTCTGGTAGATGGGGGCGTTTTTCGTTTCTCGAGAGCGTATTACGGATTTTTGTGACTGTATGCGTGTGTTTGGTGCTATTATTGTTTTGATTACCTATCCCACTGATTTCGTCCAGTTAACTGATTTTTCTAGTAACGTTAAGGATTGTGATTTTATTTTGTTTTCAATGATGCTCACTCTTTATAATTTCCAAGAGTCGCCCGATGTCACTAAAGTTAAATTGTAAAAAGGACAGTTTACACTGATATATGAGATAGATAATGGGTTAATACTACATGTGAACAGGTTAAGATTTTAGTTATTGGGAAAGCATTCTCTGGGGAGTATTTTGACCTTGCATCTCGGATTCACTCATTTTACATGCACTGTAATGTTGCTTCCCTCTGCCTTTTCTATAAATACTTTCATGGTAATTCTTCTGATGAGCTTTTCTCTATGGTAACTAGGCTTAATGAATTTAATGAGCGCAGTACTAAATCCCTGTCGATGTGCATTGTGGTGCAGTGGATATCGGCTCGGAACGAGAAATCAGGGTGCCGAGTTCCAGTTGAATTTCTTGCATTCACTTACGCTCAAATACTCTTAGGGAAGGTAATAATCCGTCTCTTCCCTCCAGTTATGGGTTAAATAACAAAACAGATTGGGTTCTATAGCCATGGATGGCACCAGTTTAACGCAGATAGTAATGGATAATCTACTGCGGGATAATCTTCTGCTTAGTCAGTAATGTTTCTTTCGAGACATGATCGCCTAAGTGTGTATCACGTATTGTGCTTAACTGACTGACTGACTAAATTTCTGGCAAGCTTTCATCATTTTACAGTTGAAATTACTAAATGTAACCGTAAGTAGTAACAGTTTCTTCTCTCGTACTTCATTTTTTTGGAACTCTCTTCCGAATCCTTGCTACCCAGTAAATTTTGATCTTCAAACAGTTTACTGCAGCGTCAACGTCTTAATTCTTGTCATTTTTAATGTTCTCTCTCCTTAATAATAGTTTTCTGTAACACTCAATAATGCCCTCAATGCGGCTTAGTTGCTTTATTGTTATACTAGCAGTATAGCCCGGCCTTGTGTAATATAACAATCTGGCCCCACCCGAGGAAGTGATGCAAGCGATGGTGTTTCCCGTCGGTGAAGGGGGCGGCGAACGACAAGACAGGTGTTTGTGAAATACATCCTGTCGAGGCCGGAGCGGATGTCGTTTGACCTTATTTCCGACAGCGGCGGAAATGACTACGGAGGCAAACAGAACAGGTGTCTCTGGGAATTACGTGGGCGTTGCGTGGGCGAGGCAAAACCGGAAGGAAAGTCCCGGTTCTAGAAGACTATATAAAGACCTCGACACACGGATTCGCCAGCAGAGAACGGCCAGTGGAAGCAGAGAAACACCACAGGCAAGACTACACTCCCGTCAACCCATTCTATGTGCGCTCTCACCCTTCCGTTCTCTATTCCACACGGTTCGTCGTCATTAATAAAAATATAACCTTATATTTTTATATATGCGTGTTTGTTGTTTTGTCGTCGTACGGCGATATATAACACTTGCTCGGGTGTAATAAAAGCTTTAAAACAAGTCCATGGTCCTGGAGCTCAGACACTTTGGATGTTGGCACGAAAGACTAAAAAGCAACAGTTGTTTCCAGTTAAAGCGAAACCGTAGACTGAAAGAAAAATGAATGGATGTAAGTCAAATTTTGATTACCTGGTAGTGATATCAAATTTTCTGTACTATTATAAGAACTGCAACCTTGAAACTTCTGAATATCGTTTCTTATGTCTTTGTCTGAGTGTATCAAATTTGATTAAAATCAGACCACTCCTTCTATAACCAGATTTTTTCGATGATCGATTTTCGATATTTATCGGGGGTATCTCGACACTAAACCTAGCTAACAACACTCGCAGACGCTTATAGTACAACTGTGTAAACGTTTAAGAAAATTGGTTCAGCCCTTTCGGAGTCTATAGGTAATGGAAATACACACAGACACACACACACAGACAAAGTTCCATTTATAAATAAGTTTATATTTATTGAGAAATGATTTTAAAAACTCATGTGGTTTCTGTTGGTTTCATACTTATTTGTGATTTTGCAGCTTCTGTACAGTCAATCAAGTGCCATACGTGATACACGTTTGGGCGATCATGTCTCCAAAGAGACATGACTGGCTGAGCAGTTGATTATCCCACAGTAGGTTGCCATTGCTTTCTGCGGTAGAATGGTTGCGAGCAAAGGCTATAGAACACAATCTGTCATGTTATTTAACCCATAACTGGAGGGAAAAGAGAGATAAATACCTTTCCCGGGGGTATTTGCGCGTAACTGAATGTAAGGAATTCAACTAGAATTCGAACTCGGCTCCCGGATTTATCGTTCCGGGCCGATATCCACTGCCTCACAATTCACATCCAGTTTCAGTTCATATTGCTGAAATCGTCTGTCTTCATTTGTCCAATAACATTTTTGACTTAGATATGAGAAAAAAAAACTGTATAGAGCTGACAGTCTAGATTTTTCTGAACGTTGCACACAATCTCTTTTCAAAGAAAATATTCTTTTCTTTGAAGACAGACTTAATTTTTCGGCTCATTCCACTGTTTTTTAATTAGCCTGAATGAGATAACAGATAAAACAAAAACAAAACGAATATATTAATTATTAAAAAAACATAATTATTTTTCTGACAAAGATGACAGTTCCTTCAAAGAATTATAGAAAGTCTCTCATTTGCAACTTTCTGGATATACTCATTTAGAATTTTAATCATCAACCAATATTTAAATACAAAATGGTTTGATGAAACAATTGTTTACTTTGCTTGACTTCAATAGCGATTTTTTATTTACATTAGCAGTATCACCCGGCGTTGCTCCGGTGTAATAAAAGATTTAAAACTAATCCATGGTCCTGGAGCTCATACTCTTTGGACGTTGGCACGAAAGACTAAAAAGGAATAGTTGTTTCCAGTTAAAGCGAATCCTTATACTGAAAGAAAAATGAATGGATGGAAGTCAAATTTTGATTTCCTGGTATCGATATCAAATATGTTTTTTCGTCATAAACTGAATTTTGAAAGCTAAATAAGTCCTCTGATTAAATGGTATCATGGCTGAGATTAAGAACTACAATTATACCTACTTAAAGCCAAACCCGAAGCAAAAACTAAAATAAATGGGCTGAAAAAATACAGACATAAAGGCAGATAAACAGACACACACATCATGCCTTTCATATATATATATATATATATATATATATATATATATATTATCGATTTTCAGCACTAGTGTAAGAACTGCAACCTTGAAACTTCTAAATATCGTTTTTTGTGTCTTTGAGTGTATCAAATTTGATTAAAATCGGTTCACTCCTTACATAACCCGATTTTTTCGATTACCTTGACACAAAACCTAGCTAAGAACACTCGCAGACGCTTACAGTACAACTGTGTAAATTTTCAAGAAATTCGGTTCAGTTGTTTCGAAGTCTATAGGTAACGGGCACACACAGACACAGACACACACATATACACACACAGACAATGTTCCATCTATAAACAAGTTTAGATACGAAGGTATCTCTGATATTGAGGATTTTTTTCCCAAAATATAGCATACATGAAACAAATGGCAGACTCTTCTATGTATTTCACAAGTATCTGACAAGATGTAACATTAATATTCAATGCATGGACGAAAGGCATCAGACAAACGTTTTTTACACATTGTCATTTACTTGCCAAATAGATAACTGGCGGCTCTGCAAGAGAGTGCTGAACAACTGCGAAGCTTCAGTCCGTCGTCTATCCAATCAGTTCGAAATCCTTGTATCTACACCAGACAAGACTGAATGCTTTACTCTCAATTTCTCTTCCAACATGACTCGTTTGGAGTACCCACATTTGATTTCCACCTAGAACAGAGGTTCTACTGAATGATGTATGCATATATCTTGTCTCGGACATAATTTCGAAATTAGACTTTCATACGGCAGTCTGGGGTGATGGAATCTCAGCCGTTGTCCAACAGAAAGTTGGCTTCAGTCCTTTCCAAATTCTACAACTATTGATTCCCTGCTTCCTGCTTTCCATCTGATGTTCCTGCTATTCATCTCTAGCTTCTTCACTAAATCCAAAGAAAGTACTTGAGTGGTATCTCGATTGCAGTCCCTTTCTCACCGACTTGCTTTGGTTTCCCTCTGTCGTTTCGGCAAATATTTTCATGGCAACTGCTCTGACCAGATTTTTTCACTTGTGTCCCGAAGACATGAATTTAAGCTTGCTACTAGATTGGCATATAGGTTCATTCTTTTTACTGCTACTTCAAATCCAAAAGTTTTTTTATCACACACTTCTTCCTTGTAGAATGACTTCCGTTTAATTTCTTTCCCTGATAGTTGCAATATCCAAAACAACTGAGATACCAATCAAGACTGATTACATCGCAGACTTTTCTTGGGATTTAGTGAAGAACCTAGAAATGAATAGCAGGAGCATCTGAACAAATATGACAGTATTATCTAATGCATAGACAATGTCAGTTGCCATGTTCTATCTTCTTGAATCTCATTCATTCTTTACTATTTCCTACATAACTTCTTTACCCAGCGCTATGGGAGGTCTCGCCTTGCTTGAGACGAAATGATTAATATATATATATATATATATATATATATATATATATATATATATATAACGTTATTACAATGGTTTATGAAAGCATATAATGCTTTTATCAACCATGGTAATTACAAAATTACAATATTAAGTTCGACTTAGTATTTAGCAGTCTTTATAAAAAATAAATGCTTCAACAGTGAGTTTTAATCTGCCTGTTCTTTCACTTACTTATAATATATATATATATATATATATATATATATATATATATATCATAAGGTCATGGCTGAATGTACGTTGGAAAATGTTATAAATTTCGATTGGGAATACTTTAAGATCTAAATATATGTGTAATTTGTTTTATACGGTTTTTCTCCTATTGACTAAAAGGCAACAAGGATTTTTCTTACCTTTTAAAGAACACCCAGCATCTCTTCACTTTTCATTACGTTGAACTGGGAAAGGTTCTTCCTAACAGGGAATACATTGTGGAATCGCCTCCCAGGAATATCCTTTCTCGATTACTACAATCTTAACCTAGTCATGTCTAAGGTTAAAAGTTATTGTCACCATTAAGTACGCATTTATTACCTACTATAATACTCTTTGTATCGAGATGAATAAGGTTTTTAGTTTTACACTAGATGTACGTTGTGGTGCAGTGAATATCGACTCAGAACGACAAATCGGGATGCTGAGTTCGAATTCCAGTTGAATTCCTTGAATTCACTTACGCAAAAATACCATTGGGAAAGGTATCAATCCGTCTCTTCTCTCCAGTTATGGGTTAAATAATAGGACAGATTTGGTTCTATAGCCTTGGATGGTAACCGATCTACCGCAGAAAGCAATGACAACCTACTGCGGGATCATTTTCTGCTCAGGGAGTCGAGTTCCAGCTGAATTTCTTGCATTCACTTAAGCACAAATACTCTTAGGGAAGGTATTAATCCGTCTCTTTCCTCCAGTCATGAGTTAAATAACAAAACAGATTGGGTACTATAGCCTTGGATGGCAAACAATCTACCGCAGAAAATAATGGCAATCTACTGCGGGATAATCTTCTATCTAGTCAGTCATGTCTCTTTCGAGACATGATCGCCCAAAACATGTCTTACGTAACTGACTGACTGACACTGGCAAAATGTAGGTTTGTTATTTGGATTGTGTTAACCAGTATACATTTATCTTGTGTCTATTTTAAAGCACCAAATCTAGAATTGTATTCCGCTCTCGAGTGAAATCCAGGTGTTTTTTTTATTGTGGTTTTCTTTTCTATGTTTCCTGCATGATCAGTTAAGGTAATTTATCTTTTGCCGTTCATGAAGTTGATATCTCCCTTCTATCCAGGACAACGTAAATACAGACATAAAACGGTATTATAATCTCCAAGTCAATTAACTGTGATGATAAAGCGCGCTTTATATCTGATTGCTTCTTAGATCAGTGCCGACCACTTGCGTCTTTTGATTTAGAAACTCGGTATCATTGATCTCTGCGACAGTGGCAGAGAAAGATGAAATAGTATGCACGATATCTGTCAAATGAACCCAATCTCCCAGAAGCAAACGCAAGCTGTGAATTACGATTTCACGGAGCTTCGATATAAAGAAAACATTAGTTTGTTCGAAAAATAATGCCCTTTTATAGAGTAAACCTCTTAAATTGGACTAATAAAATCCAACAGGGACACAAAATATATTCAGTAAGTCAGTTCATTTTCATACGTGATACACGCTTGGGCGATCATGTCTTGAAAATAACACGACTAACTTGAAAGAACACTTTCCCTTAATAGGTTTCTATTGCTTTCTGCGGTCAACTAGTTGTCAAGCAAGGCTATAGAACCCAATCTGTTTTGCAATTGAACCCATAGGTAGAGGGAGATGAGACAGATACATACCTTTAACAAAGTTACTTGTACGAAAGTAAATGCAATGAATTCAACTAGAAATCGAATTCGGCTCTCCAGTTTCTCGTTCCGAGCCGATATCCATTCCACCACGTCCCAAAAAATATTACTCATTCGTAATGGCTGAAATATCTTCTTGCTTAATTGCATATCAATCTCTTTTAGAACCTAATTGAAAACATCGTGTACTCCTCAACTTGAAACTAAAAAAGAAAGGTGTTTACTGTCTTTTGCTTGAGTTGGCTATAATTCTTATAACTCAAATTTGGTTATAATTTTTCTGAAAACATTATCAACATTAATAGAACATGGGTTAAAGGATCTACTTGTGATCGAACAGGAGGGCACTGGGTTTTTAAGCTCTAAGTCAGGATTCGAGTCTCGAGGGTCTGAGATTAGGTTCATCTAACACTCAATATTTGAACTCACTTGTCAAATAAAACTCACCTCAAAGTATCAGAAAAATGTATCAGATAATTGGTATCTGCATTTCAAAGATATTGGACAATTTGAAAATTTGAAAGAGGAAATAAGTGAATTCATTTGATTCCATTTTAAGGCAGTAAATTGTTAAATGCTTCGAAGATTTTCAGTATTTTCGAAACTGTATTTGCAAACGACTTAAGGAAATTTTTGATTGAATAACGACTAGTTATTTGAAATGTATAAGTTATGACAATTGTAAAAGATTGGCTCAATAGCTTGATTATAACCAATGACTTCAACACTTTTCAAAACCAAAATTGTATCAATAGTAGATTACGGTTTCTCCCTGGTGCTCCGGCTGGAGTCATCAATTTCCGCTTGCCGGAATCTAAACAGACTATTACAGCCGCAGTTTACTTCAAGAAACTTGATCAGATGTACATTTAGTCAAACAAATTCGCCCCCAATGGTTAACTGACGAAGCCCGATTTTTTTAATGACAATACTTGGCCACATGTTGCCAGTTTGACACTGCAGAAGGTAGATTAAGATACGAGGTTTTGCAACATCGACCATATTCCACTGATCTCTCGCCCACTGCCCGTCCGGGGTATGACCTTAAACTTCATCCGGCAGCAAGGCATCTTATCGGGAAGTTTTGAGAAGCGTGGAACTACTTCTTAGTTGCTGTTGTTCTCAGGTCTATCCTGATCAGGTGTAGTAGCATCTTTTAGGGTGATTAGCTATGGGAAAATAGTTAACTCCACAACTAGGATCAAAACACAAAGAATTATGAAAATATATTTTTATAGTAAAAATATCAGCCAAACATTTTCATGATAAAAAGTTTTACCAGAAATAATTTTGTGTAAAAAATAAAATATATTAAAATTATTACCAGCAATACGTTTTGGTTGATGCTTTAAATTCTCGGCATCAAATGATCCATAAACTTTTGATATGCTGCTAAACAAATAAATAAAATACTTCCCAGACAATTTAGTATGTATTGATTTTGCTTGATTTAGTCATCTTCACGTCATAATTTCTATTTTGTGTCGGTTCTCTTGCCGGCAATTAAACATACCATCTTCTGACAATTGATATCTAATTATTTTGTCATATACATTTATAGCCTGGAAACAAAAATGTTGATGATCGTCTTGGCCGAAAAACAATGAATAGCAACACAGTTATATAAAAATAGACAATTATATGTTTATTCTTTTTCTTCGGTGACGTGATGTGGAGTAGTAGGTTGGATAGATATGACATACGTATACGAGAAAAGTGGCTGGGTAAGGCTGTCAAGGTTTCTCAGCTGGGTCTTCCCAGGTTTCCTTCCGATCTGATCTGCCTCTCTCATAATTCTCTCTTATAGAGCCAAGTTTCGCTTGATTACGTCATCTTTTGCCACTCATATTGTTTATTATTTTCGAATGGTTTATATCCTCTGACGTTGACCACGCTGTTTATCTAAACACCCCACATTCCTTAAATGCAAAGCTGACCCAGTATTCTTCATTTTCTAAAAACAATATCTATCTAAATTTAAACAAACTCTTGTTTTTATAGTTCGTGACTTTTGAGAACAGTGGTCCAAACACAGTTTCGACCGTTGCCCAGCGTCTGCATTCTTGACCTTTCAAAACAATAGTCATTTTCTTTTAAATTTTGTTAGCTTTGCATTTTTTCATCAAGCAATATTTGATCAATGTAAATAAATTACTGGGCTAAATTATACACGTTGTCAGATAAAATATAACATTTTCTTTTTAAGTTTTTTTACAACATTCCTTTCTCAGATTTCTGTGTGTATCTGATATCAATGCCGATTCATCTTAGTATGTTATATTGTTGAGACTGCGTCCGCCAATAATAAATCCTGGTAGAACTTATACAACGATTGTTTCGCTGTAAAGGTTGAATAAAACCTGACACGCTCTTGTATTACGCAGACTTGTATTTTTGTGTAGCGACAAATTAGGTACTCTAAAAACATTTGTTGCCCTGAAAGAGCCATAAATTTCACCTGTGTCTATCAGTTCAAGGAAACTCAATCTAAACAGCAAAATGTTGCAGAAATTACAAATATGCTTTAATGCTTTGCCTCTTCAAGAAGAAAAAAACATACCCCTCCACTATATAGTATTTTTTTATTCTCAGTGAATTGCCATGACTATACGCAGGATGTACCTTGTGGTGCAGTGGGTGTCGTTTCAGAACAGGAAATCGTTTGAATTCCAGTTAAATTCCTTGCATTCACTTACACGCAAATACCCTTGGGAAAGGTATTAACCCATCTCTTTCCTCCAGTTATGGGTTAAATAATATGACAGATTAGGTTCAAAACCTTGGCTGGCAACCACTCTACTGCAGAAAGTAATGGCAAACTACTGCAGGATTATTTCCTGCCCAGTCAGTCATGTTTCTTTCGAAACATGATCGCCCAAGCGTGTATTACGTATGGCACTGATATGGAAAAGATAGTGCCTCGTTTTCTGTTTTATTCTCTACAGTTTGCATTTCGGTGTTTTTTAACCCATATTTTGATGAGAAAACAGATTGATGAAGACATCCGTGCAAAAATGGGCGTAATAGAATCGTTGGTAAATTTTCGTTGTAAGTCCCGACGCTTTTCCCCTTCAGATTTATCCAAAATAGCATTATCTCTGTGCAAATGTATATGCTGAACTCAAATCAACTGTTAGTTATTGAAGAAACTTATCCAAATGTCCATAAAAAAAACGAACTATATCTTGCACTTTTTCTGTCCCGTAACTTTCACGAAGTCATGTAATTAACTGCACAATGACTTACTGCGTATGTGAATGATTTTTGGTCGATTTTTCTTCATTTACTAATACTTGTGGCGATGTACTTCCGGTAATGAAAGTAATGCGCTATTGTAATTCTACGCTTTTTACTCTCATGACAGGAAGTACATCGCCGGAAGTTTCAGTAAAGGAAGAAAATCGACCAAAACTCAAAAGATAGTTGCTGCCTACATAGAACGTCATTCTGCAGTTAATTACATGACTTCGTGAGAGTTACGGGAGAGAAGAAGTGCGAGATATAGTTCGTTTTTTTAAGGACTTTCGAAGCAAAAAAGGGAAATTTCTTCAATAGCTAATTGTTGACTTGAGTTCAGCATATACATATGCACAGGAATAATGCTATTTTGGATAAATTTGAAGGGGGAAAAGCCGTCGGCATCTAAAACGAACATTTACCGAATAGTTTGAAACTAAACTTGTATTACCGAGATGTTTCATGATATTTACATTGCCTGCAGATATTAGTTGAAAAAATACGTTGGCTTATTACATTAGAATATTACCATATATCCTGGTATAGATCTTAAATTGTAATTCTTGAAATCGCTATTTCAGCCTTAGACTTGGAGAAAAGGTCAATAAATTCGTTTACATGTAGTTGTGATTGTTGGACGAAATCCATTCACCACTTATTATTTGTCCATTAATAGCATGGCTCGGAAACTTGTTCGTTCCCCTCTGAATAGTTCTATTATATGCGGGTTTTTTATCAACTGGCCGTCTCATTCGTTATTAGAATATACAATTTCTTGAATAAGCAAAGATGAATCGCTATTTTTATTGGATGAGTCAAATTAGAAATTATATATCTATTTTGTTACACGAAGTAATTCACAATGTAGAAATATCTCAGACCTAAAAAAAAGGATAAATTAAAGTATACCGATCGTCTAATGTCGTTATCAATGGAAAGAGATAAGATTTCTGAAAATAATTTTTCTTTCAATTTACGATCTATTATTAGTTAATCTATTCCATAGGTCGGAATCAGTCTGGCCTTCCATTCATAGCGATAAAAAAAGGGTATATCCATACGAATTCATTTCTAATACTTGTTGCATCGTATCTGATGAAATTCCCGGATATTTTTCTGTATTTATCATCTTTTACTGTCACATCGTTTCAGAGTGTTGTCCAGAAAAATCTTTAAATGTCATAGGTCAACGCTAAGTTATGTATGTATTGAGGGAGTTATGGTCAAGAGTTTTTTATGATACACTCTTCTGCAAATTAATTGTAACAATTCGAATAATGTCTTCCGAGGATCTTTCACGCTTTCCATGATCACGTAGATGTCGTCTTTTGGTGTAGTTTTTTTTTCTTCTGACTGCATTTTTTCTACGTGTTTGACTAATTTTTTTTTTTTTTAATCATTTCACCCCGAGCAAGTCGGAAACGCCACTGATGTTCAGGGGGCTACATAAATGTAAAAAGATTAATTAGAAAAGTGTGAGGAGTACAAACTAGTTAGAAATGGAACAATAGAAAGCAGGTGCGATGACAGATACATAGGTGGAGAGAAAGGGAAGGTTATACAGGGGTGGGGAGAGAGCTAGAGTCCAGTGGTTAGTAGATGAGTATTGACATTGCATTTAAATTTCTGGAGGTTGTAGCCGTCAGGAAAGCAAGAATACGGGAGCGAGTTCCACAGGTGGGAAGTGCGAGAGAAGAAGCTGCAGGAGTAGAATTGTCGTCTGCATTTGGAAAACCTGACTGTGAACGGCTGGGACCCAGTTGCCAGTCTGGTTGCACGAGTAAACACCTGTTGAGGAGGCAATGAACCCAGTTTGTTTCTTCGCTCTGATATCATAAGCGACATTTGAAAGGCTGACACCAACAATATCCGCGATATTTCTTTAAGGTATGTCAGTGTGTTCGTGCATTGTTACAATTTCCATACGCTTCATTGGAGTAACGTCCATCGCTGACAATTGCTGTAGGACAACTAATCGACAGTCAAGACAATAGTGTTTGTGCGTGATAAAAATCTGATTTAATCATGAATGACACAATATATTTCAAGACTAAAGAAATGCATCATAGACCCCAAAAATAGATTCTTATTGCTGCACACAACTGTGAATGACCTAATCTGAGAAAAATAGAAGTCGATTACACCCTGTCACTTCATTGACCGTATAGTGAAAGACAAGGAACTAAAGGAGTTGTTTCAGTTAATTTGCACAAGGGTGTATTTATTAAGTAAAACCTAATGTTGGCGTATCGTAATTTTCAATCATTAAAAACCTTTCTTAAAATGTTAACTACCAGTAACCTTCTCCTTATTTTATATTACACATTTCATTTTTCATAACTATTTCAGTTGCAAGTACTGGCTGGAGTGGCTCTCAAGCTTTGTTTTTGGTTAATTGTTGTATACAAAACTATACTTTTTTGGTTTCTGATCTTAAATGGTTTAAAGTATTAACATTTGATTAACTACAGCAAATGCTGTCTCGTGTACAACAAATTTTCTTTTTAACTGTCATTAACTAATTGGTCATGTCTCCTATGAGCTGGGCCATAAATACAAGCTGGGCTAAAAGTACAAGCTGGGCCATAAGTATGTTCATAAGCGAAAGTTGGTAAGGACAATAATTACTTTGGTGTCATGAAGATTCATTTTTTATGTCGAAAGGTTGAAGAAGCCTAGGCAACTTATGAGTCAAGATCGCAACCATATTACACTACTGGCCATAATTATTAGGCCACCGCCGTTTTTTAAAAGGAATAATCTATTTCATACTATTTTTTAATATTTATTGCCAAGTGAATAATTCTAAATGAAAATCAAATGCTTTTTTTATTAATGCTGCACAATAACATGTGCATCAAACGAACTGTTCTGGTGTTCAGTTTTTGTGCTCTCTTCTACATGCTAGTCTACTCTTCTTATTGGCTGGCCGAGGCAAAGACTATCTTGCTGCCTTATAAAATTTTGCAAAGTAATAATAACAAAAGAACCATTCCATTTTCATTTAGAATTATCCACTTGGCAATGAATACTAAAAATAGCATGTAATATATCCATCAATTTTTAAAAAAACTGGGGTGGCCTAATAATTATGGCCGGTAGTGTACGCCCGTTTCAGTTGCATAATTTCACGCTGGTAAGGTTTCTTTCGGTTCAAGGTTTTCATTACGAGGACAGCCGTCTTTTCATTACAAGACAAGCGACGTTCGTACAAAGACGTACAATATGTTTTGTAGATTTATGCATGTTTATACTTGAGAAATATTTTAAAATAGAACAAGAGAGACATACTATCGAATATTGTTGCGTTGTGGTGCAGTTGATATCGACTCGGAATGACTAATCGAGGAGTCGAGTTTGAATTCCAGTTGAATTCGTTGCATTTACTTATGCACAAAAACCTTTGAGAAAGGTTATTAATCCGTCTCTTCCCTCTAGTTATGGGTTAAATAACAGTACAGATTAGGGTTCTATAGCTTAGTCTGGCAACCAGTCGACCGCAGAAAGTATTGGCAACCTACTGCGGGATAATCTTCTGTCCAGTCAGTCATGTCTCTTTCGAGACATGATCGCCCAAGCGTATATCACGTATGGCATTTAATTGACTGACTGATATCTGCTAAAATGAGAGTCTATGTAACTCTCATTTTCGTTATTTAGACGACAATTTACCTATTGCATCCTATATCTAGACTTCAGCATTAAATAACACATGGCGGTTCAAATGCCACATCTTCAAATATGTTTTTATTTTATTTTGTTGGGGTGTTTATATCAACATTTTTTCCATCTAGGGATTGAACTCGCGCCACTTTCTGAAACAAGACCAGCGTTGATTTTTTTTTTTTTTTTTTTTTGTGGTGGGGGGTCTTCTTTTTTTATCCCTGGAGCTGCCAACGAAATAATGATGCAGAATTACGCGTATTGACTAGCACTTTACAAACGTTTCGTTGATCCGTGGTTGGATTTAATTTCATAAACTTTAAATTGAAATCAAATTGACTTCCCGCATTAGAAAAATATTTAGAATTGTATTAATTATCAATGAAGAAAACTGATTAGCGGCATTCAAGAAGGAACAACAAAATCTCGTGCAGGCAAATAACAAACATGAAATCAGATTAATTTTAATTAAACGAAACGAAATAATGTTCAGGTTTGAGGGAAAAGAGTGTAAAGTTTAAATGATCAAATTGTACCGCAAAAATGAAATCTAGAAAATAAAACTGAAATTGGCTTTTCAACTGCTAAAATTTCTTTAATGTAAAAAAAAACAAAACAAATATCATTCTTTTGTGAACAATATTTTTTCCCCTCTTATGAGGATCTCTTCAAAACTGCTTTTTCTCGGGCGCAGTTTTTAGTTATTTTTGTTTTGACATTTTCTTCTTCATTATTGCTATCATTAAGACACTTTCAATTAAGATGTGAAAATTAATGACAAAGTCGTTGATGAAAAGTTGCGTTAAATTAATCCTCACTTATGTTTCTTCATTTTTTTTTTCTACCGAGTAAAATATGTTATTTATTTGACATCTGCATTGGTATTTCTTATTTATTTTTATTTATTATTCCCTGCCCTTTGTCTCAGTCTTTAGCCTTTTCTCAAGCTTCAAATATTTTCTTATTTTAAACCTGTTATCGCCTTTCTATACCCCCTCTCTCTCTCACACACACAATTTTGTGTGTGGATATATATATATATATATATATATATATATATATTAATGAAAGTGTGTACCTTAATATTACGCGACATTTTAAATGTTATCATTTATAAATGTAATTGTAGTTGTGGTGCCAACTATATAGGGAGAATTACTCAGCGCCTGGACATGAGAATTAAGCAACATGTTCGAACTAAGATCAGGAATCACACCTTGCCTTTGAATGAGTTTGTCCCAAATATTTACGGTTCCGCCATTTGTGAACAGCTATAAAATAATAGAAAGTGTTCTGCTAATTTTAGTGCTGACTGGTTCAATGTTGAGTCCCGGTCGCACTCTGTATTTTATCTCGAGGTGCTAGAGGCTTTTTATATCGGGTTCAGCAAAACTTCCCTGTGTAAACAGCGTGAATGTTTGTTGGGGCTCGCTCTTATTTGTCGCTAGTCCTTTATATTCATTTTTCCTTTTCTTCACCACATAATTATTTGTTATTTTAATCTAAGTTTAAATCTCCCGTAGAGGCCGGAAGAGCGGTTACATCGCTTTTAAAATGCTGTGTATTAGTAAGCTACACACTTTCATTTCAGTAATTAGATTTTCTACCTTTAAAAATATATTCAAATACTTGAAAGTAAGGTACAGTCTCAGTTTAATTAGTATATATATATATATATATATATATATATATATATATATATATGATAAAAACATGCCACATTCGAAGTTAAAGTGTTCAATATTATAGTCTGAGTATCTTCTTCTATGTGCCCTGTCCCTTCAGGACGTAGGCGATCATGGTTCTCCACGTCTCCCTATCGCTTTTGGCTCTTAGTATGTTTGCTCCTGTTACGCCTGGCAACCCCTGTTCCGTCATCCACCTGATCAGACCCTGCAAATATGTTATCCGCTGCATTCCTCTGTCTCTCTTTCCTTCTATCTCGCCAGTCAGTATCAGGTTCTCCAAGTGTTCCTTCTTCATTGCGTGTCCCAGGAACGTCAGTTGTCTCTTCCTGATGTTCAGTATTAATTTCCTTGTTGTTGCCATTCTTTCCAACACCTCATCGTTGATTGCATGCTCAGTCCACGATATCCTTAGCATCCTTCTGTAGAACCACATTTCCGCTGCTTCCAGTTTTGTCCTCATTTTCGATGATATTGTCCAGCATTCACTGCCGTATTGAAGAACTGACGTCACATAGCAATCCAGCAATCTTTTCTTTGTTTCTAGTGAAATTTTCCTGTGTGTTAGTACTTTACTCAGCTTCTGGAACGCGTCCTTTGCCATGCCAATTCGCCTTCGGAACTCTTTGTCGCACTTTCCATCTCCTGTTAGAACACTTCCTAGGTATTTAAATTTTTGTACTTGCTTGATTTTGGTGTCTCCCACCTGTATTTGGCATTTGGATTGCACCTTTTGCTGATGAGTATGCATTCAGTTTATTTGTTGTCCTTCTTTGTCACTCTCTACCGCTACCTTCATATGAATTATAAAAGTAGACACTGAAGTCAAAACCCAGAAGCGACAGTCTGTTTAATGCTAAACCTAATCGTAAGCCCCCGTGCATTGTTTTTGCTCGAATTATTATATGTACAAGTCAATACTCCATCATCAGACAGTGAAATGTCGTTCAGCCACATTTACCACATGTTTATTTACAAGTAAAACAAAATTCATTCTTGATAATGGCTGAAATACAACCACAAGCACTCGAAAGTACAAAACTTTTGGATAATTCTTTTATAGTTTGAGCTCTGAAAAGAAAAGAATTATGCGAAAACATGAAAAATTATATAGAAAAAACTTAATAACACCTTGTCTGTTATATTTAATGAAACCTACATAAAAGAGAGATCGTTACTCAAATATACAATATGAATCTATAAGTGGTTAATACTAAAATAAGCGTATTCCACACTTAGATATTTATTTCTAAACAGTAATCAATACGAAAGTAGAGTTTAGATATATAGTAATTATTATGTCATTTTTCATCATATTTCAATTTCTGCTATGGTCGCACTACCAACTAAGTCTGCGGGAAGACCTAAGGCAGGTCGTGGCGTGTTGTTATGGGTCCATTTAATGTTTCTTCTATCTCGCCTATCATCCTTAGCGTTACATAGACAAAGTTCTTCTTAGTGTTTAGGCTGTACTTAATCAGACAATTTTTTGTATATCTCTTAAGCGTGGGTTTCCAGGTTTTGTTCTATTTTTTATCATTCCAAGTAAACCTACTATCAGTGGCACGACTCTTGGTTTCAATTTCCACATATTTTTCTATTTCAATTTCCAGGTCTTTATATTTTGACAGTTTTTCGAATTCCTTGGTTGCTATGTTACAATCCGCTAGACAAGCCATATCAATTAATAGACAAGTTTTTTCTTTCTAGTTTTTAACAATAATGTCCGGCCTATTTGCTTCAATTTTTCTGCCTGTGTAGATGTTGTAATCCCATAGAATGGTAACATCTTATATTTCTGTAACCGGTGCTGGGTGAGGTTCATACCAGTGTTTGTTTACAGATTTTCCATAGTGTTTGTACGTTGTCCAATGTAAATGTTGCCCCACGCTATCGTGACGATTTTTATATTCATTTGGGGCAAGTACAGAACAACCTGAGATTAGATAGTCTATTGTTTCTTGGTGTTTATCACAGAACCTACATTTTGGATGCACATTATTATGTATAATATTTGCCTGAAAGTTTCTGGTGAAAAGACTTTGGTCTTGCACTGCAAGGATAAAGCCTTCAGTCTCAGACTTTAATCTAGATGCACGTAACTATCGATTAGTATTAACTTTATCAACATTGGATTTATTGGCACGTTCTGGATATTGGCCATGCAGAGGTTTGTCTTGCCAGCTGGCTTTCTCTGACGATACGCTTAGGTGAAACCTTAGTAGGTTTGTTGGCTCACTAGGCATATTTTATTTATTCTGCTCTACCTAAGTATTGAGCGTTTTATTGTTAGTTAATTACTAGTCTCGGGTTTTTTTCTTTGGGTTACGTGCTGACTCGGTCCGAATCCTTTTGATGCTGTTCATGTGCTTATCTCTTTCTTTTTTTAAAAAACATTTTCCTTCCACGTAAATCCGTGGATGATTTTGCGACACGAGTATAGTCATTAGTTTGTCATTATATGTATATACAATGACAAACTAATGACTATATATATATATATATATATATGTGTGTGTGTGTGTGTGTGTGTCTGTGTGTGTGAGTATGTGTGCGTGTATTATATATATATGTGTGTGTGTATTATATATATATATATATATATATATATATATATATATATAAGTCATCCGCATACAAGCCTGTTTCGCTGCATCACAGCTCATTAGTGTGGCTAGAACCATCCACTTGTTTCCAGCCAGAATTGAAATTCGACCGATTTAGTGCCAGTCAGAGTCCCTACACCCTAAGCTATGAGAGAGTTGAAATTTTAACGTGTTATATATATATATATATATATATATATATATATATATATATATATACCTATTGAGCCAACAAACCTACCAAGGTTTCACCTAAGCGGATCGTCAAGGAAAGCTTTCCCTGACGATCCGCTTAGGTGTAACATTGGTAAGTTTGTTTGTTCACTAAGTATACTTTATTTATTCTGCTCTACCTAAATATTGAGCGGTTTATTGTTAGTTGATTACTCGTCTCGGGTTTTTTCTTTGGGTTACGTGCTAACTCGGTCCGAACCCTTTTGACTGCTGTTCATGTGCTTAGCTCTTTCTTTTTATATTCATTTTTCATTCCACGTAAATCCGCGGAGGGTTTTTCGACACGAGTATAGTTATTAGTTTGTCATTATATTTATATATCCAGGTAAAGAGAACCAACAGTTTTACAATTCCGATTTCTCCAGCATTTATATATTTTTCAAAGTGCTCAATACAACAAATATTTAGAGCATAATATAATTAAATTATTATTTTTTATTTAAAATTAATATAGTTTACTTGCCACACGGAAATTTATGTTTCTAGATTTTTACCTTGTCATCAGGCAATGTTAGATCATTGTTGTGAAAATGATTTTCATTTGAATATAAGAAAAACAAAGTTTGTTAATTATGAATGTGAGAAAAGACAGAAAAAATTATGTGTGTGTTCAATTTCACTCATCAGAATAGTGATTTTCTTCAAATATGGAAAAAAGTTTATATTTTTGGGGAATACATGATTTCCTCTTTCAGAATTTTTTTTCATCTATTACCCCGAGCAAGGCGGTAACGCCACTGATGTGCAGGGGGGGTACATAAAAGATTAAGTAGAAGAGAGTGAGGAGAAAGACGAACCAGGTAAAAAGGAGCAAGAGAAGGATGGGAATACAGGTGTGATGACAGTTGCAGAGGTGGAGAGAAAGGAAAGGATATACAGGACGATGAAGAAAGAAGTAGAGTGGTTAAGAGATGAGTATTGACATTGCATTTAAGTTCCTAGAGTTTGAAGCCGTAAAGAAAGCAAGAATATGGAAGCGAGTTCCACAGGCGAGAAGTGCGAGAAAAGAAGCTGTAGGAGTAGAATTGTCGTCTGCATTTGGTTGATCTAACTGTGGATGGGTGAGACCCAGTTGCCAGTCTGGTTGCACGGGTAAGCACCTGTTGCAGAGGCGCCAGTGACTTAAGTTCGTTGGAACAGAAGCCATGGAAGTATTTATAGAACAGACAATGAGAAGCCATATCCCGTCACGGCAAAAGTGTCAGCTGATCAAAACCACTGTCTAAACTTCATTTCAGTTGATGCATCTATTAATGTTACAATAATTTATCTTATTTTTCTCTATCTCATCACTTTCTAACAAAAAATAAGAAAAAAGAAATGAAAGAAAGAAAAGTTTTTATATTTTTGTTCTCACTTTATAGACCTTTGAGTGCAACTATATTATTTTTATGTCGATTCAGAATTCATTCTATTCTAATTTACCCTGAGACTCTTAATTTGTAAAGAAAACTTTTAATAACTATTTACTTATTAAAACATTTTAAATTCATTTCTTATTTTTATGAAATATTTTATATTATTATTATATTCTAATACAATTCCTAATATCATAGTACATTTAAAAAAATATCTATTTATTTATTAAAAATTTAAATATGAATTTAATTATTTTATTATCCATTTAATTATTATTCTTTCATAATATAAAACAAAATATTATATATATATATATATATATATATATATATATATATATATTAATAAACATTTTTATCTTTATTTTTATTTTATTTTATTCTATTTTATCTTTTTTTTATGAATAATATTTTAACCATATTCGAAGGTGAGCATTTTGCAATGTTTACATATGCCATATTTGCGTTACGTTTTTTTAATAGATTTTTATTCTTAGGAAATTTAATAATATATAGTTTTTCATATAGACACAAAGGGCATGAAAAGACATTATATATATATATATATATATATATATATATGCAAGTGAGAGAGAAAGAGTATATTTGTATGCCATGCATGTATATCAACTATGAAAACCCTTCTGGGGTATAGGGCCATGGACTCACCATAAGAGGTGTTGCTGCTTGCTGTTGTTTCAGAGGGAAGTAGATATTTTGTCATATTAATGGAGTAGAGTCTCTAGCTGCCTATTCAACAACTTTTGATTTTAGAATTCTCATCTCTTGCGCTGTTTGCCTATTGCGTACTGATTGCGGACACGGAAAGGAAACTGCAAGATCTCATACAGAAAGTAGCAGTGGAGAGTGACAAGAAGGGACTACAAATAAACTTTAAGAAAACTGAGTGCATGGTCATCAGCAAAAGATACAACCCAAAATGCCAAATACAGGTGGGGGATAACAGAATCAAACAAGTCCAAGAATTTAAGTACCTAGGAAGTGTTCTAACAGGAGATGGAAAGTGCGACACGGAGATCCGAAGGCGAATTGGCATGGCAAAGGACGCGTTCCAGAAGATGAGCAAAATACTAACACACAGGAAGATCTCAATAGAAACGAAGAAAAGAGTGCTAGACTGCTACGTGATGTCAGTTCTTCAGTACAGCTGTGAATGCTGGACAATATCATCGAAAATGAGGACAAAACTGGAAGCGGCCGAAATGTGGTTCTACAGAAGGATGCTAAGGATATCGTGGACTGAGCATACAAGCAACGACGAAGTGTTAGAAAGAATGGCAACAAAAAGGAAATTGATGCTGAGCATCAGGAAGAGACAACTGAAGTTCCTGGGACACGCAATGAGGAAGGAGAGCCTGGAGAACCTGATACTGACTGGACAGATAGAAGGAAGGAGAGACAGAGGAAGGCAGCGGATAACATATCTGCAGAGTCTGATCAGGTGGATGACGGAACGGGGGTTGCCAGGAGCAACAGGAGCAAACATACTAAGAGCCACAAGGGATAGAGAGACGTGGAGATCCATGATCGCCTACGTCCTGAAGGGACAGGGCACATAGAAGAAGAAGAACCCAATACACCCAGATATTTATCCTAGAGCTGGTAGAGAGTACAGGTACATTCTAATCTTGACAGATGTACTTGTGTGAATGTGAATACAACTATCACCGGTGGGATTTGAATTGGGCTGTTAAGTTGCACCTCCAGCGTCGATAAACGCTATACAAAAGCGATTTTGTATTGTCATCAAGAATTCATAAAACAAATTGCATTAAATTTTTTTTAGTGTTTTTAGTCATGAAATAATCATTGAAATAAATTTTATTGTAATTTTGTAGCCGTCAAATATTTATTAAAAAAAGTTACATTATATTTTATAGTATATATTTAGTCATCAAATATTCACTGAAACAAAATGTATCAAAATCATTATTGTAATATTTTGGTCATCAAGAATACATAAAAAAAGGTTCCCTGAAATATTTTATTGCATTTTTTAAAATAATTTTCGTGTGAAGTTTCGCACATCAAAATCAAAATAGTAATTTTCTTTATTTTGTCAGTTTTTTTTTTCCTTTTTCGTTGAATTTAGTGCATAAAATAACTGCAATGATTTTTTTTCTTGAAAAGTAGAGATTTCAAAATCGTTTATTTTTGCTCAAAACTTTGTTCTTGTAACTTAAATATGTTTTCTTTCTTAAATCTTTCCTTCTTACCTCACAATAGACTTTTTCGACTCAGATTTTTTAAAAATTCTTATACATTCTTAAATTTCCACCATCCTTATATAATCAACTTTGCTTATATTATCAATTCCATGTTCTTTTTTAACATTTTTTATCATAGGGTGAAAATTATTTCGATTTAGTTTTTGCGTCATTTTATTTTATTTTATTTTATTTTATGTTAGTTCTAAACTCTTCTACGCTTATTTTTTTTTATGTATTCCCGCAAAATCCAAATGTCATCTCATTCGCATTCGGATAATAATTTTCATCTCTTATTTTATTTTTTTTTCCCAAAATATTTTTCCCATTGCGCAGACTTCACACTCTGAGTGCACGCTGGAGATAGCTTCAGCATTTTTCAAACAATAAACAAAAACTTTTCTCTATATTTCTCAAAATTGGTAGAAATATCAGCTTACTGATTCTTGAAAGGTCGTTCAAAAATAAATGGCCATAATTGTATTTGGGGATTTTTCAGTTTATCTTTTTACTGACAACATGACACTATTTCAATATCTCTGTCTAGTTGGTTGTGTGTGTGAGCTTTCAAATTTTTTACTAATATTTCACCAAATACAAGGAACACCGACCATATAATTTTATATACATACATACATACATGCATACATACATACATATATATATATATATATGTGTGTGTGTGTGTGTGTGTGTGAAATGCATATGTATATAAATATGAGTATATATATATATATATATATATATATATATATATTTGCAATTTGTTATATATATTCTATTATCTATATATCATATATGCACGGTACTTATTTGAAAGCGCTCAATATCAGTGATAGACTTAGCATATTCACTTAGATAGGTGTGAGTTTGTGACCCTGGGTTTCACGCTTTTGCGATCGTCAGAAAAACTGATCAGTTTGTTAAAAAATATTGAATATATGTAGGGCTGTGTATGATGGTGTATTTTTGGAAAGTGGGAGGAAAATTGGGAGGAAAATTTGTCTCCATGACGTCTCTCATGCAAACACAGACACACTTGTACACCCATTGACATACGCAAACACACACACACACACACACACACACACACACCTATATGGGAACCGTATGGGGTTTGGTATTATATATGTGCCGTTGTGTACATGCATACGCGTTTGATATTCGTTAATGTTCGTTAATTTCCGTAATATGTTTACATTTGTTGAAATTACGATACATTTCAGAGCAGATATGTTTATTACGAGGAACCGAAAATTGTGTTATATAGGCTTGATTTAACTTCGTTTAGACTGTTGGTCATTCGTGGTCTAGAGGTGTACGATTCGCTAGATCACTTGGTGGCTTTTCTTATGTGGATAGAGGTCGCAGGTTCGAATCCTGCCAAATGAAACACATTTACGTAACAAAGATTTATCGTAGATAATCAGGCCGGTAGAAATAAATATATAATACTGTTTGATTATAAACAGAATATCTACTTACTTACGAGTATCGATCAAAAATAATGACCAGACAAATCATTTCATATATATATATATATATATATATATATATATATATGGTCATTGAAGTGAATACGGCAGCGATAGTCTGTTTCATTCCTTATCATTATATTTGTGGCGTGAATATTTAATAGTAAAACAGGCTCTTTCTGGTGGCTGTTGATATCAATGTCCACTTTTATTGTTACGTACGCTCTATCACTGATCTTGAGTACCGTAAAACATGAATATAGAATACCTTGAAAATATATCTGTATCAAACATACGTTGATTATATTTATATGTAATTATTTCTTTTTATTATAAACATTATATTTTATTTTATATTGTCTTTATTTTCACCTGAAATTAAAGCCTAAATACGATGTTTAGAACGGCTCATTCGTAAACACAATAGACATTCATTCATTTAACCATATATGTTTAGAATATATATATATATATATATATATATATCTGTGTGTGTGAGTGTGTGCGTGCGTGTTTGTGTGAAATATGATGAGAAAATGCCGCAAGTAATTGTCAGTTATCAGGAATTATTAAAAACGTTACTAACTGTAGAGAATTAAATTACGTATATTTTAAAAGTATTGCTAATATTTTACTGCGCAAATTCAGTGAGAATTAGGAAGAAAGTATTGTTAGTGAACAGCAATAAATATCAGCTTTTTCATATTAAAAAACATTTTAAAATACTAGTGATATTATTTGACAATCTTTTTCTCCAAGCCGTCCTTCCTCATTTCATGGCCCAGAAACTTTAGCTGTCTCTTCCTAATGCTCAGTATTAATTCACTTTTCGTTCCCATTCTTTCTAAAACCTCATCATTGCTCACCTGCTCGATCAATGATAATCGAAGCATCCTTCTGTAGAACCACATTTCAGTTGACTCAAGTTTTTCTTTCATCTTCTATGATATTTTCCAGTCTTCACTGCCATATTGAAGAACTGACATCAGATAGCAATCTGTATTTTTGTCGTGCCAAAACTAATTCTCTTAACCTGACTTTTTTATTTATATATCTAAATTGTTAAACACGCTTATTGAAGATAGTAGGAATTTTTGAAAAAAAAATTTTGTTGCTTCAAGGGCTGCCAATCGAATGATCCGTTTACCGGATCCCAAGAATTTGATCAGGGTTACCAGGTGAGAATGCGCCTCGATTTGTTGCTTGCTTCACGACGGATTTTAGTGGACACCCCTCACCACTCAATGATGCTAGACCTAACCAACTTGCCTGACTCGTTTACTTCCTTTACAACACTAGAAACACTTTACTCGTAGAAACGGCTTAGCAACAAACTCTTATATTTTGGGCATTGGTAAACTAGTAAAGCATGAAATACAATGCGTAAATAAATATGATCTGAAGCGTGTTCGAGAATGTGTTCGCATATTTGCTTCATGGAAACCATCATGCACTTATCACTTTGCAATTTCCGCACAGGAATTTGGATAAATCTCGTTCTTTTTTATTTTTTATTTTATCCAATTTTTTATTTAAAGAATCGGGAATCACACCGGAATCGAAAACATTTATCCAACTGAAAATCTCTAGCAAAAAAAAAATGTTTTGTCTACCAGAAAAATTATTAGTGTCAAGCGCAATTTCCGGACAGTTGAGAAGCTTTCATATTTCCAGCAACAACTTTTCAGATTAACCGATTTTAGAAGTATTCCATAGCAATCAACAATTCAGTAACAAGTTATGGGCTTGATATCACGATTGCAGAAATAAACGGAACAATATCAAAATCGATTTTGTAATAACAAAAAAGTAAATAAATTACCACAGTATAAGAAAAGACTATTTCCACTAAGTGTCAGTCAATTAGTTAACTGCCATACGTGATACACGCTTGAGTGATCAGGTCTCGAAAAAGACATGACTGACTGGGCAGAATATTTTACCGCAGTAGGTTGCCATGACTTTCTGCTGTGGATTGGTTGCTAACCAAGGCTATAGAACCCATAGCTGGAGGGAAGAGACGGATTGATGCCTTTCTTAATGGTATTCACGCGTAAGTGTATGCAAGGGATTCAACTAGAATTCGAACTCAGTTCTTCGATTTCTCGTTAGTGTACAGGAAGTGTTAAAACGAACGGAATCATTCCTTTGTTCCGCAACTTCTAACCATCACGGCTAAGCCCCGCCATGCGATGAACCTTGTAGTGAGTTCCGTCATTGAAGTTGCTTCGTCATGTAATGGTAAACATGTCAGGAGATAGGCAAAATTTTTAAAATGTTTCTAAATTATTATTATTATTATTAATATTTACGTTGAGATCCTGTAAATAATCTAATATACATAGGGACAGTCTTCATTCCTCTTACGGAACTGCAACCCTGACGAAAACAAATTCAAGATGAATAATTAAATCGGACATACAGCGATATGCATATCAAGAAGATTTACCTTGCATCGACCGGAGCAGAGCTCAATTACGAGCCATTTAAATACTCACGGAGACATACAAATCTTTGTCAACTATATACTTGTGGATAATAGAAAAATAATAGACTCAACCAAATGCAAAAAAAGTGAAAAGAAAAGCGAAAGAATAATGCGAACTTCAATATTTAAAAAAGCGTCTCCCTAATATCACTTATGAACACGGTCACACCATACTGACAGTGGTCAGAAATTAAAACAATAAGGATATTCAATGGATAAATTGTCGTCTAAATTACGCAAGATTGAAAATAAAGATGACATCTTCTTTAACAGATATATTTTCCAAAAAACTGAACAAATATATCTTGAAATACAAAAGAGTTAATTTAATCTGTACAGTTTAAATTGGCTACAGCCACGCTCTCCAGGCGACTACGGAACTTGCGTCGCTTCTGGACGATCTTTTAGTATATGTTGCAGTCATGCCCATCGAGAAGTAATGGTAGCTACTCATCGGTCTTTACGCATCGTTCATTCAGTAAAAACTTTGAACATTCACGGCCACTGGCGTGTGTTTACATTGTGTATATAACACGCTAAAATTAGCTTCCCTCCATTGAGTGCCGATAACCTAGAGGTAGAGTCTCTGACTGATATCAAGGCGATCGTGTTTCAATCCTACCAAGAAGCAATCGTATATGTAACCGCACTAATGGTTTGAGATACAGCGAAACAGTATTTTCTGCGGATGACTCTTTCCCCCCCCCTCTCTCTCTCTCTCTCTCTCTCTATATATATATATATATATATATATATTAAGTATCATGCATATATATATATTTATGTAGATATACAGAATATTTATTGAATTTAATTATAGTATCAGGTATACATATTCATATATATATATATATATCACGTGTAGCATGCATATATATATATATATATATATATATATATATATTTATATATCTAGAATATGTATTGATTTTAACTACACTAGCATGTATATAAACATATCTTCATATATATATATATATATATATATATATATATATATATATATAATACGGCAGCGATAGTCTGTTTCATTCCTTATCGTTATATTTGTGTCCTGAATATTTAATAGTAAAACAGGCTCTTTCTGATGGCTGTTGACATCAATGTCCACTTTTATTGTTACGTACGCCCTATCACTGATCTTGAGTACCGTAAAACATGAATATAGCATACCTTGAAAATATATCTGTGTCAAACATACGTAGATTATTTCTTTTTATTATAAACATTATATTTTATTTTAAATTGTCATTATTTTCACCTGAAATTAAAGCCTAAATACGATAATACGATGTTTAGAACGCTCATTCGTATATATATATATATATATATATACATATATATATATATATATATATATTAGCATACAGTGTGGGTATAGAAAAATCCAAAGAAGTATCCTGTATCTACACTGGTAGGATAACTCTCTAAGAGTGCTCTAGACATATATGCATAGAAATACATATAGAGCAAATATAAAAAAATTAGGCCGCCATGTCATTTCATGGTGAATCGGAAATATATAAAAGAATCCAACGAAAAAAACCATCCGTTTAAGGATTATTCTGAGAAGAGCTCTAACTTAGAGAGTTATCCTACCACTATATGTACAGGACACTCCTTTGGATTTTTCTATACCCACACTGTATGCTAATATACTTTGCTCCTTACCTTCGGGAAGTTAGAACTCTGGTAGTGAAGGTTAATTGTATACTGTAGCAGGTTAACGGAATTTGGCCTTGTGTTAGATAGCCCACTATTAGTCATAAAATGATTATAAAATCAAGAAAAGCAATTTGAATTGAAAATAACATTTATATATATATACATGTCAATTCATGTTTTTACAATTAAAGTAATACTTGAATATAGGTCCAACGGAGGTTAAATGTTCATGGCAAATAATAAGCTGAAAGAGATTTCAGGCTTAGGAATTTGGGAACGTCGTGAATAAGGAATGTCTTTGATGTAGTCGCTCATGAGATCAGTAATTAGAGACAGGGAAGAAAGTAATGAGAGGTGAAGGGAGGCGAACATAGTAGCCGCTTGACTTGGTCGAGGGAGGTACTAATCACGCTCATCTGTCCGTCAGTCTGTCTCCTTCTGTCTATCTGCTGGGTGCTTTATGTCGCGGCTTTCTATATCTGCTTTTTGGATCAAATCAGCTCGTTTGGGATTTCACACTTGAATTTGATTCTGGGCTTCCCATTGGCTGGTAAATAAAATTCGCGTATGCTCGCAAAATGGAAATTTGATATTTCATTCATTTTTATTTTTCAACCGGAACATCTGCGCGAGCTCGGATGCGCAACAACGACTTTTGGTCATTTGCCTCCTTGTCGTGAGAGAGCAAACATCCGGTCCATCGCTTTTGTTCGGTCGTTATCACCACATACTTTGCTTTTTAACTTCGTGAATTTAGAGGTCTTTTCAGAATAATCCTTACACCGACTGTTATTTCGTTGGATTCTTTTATATACTTCCGATTCACTATGAAATATCGTGTCTGCCGTATTTGTTCTTATATATATATATATATCGTAAATCATCATTTCAAAAAAAAAGAAGGGAAAAAGCGAAAATGTCTACGAAAATGTCTTATTTATATATATATATATATATATATATATATATATATATATCATGAGTATCAGGCGAATCTGTTGATATATATATATATATATATGTGTATTCATATATACATATATATAAATATCAGGAGTATCAGGCGAATCTATTGATATATATATATATATATATATATGTGTGTTTATATATACGTATATATGAGTATCATGCGAATCTGTTGATATATATATATATCTTTACATATAAATCATGATATATATTATGTCTATCCTGCATATACTTATATAATTTGATAATCTATATATATATATTTGTGAGTGAAAGTATGTGTAGACATTTTCGTTTTTTTTCTTTTTTTTTTTTTTTTTGAAATGATGATTTACGATTTATCAGTGATTCGATTGCAAGCAATCGACGAAAGCGATCTTTCAATACAAAGAGTCATTGATCTCTCATTTAGGAAGGAAAAGAAAATGTTCTTCGTTCATTTATCTTATTAACAATCTTTCCTTCTCTCATAACATTGCGTGGTTACAATTTTTGTTCTTTCGTTCCATGTCTAGTTTCAGTTACTTGTCCAGCGGTATTTTACTCATTCTGCTCTTTTTTTCTTTGTTCCTTGAAACATCGATGTCATCCATTAACTCTCAGTTATTTTCTCCGTACAATCACTAGATCTGGTTGCCTGGCTTGGATTGTCTTATTGGTTATCGTGTAGCATCTGATCTAGTTTTATTTTAGCATTGATTTTGGGATGCTTATTCTATGTAGTTTTCAACATCTAATGCAATCGGTTGCAGAATTCCAAACGGATCACTGTTTTTTAATCAGTTTACATTTACATTCTGACCTAAGCTTGTGCAATTTTTATACGATTAAATATTCTCTCTTCCCACAAACGATACAAAAATAAATATAGTTCGCAACTATAAAACTCTAAAAGATAATTGACTTGCCACTAATTTTGAAGATTCAAATAAATATCTGAACATTAGAAACTATTTGTATTCATTTAATAAAAATACATATTCATATATAAACAAATGACGTGTATCATGCATAATTTGATATATATTTTACTTTTGTTAATAAATACATACTGCAAAATAAATCACTTAAATATATATATATAAATATATAAATATATATATATATATATATATATATATATGAAAAACGTATATTGTTCTTTTAAACTTACACACACACTCACACACACACACACACACACACACATTCTGCTTTGGTCGCACTACCAACCAAGTCTGCGGGAAGACCTAAAGCAGGTCGGGGCGTGTTGTTATGGCTCCATTTCATATTTTTTTATCTGCCCTATCATCCCAAGCGTTACATAGACAAAGTTTTTCTTAGTGTGTGCGCTGTACTTAATAAGACAATTTTTTGTATATCTCTTAAGCTTCGGTTTCCAGAGATTCTTTCAATGTACTGTTTTGTTCCATTTTTTATCATTCCAAGTGCTCCTACTATCACTGACACGACTCTTGTTTTCAATTACCACATCTTTTCTATTTCAATTTCCAGATCTTTATATTATTATTTATAATTGTATTATTTATATTTATTATTATTATTATTTTATTTAATCATTTCACCTCAGGCAAGGCGTAAATGCCCCTGATGTGTGGGGGCTACATAACTGAAAGAGAATTAATTAGAAGAGAGAAGAGGAGTAAAAACCAATTAGAAAGGAGCAATAGAAAGATGAAAATGCAGGTGTGATGACAGTTGCAAGGGGGGAGAGAAAGGGAAGGATATACGGGGTGGAGGAAGGTCTAGAGTCCAGTGGTGAGCAGATGAGTATTGACATTGCATTTAAATTTCTGCAGGTTGTAGCAGTCAGGAAATCAAGAATATGGGAGCGAGTTCCACAGGCGCGAAGTGTGAGAGAAGAAGCTGCAGGAGTAGAATTGTCGTCTGCATTTGGCTAACCTAACTGTGAATGGGTGGGACCCAGTTGCCATTCTGGTTGCACGAGTAAACACCTGTTGAGGAGGCACCAGTGACTTAAGTTCGTCTGAGGCGAAGCCATGAAAGTACATATAGAACAGACAAAGGGAGGCCACATTTCGTCGGTGGAGAAGTGGCTGTAGTCGAGCCGCCAAGTCAGCACCTATCACGTTACTAACTCTCCTTTGGAGCTTGACAAGAACACAGAGTTGAGGGTCAGGGGCGGCTGACCATAAATGACATCAGTACTCCATGCACGGTCGAATGGTAGACTTGTATATATGCAGGATGGATTCAGGCGGAAAAAACATCCTGGATCGGCACAATGACCCAAACTTCTTAGCAGTGGATTAAGCTATGGATTCGATGTAGTGGCTCCATTTGAGATCAGAAGAGAGGGTAAGGCCGAGGAGGCGCTGTGTATTGCACTCAGGGAGAATCGCTTGTGGGAGGCAGGAGAGGTTGCTTGTGATGGTTGAAAGACAACCACTTGGTCTTGGACGCATTGAAATTGACAAGCCACTTCTTGCCGCAAATTACCACTGAGTGTAGATCCCGTTCAAGGTCAGCAGCGAGGTTATGTTTGTCCGCCACGAAAGGTTTCTTACTGGTGCGGGAGTATATTGTGGTGTCATCTGCGTAGATGCCTACTTGGGATTTTATCTCATCTGAGAGGTCGTTGATGAAAATAAGGAAGAGCGTCGGGCCCAGGATAAAGCCCTGGGGGACACCGGCATTCGTACTGTAGGATGAAGAGGCATGCCCATTCAAAACGACCTTCATTTTGCGGTTGTTTAAAAAAGATTGGATTAGGTCAAGCAAGCGCCTGGTAATACCGTAACCCCGTAGCTTGCAAAGGAGGCCAGAGTGCCACACCCTGTCAAAAGCCTTGGAGATGTCCAGAACAACCGCACGAGCCTCGCCTGACTCATCGAGGGTCTGGAGCATGTACTCCCTAATGGTTGTTAGCATATCGGCAGTGGACCTGGCAAAGCGGAAGCCATATTGCCTGTCATAGAAAAGTTTGTGGGCAGTAAGATGTTGAACTATTTCAGCATTGATTATGGCCTCAAACACTTCCCCAAATATCGGTAGTAGACTGATAGGGCGATAGTTAGATAGGTCTGAGGGTTCACCACAATTCTTAAAAACAGGAACGACTGAAGAGAATTTCTAGCATGCAGGAAAACAGGAAGCAAAAAGGCAGTAGTTAAACAGTTTAGAGAGGACAGGGGAGAGTTCAGGAGCACACATCTTAAGGACTACCACCGGAATTCCGTCGTCATTGCTCGCCTTATGGGGGGCCATTTTTGAAATTACTCGGGATACTACTTTCGGGTAATATGGACGTCGTGTAGTTTGGCCTCAGTTCTAACGGGGAAGTCGGGTGAGTATACTCCAGAAGAGTCAAACGTGGAGTTGCATGAGTATCTGCGGGCAAAGCACTCAGATTTGTCCGCAGATGATGTGAGAACCTCAAATTCATGGATTAAAGGAGGTATAGAGGATTTGCAGGTGTTAAGCACCCGTTTGCATATCCGCCAGTAGTCCTTGGAGCTGAACTTGCGGTCAGCTATGCGCTGTCGCATTCTCTCAGCGAACAAACGTTTGGTGTCATTCAGGATTCTCTTGCACTTATTGCAAGCAGACGTGAATAGGCGCCTATTGTGATCAGATGACTGGCTCCTGAATAGTCGGAAGTAACGGTTCCTGTGGGCAATGGCGGCTGAACAGGCAGGAGAGAACCACGGAGAGGAATGAGGTTTTAGGCAATACTTCCTGGTGGGTATGAAGGCATCAATGCCAGCTTTCACCCATGAGGAGACCTCAGAGGCACAGTCATCAACTGGGAGATCGAACACTTTTCCCCAAAGGACGTCGCAGAGGAAATCACGAAATGCATCCCAGTCAGCTTCTTGGTAGCGGTAGGAGGTGCTATAGGTAGGAGGCTCCTGAAGGGAGTGAGAATGGAAAGAAATACTGAGAGAGACAACAGCATGGTCGGAGTTGACAGGCTTCACCTAGTGAGGAGTGTCCGGAGGGAGTACTTGGGAAGCGAGTGGGGAAGTTCACCACTTGCGTAAGGGATTGAGATATAACGAAGTTCATGGCGTGGATGCCCGCTAGATCAGTAACAGAGTCTTTAAGCCACTCAGAGTGATGGGCGTTGAGACCTCCGAATACAAATATGTGAGCGAATTTGTGGTAGGAAATAACCTTATCAATGTTGTCAGCAATGCTATCATTGAGCAGTCAGCAGAGGAGGGAGAACAGTACAGAAAGAATAGATAACTAACCGAACTGAGGAGAGACAGACCGAGACATACATATTGATGGGCAGCAGATTCAAGTGAAGTCACCCTAGCTATGGGGAGATGTTCGCTGACGTAGATCCCCAGCCCATGCATGTGGATTATTATTATTATTATTATTATTATTATTATTATTATTATTATTATTATTATTTATTTTTGTTTATTTTATATTATATTTCATTTTAATTCTAATTTATGATATTTGATCTAATGAATTTAAATCATTGCATTGTTTTTTAAATATTATTTATTTTATGTTTTATAATATATTCTAGATATTAATATAAATGTGTATATAAATGCATGATACTTAAAGTATATATGCCCGATATGAATATATATATATATATATATCAGAATATGCTGTAGAAAAATTGTAATTTTAAGAAAATAAATTATCATATGTTGTTTTTATAAAATCCCAAAAATAAATTAAAGACGATTATTATCATCATTGTTAACTACCTTATAAGACATTGTTTTTTGAATGTCGAAACAAAATGTACAATTTTGTAGTTGTTTTAGTTTTTCAGATGTTTTATCGAAATTAAAACTAAATATTCAGTGCTCTATTTTTACGTTTTAAATGAATGTTTTGAACGTTGAAATTTTATTCTTCGTTCTTATTCATTCGTATATATATATATATATATATATATATATATTCTTTATTTATATATATATATATATATATATATTCTATTTATATATATATATATATATATATATGTATATATAATCTATTTTTATATATATATACATATATATTCTATATATATATATATATATATATATATATATATATATGTATATATAATCTATTTTTATATATATATACATATATATTCTATATATATATATATATATATATATATATATATATATATATATATATTGAGTATCTGTGTACCTCTGCCATCGATCGACGAGATTATTTATTCTCGCTGATAAAAGTTATTGGCTGTGATGCAACGAAATATTTTAAATTTGATTCCACATCTGGTTTGAAACTAAAAGTTTTACTATTTAAAAACGTGTTTAAGTGTCTAAAAATGATGATTAGATGGTTAATTATGAGGAGAATATGGAGGATGTTATAAACTCAAGAATAAATGGGGGATGTGATAAAAACTCGTATCCCAACCGTGAGTTTTTGCAATGCCATTCGTGCAATATGTGGGCGTGCATTATCGTGGAGCAGAAATAGAATACATAAATTCACTAATGCTGGTCTAATGTTTGCACGCATTTTAGCAATTTGATTGCAGTAAAGATGTGCATTAATGCTCTGATTGGCTTCTAGAAAGCTGTAGTGAACAAGCAACTTGCAGGTTTAGAGGGTGATAACTCATTAATTCCAGTTGGAAATTTACGCAAGGAATGAGGATGATATAGACCAGTGATTGCAATAGTGTTCGGTTCGACATTCCTTGCACCTGAAGAATGGCGGAGCGTACAACGGCTGAAACGTTGTACAAATGGCACCAAATATGAGGACAACAGTCCGAATAATGTAAGTACTGTAAATACTACCTCATCTCAGAACTATAGACAGATTATCAGTTAACTGAAGTCTACGGTCAGGAAAGAGAATTACCATGACAAGCAGCTCATTCAAAGCAGATCTCTGAATAAATATAAATGAAGATAAATTACTTTTTTACACAAAGATGACAAAACAAAAAAAATGTTTTTTATAAGAGAGAGGCCGCGACACGCGAAAATTTTAGAGTGACAAGAAGATGACCTCGCTTAGAAAGAAAAGGGACGACTCTTATTATACTGGTTACCTCCATCGTCACCTGCAATTCATCATGGCTTGTCTCGTTCATAGCAATATATTACAAACTGAGATTAAAATCTGCTTTTGTTAAAAATTCTCATGGTTTTCATTGGTGTCTAACGGTTTGGCTGGAAAAAGCTGCACTTGAGAATGGTGTTTGGTTTGAGCTGAAACGCTACACTAAAATTAACAACCATTTATTGTCACCTTTACCAAAAGTGTGAAGTCATTGTCGACATCAGCTGCCAATTTGACCTTATTTAAGCTGTCAGTTTTACCATTAAAACAAGTGTAAATATTTGTTTTACTCACAAAAATACGGCGGTCGAGAAACAATGACGTTGAAAAAAATGAATATATGCTATCTGTATACATAAATTCTTTGTATTAATATATGCTCAGGTGGTGCCAGAATACAAATAATTACAAAAGTATCACCAACAGCGATATCTGTCAAAAAACTTTTCAAAAAATCACAGCTGGAGAGCATTGACCTTCTCAATCTTTCTGTAGACTTGCGAATCTGAGACTTTAACAGTAGAATTACAGTGTAGAATAATAGCATTAGAAAATCTGCACAACTATTCTAGTCATCTGTTATATATATATATATATATATATATATATATATATATATATATACCAAATCACAGTGCGGGATAATATCGAACAAGGAACATGGAAGACATCTTAACCGCGACAAGAAAGTTGAAATTATAAGTTCGCGTCAAATAAGAAAGCAATCTTTCCACTTTCATGACACAATATATACCCTTAGGTAAAAGCAGAATAGTGTATTTATTGTATTTAAATTATTTTGCCGTAGTTTAGATGTAGTCAGTCAATCAAGAGCCATAAGTTATACACGCTTGGACGATCATGTGTCTTTCGAGGTATGGCTGACGAAGCAGAAACTTTTCCTGCGATAGGTTGCCATTACTTTCCGCGGTAGACTGGTTGCCAACCAAGCTTGCAGAACCCAATCTGTCCTGCTATTCAATCGATAACTGGAGCGGAAAGAGATGGGTTACCACCTTTTTCCAAGGTGTTGTGCGTAAGTGATTGCAGTGAATTCAACTGGAATTCGAACTCGGCTCTACCGATTTTTCATTCCGACCCGATATCTATTGCATCACAACGCACATCCTAGATGTGGTACAATGCTGAAAATATGGGGCACCGGGTGAGGATCGATCTCAATAGTCAGTCGAAATTGATCCATCGAGATAAACTTGCTAACCATTACACCATTACACCATGTCAACGGATAAAAGAATACATCGAGGAAGGGGAAAATTAGACTGACATTGTGACAAGAAAATACTTCACAGAAACTCAGAGATTGGCACCTAACCATAACCTATCGAGGAAGCTGGTCAGGCGCTAAAGCTGCTCACCGACGGGATGGCCCGTTCGTGGGACTCATGATGGTGACGATGAGGATAAAGCTCAGTGTCATACAGGAAGTTAATCTCTTATGATATTTGTCCACGATCTCTGAAAGTATACGATATGTGAGGCGTGCTTTCGCTTCTCTTACCTCTGCTTCGAAAACCCATTTTCTACGAACTAGTTTATAAGGACTTAAGGATAATTTCTGGAGCGATTTACTAGTATTTCTTGAGGTCTTAGCTTCGACTAAGTCCGGCTTTCATGCGTAAAGCAAAGGATTAACTGGATTTCAATGCTCGAGATTATTTTACCCGTTGACTTTCAAGAATACGAAATCCATGTGAAAGCTATCTAGCCATTTAATATTGATGAATAGGCAAGCCAGAACTATGAATTCACATTTCTCTTTGGACCTCACGCAATTATCTTATCATCTCTTCCACTTTGTAAAATTTTATTTTTATATGAGATAGACATAATTTATCCCGGCGTGCTCTCCTTAACCAGTGGCTTACGGTCGAATCTCAATCCATACGATCACTAAAGTTAAGCAACATCAAGCCTGGTTAATACCTGAATGGTGGCCACTTTTGTATACCGGGTGCTGTAAGCTTGGATATGCAGTGGGTAAAGGCTACTGTCTCGGAATTGTTAATTAGATAGCCGAGTTCTAATTCCAGTTGGGTTCATTATATTCACTTACGCGCAATTACCCTTGAGCAAGGTATGACTTCAACTCTTCACCACCAGGTATGGGTGAATTAGTACGTCTTGTATCACTAAAAACGTTATCATGTAAAACAAAATGCGTACAAAATATTTAAATTTGGGATTTAAATAACCCGTAGGACTGATATACTGCTAAACATTAACAAAATATATAGATTTGTGTATTAAATAGAGTTTTGGTATACTTTATAACAAAACAATTTTTTTACATTTGGGTTTTAAATAACCCGTATACCACGAAAGAAAAACAAAATATTTGGTTGGTTCTTTTGTTTTTACCACGGCGGGTCATTTAATGCCAACTAAATTTTATTTATTTATTGCTGGTAATACGTTTTCTTTTCAACTATTTATTGTTGATTTTATATAAGTTTTGTGTCTAGTAATACTTTTTTTCTTTTCGAGTATCAAGATTCATTGGGATTTGTTTTTTTTTTAAGGGCAAGGTCCCCAATTCCTACCCTTGTTATTTAACACATAACTGTAGGGAAGGGGTGGATTAATACTTTTCCCAAGGGTACCAGTGCTTACGTGAATGCAGGGCATTCAACTGGAATTCGAACTCGGCACACCGATCTCTCTTTCCGATCCGATATCCACTGCACCACAACGCACACCCGTCACTAAACGCTTACAGCACCTGGTATTCCCAAGCGGTCACCCATCTAAGTACTGACCAGGCTCAACGCAAAATATTTGGATTTCGGTATTAAATAAGTCTTAGAGTTTTATATACAGCGAAACAAAAACTACCAACGAAGCAAATTGATTTAAAACTTTATCTCGTACTGTCTGTAATCTACAAACAAAACTTAGCTGAGATAAGAAACCTGTACTATGAAATTTCATTTTAAACCCTATTTACATGAAGAATGAAGTGTCACTGCCATAATACTCACTTTTCATCTTTTCTTTTTTGTGCAATATCCTTTCAAGATGTGACAGATCATAAATCTCCTCATTTCGGTGACATCTTTATTAATTGATTTGTTTTCTACGGCTCACCAATCCTTTGCAGGTCATTTAAAGCCAGGAAATATTTTTAGATTGTCAGAAATGTCTTCCTCTTTTGTTGGAGGATAATAATAATGGTGTAGTTTTACAAATTATGCTAATTCAGCCACAGTTGTGGAGATAAAAGATGAATTCGCATTTTTCCCAATGGTATTTGCGCGTAAGTAAATATAACCAACCCAACGGGAACTAGATCTCCGATTAACAATCCCAGGTATTTATGCCTTACACCACCCGTACTCATGTGACCGGAAGACGCTGTTCTTTAGCCCTTAGTAAATATTGTCTTTTCGCTATCTCTCCTAATCCCTGTTCTGTTAAGCATTTATACACGCTTTTCATTTAGATCTAGTGTCGAATTTTCTAAGCACTCGTTTCTTTTCATGTTCCAGAGAAATTCTGTTCCTGACAATAAGAATATTTGTGTCATGCTTTATTCGAAACTAGCAGTATAGCCCGGCGTTGCTCGGGTGTAATGAAAGCTTTAAAAGTAATCCATGGTCCTGAAGCATAGACTCTTTGGACGTTGGCACGAAAGACTAAAAAGCATTAGTTGTTTCCAGTTAAAGCGAAACCGTAGACTGAAAGAAAAATGAATGGATGTAATTCAAATTTTGATTTCCTGGTATCGATATTAAATAAGTTTTTTCGTCGTAAAAATATGTCCTCTGAGTAAATAGTATCATGGCTGAGACTAAGAACTACAACTCTACCTATTTACATCCAAACCCGAAGCAAAAACTAAAATAAAGGGGCTGAAAAATACAGATATGCAGGCAGATAAGCAGACACACACACAAACATCTTGCTTTTTATATATATATGTATTATCGATTTTCTGGACTATTGTAAGAATTGCAACCTTGAAACTTATCGTTTATTATGTCTATGGGTGTATCAAATCTGATTAAAATCGGACCACTCCTTCGATAAACCAATTTTTTCGATTATCGATTTTCAAAATTTATTTGGGGTACCTCGACACAAAACCTAGCTAAGAACACTCGCAGACGCTTTTAGTGCAAGAAAATCGGTTCAGCTGAACCGGACACACACACACACAGAGACACAGACACACGTACACACACTGACAAAGTTCCATTTATAAATAAGTTTAAATTTAAATAGATCTGTAAGAATTGGTGATTGTTCATATGTCCAGTCTATGATATTCTCAGTATCTTTCTGTAAAGTAACATTTCTGTGATCACGAGTGTCTTCATCTATGAAGAGATTTCCCAGCATTCAATGCCATATATATGAGAAGTTATATGATGAAACTATTCAGTTCTAAATGATTCCCTGTGTTTATCTTTCTGTGTCTTTTAACAGCCCTGTTACTTCTACATAATTAATGTTAAGAATATAGCCTCCAATAATAAATCCTGCTAGAATTTCTAATTCTGTCTGAATCTCACCGAAAAGTTTGAAAAATTCCAGTGAGAAAATACATCGATGTCTTTACGATTTTTGTATATATAATACTTGCATCATAGCCCGGCATTGCCCGTGCAGTTCAGAACATTTTAATTTCTTCAGCGTTATGAAACAGATACGTTTAAATCCGCTGCAGACACTTAAAATATAATATATATATATATATATATATATATATATATATATATATATATAACAGGCAATCTGTGAGTTTGTGTGTGACTGTTCCCTATGCACGCCTACGTTTTTTAATATTTCTTTTGTTTCAAAATTACGGGGGAAAATATTCACATTTTTTTTATTTTTTGGCTAAATGAATTTTTAAAACGTCGGAATAAAAATTAAATATAAAGGTTCATTTTCTTTTATATAAAAAATATTTTAGTCGACTTTGACACGTCTGGTTTGATTTCTGTGACGTAATTCAGCAAGCATTATAGATTTTAGATGTTTTACGGTGCAACACTAAACAATCTGCACCATTGGCCAAAAAGTGCGAAAGTGAAAATTGCTGAACTTAAACTCAAAAAGTATGTGTCGACCTGGCTTCCCTGTAGGTATGTGTCCCTAGAAAGTTTGAATGGCGTAGCTTAATAAATGTAGGCCTGCACAGGAAACAGTCAGACAGAGACTCACAGATTACCTTATATATATAGATATATATCATTCTTATCAATATGCAGGCTATTTGCGCCCGGTAAAGGAAATGTATACTTAACATCAGGAAGCGATAGCTAGAGTTTTTAGGATTCTTAATGAGGAAGGAATGCTTGGAGAATATAATACTTACAGGACGAATTGAGGAAAAGACAGATGAATGGCGATGCAGGGTTTGCAAGAGGGAATGTGTTAAGAGCAACAAGAGGATAGAGGTAAATGAAGGTCCATAATCACCTACGTCCTGAAATACAACGAAGAAGATGAAGTCTAGATTATTCTAATCTGTCAGTAATGTGCCATACTTGACATACGTTTGATTGATCTTTTCTCGAAATAGACATGACTGACTGGGCAAATTTTCCAGCAGTATGTTGCCATTAATTTCTGCGGTAGAGTGTTCGCCAGAAAAGACTGTTGGACTTAATCTGTCCTGCTAAGGGAGAAGCGATGGATTCATACCTTTCCTAAGGGTATTTTCGCGAATGTGAATGAAAAAAATTCAACTGGAATTCGAACTCAGATTTCTCGTTCCTAGCCGATATCCACTGCCCCAACGCACATCGTCTCATATCTTTCCTAAATGTATAAACCTTACTTAACAGTTTGAATATTTGTTCTGATTGTTTAAATGGCTTTGTGAGTAATTAATTATTTTCCTCGTTACAGTCTCTTTCTCACAGACGAAACGTCGAAATCCTCTTCCTTTTTGCTCGATATTTTCACGACAGATAGTGTCACGAGCGTCATTCATTAGTTCTTCCAGTTCAGGGAGATTTACAGTTTAGACCCACCCTGCACACGTAAATATTTCGGTTTCTGCAACCCTCATTTTGTAATCGATATAAAATTAGGCTGTTACATTGTCGTCCCTAGATCGCTACTTTCTGAAACAGACTCTTACCGTTTCACTATAAGGAAACATTTACTATTTCATTGACCGTGCAGACAGTATTACTTTCCGCTGAAATTAATAAAAACTGTCTCTTTTCCCAGAAAAACTGACTTCTCAAGTCTAGTAGTTGTTATTGCTCTTTCTAGTATTTATGGGAATTTTCCTTCCTAATCTTTTGTTTAAAGTAGTATGGAACGTCAACATTTTTATTATATCCTTATTTTTATTTCGAGTCATATGATGGATTAGAAAATATATCAAGCACTGGAGATATTTAAATACCATTTTCTGTAAATAACATTTAGCAGCACGATAACCACATGTTTTTCTCTCAGTATCCAATTTAAGATTGTCATTAATCGCTTAAACATTTTTTGTTTTTTTATATATTTTCGGTTAACTCTCATATTATATATCTCTGTTGTCGTCTCTGTCCGAAAAGAAGAAAAAACATTTCCTTTATTTAGTAAATTCTTACCTTGAGGTAATGATTACATTTTTTTTAGAGGTACTTTGCCTTATCAGTTTGTAATATTCTCTATTTTTTTTTTTTTTTTGAGCCATTACTAAAAAGACATTTACTTCCCGGATAATTGTATCCCATTTATTGGCATCCCTGGATATTTGTGTCCGACTTCATTTTTACCTCCCAGACGTTGTTATTCAAACAGATGTATATTTCTTCGTAAAAGGAATTTATTAATTTTTATGCGTTCTTTTCCGGAATCTCTCCATACGAATATATTCTATACCAGATTTTATGATACAAGTCAGTATCTTCACTATAAAATTGCTGTTAAGCAACAGCTCTAGTTAAAGTTTAATTTTAAGATATATTTCGATGATATATTCTTTTATCATTGGACCACAAGCAAGTTAATAAAGCCACTAAGACACTACTGAGTGAGAGAGAAGATGCGACTTAATAACATTTTTCTTAATGTGACTACTTGCAAGAATTGTAATTTCTACTTATTTCTTTGGTGGCAATTACTTATAATCTCCCTTCGTTTATTAAGAAATATATTTTAGTATTGAAATTTAAAAAAAATATTTTTTCTGTCAAACACACATATATATATATATATATAGTGAGAGAGAGAGAGACAGATAGACAGACAGTCACACAGACAGAGACAGAGAGAGAAAGTGAGAGAGAAAAAACCGGCTTTGTCATTTGCAATCACCGCTTCTCCACCAACTAGCGTTTTGCAATAACCTACCATTGAATATAAATTTAAATGTCTTGTGAGAGATTTTATCTTTGGCAAAAAAGCAAATATATATGTTAGTCACACGACAACTATGCTATCAAGATAATCGATTGTACATTTAAATAGACGTTCTTGCCCATATTCACGATTTAGGGTAATATTAACTGACAATACGCAAATACAATAAAAATAATAAAAGAAAACTACAGTTTCTACAGACCATCTCATGAAAAAGATAAAAACGACACTAAATAAGATGAGTTATAGTATACAGTGTAGTACTAATGTTCTAAAAATATAGGTCTATAAAGCATGTAAGTTGTAATTTTGGGAAGAAAAGACAATAGGTTAAAACTTGTAAATTCTAATTGTTAAAGATATCAAAATTAAGTTACCTCTCTTACACCATATAATTTTAAAATCGGCATCGCGTTCTTACGTGTATGCTCAAAGCTCATAATAGTTAAACCACTAAGTATTCATAAATTACTACTTATAGCGTACATCTATATTAATTACATTTTAACACTCGACATCATGAAGATGATCTTGGACAAGACTGAAAGTACTTGGGACTATAAAAATTAACTAATGAATATATATATATATATAGAGAGAGAGAGAGAGAGAGACAGACAGACAGACAGAGACAGAGAGAGAAAGTGAGAGAGAAAAAAACGGCTTTATCATTTGCAATCACCGCTTCTCCACCAACTAGCGTTTTGCAATAACCCACCATTGAATATAAATTTAAATGTCTTGTGAGAGATCTTATCTTTGGCAAGAAAGCAAATATATATGTTAGTCACACGACAACTATGCTATCAAGATAATCGATTGTACATTTAAATAGACGTTCTTGCCCATATTCACGATTTAGGGTAATATTTACTGACAATACGCAAATACAATAAAAATAATAAAAGAAAACTACAGTTTCTACAGACCATCTTCATGAAAAAGATAAAAACGACACTAAATAAAATGAGTTATAGTATACAGTGTAGTACTAATGTTCTAAAAATATAGGTCTATAAAGCATGTAAGTTGTAATTTTGGGAAGAAAAGAAAATAGGTTAAAACTTGTAAATTCTAATTGTTAAAGATATCAAAATTAAGTTACCTCTCTTACACCATATAATTTTAAAATCGGTATCGCGTTCTTACGTGTATGCTCAAAGCTCATAATAGTTAAACCACTAAGTATTCATAAATTACTACTTATGGCGTACATCTATATTAATTACATTTTAACACTCGACATCATGAAGATGATCTTGGACAAGACTGAAAGTACTTGGGACTATAAAAATTAACTAATGAATATATATATATATATATATATATATATATATATATATATATATATATAAAGCATGTTACGCGTGTCTGAGAATGCCCGTCTACTAGGCCGGCTAGCCAATTCCTGTTGCAGACGCCTGTTTAGGCATATTTGTGTTTGTTTAGCAAAAAACAGAGCCAGCCTATGGTTTATACTGCAACTATGCCGATTACACCTTAGTTAGGATTTCTGGGAGAAAGCGCGTTATCGAGCATGATCAATAGTCTGAACAAGGCCAACCTGACCAAACCCTCGTTTAGGAGGACTTCTAACTTCACACTAACACAACTATCGACGCTTCCCATAGATTTCTGTCTATCCAGTTTAACTTACAATGCTTGGGTCACCCCATATTATCGTTTTCAGGTACGCTTCAAACCGATAGTATAAAGATCCTCTTGACAAATCGACCGTAGAGAGATTCGAACTCGGCTGCCATGGTCAGAAAGCGAACGTTCTAACGACTTGGTAAGATAGAAAGGATGATTAGGAGGAAAAATTCTTACTTTTTTTTTGTCTATAGAGATTTCAAATAATTACTTAGATGCAAAGACAGTGAAATATTGGTTTAATAACGTCACACTTTAAAAAAAAACTGTTTTCATTTTTTATACACCTCGTGTTTAACCCTGAAACACTAACCATCAATTAAAGCTACACTACTACTAACCATGGATATATCATACCCGATTTGAAAACATTAAAGAAATATTAAATATAAATCTTTTACATTTTACATGTAGGCACATCAAAATTTGTACTTTGAGTCAACATTAATAGAAGCTGAAAAACATATTATTTAGGTAAGAAAAACAGGTACTGAAAATTTAATTAAATTGTAATTAAAATGGCGTCCTTTGCGCTGGGTAATATATACCCATCGTTAGTGTTCTCGGGTTAATAATGAGTAATGGCCACTTTTTTGTTCAGACCGGATATTAGACATTAAAATGATACTATTATATTCTTTACTTCTCACCTGCTTCAGAAATACGCATTCACTTACATGAAGCATTTTGTAGCTTTCGCTTGCTGTTCATTGTCAAATAAACTCATGTAAAAATGGATTCCCATCAGTTGTATTTACTTGATAAAATAATTATTTTAGTTTTACGTAATTGTACTAAACTAAGAATACGTTCATTAAACACAAAGCTGAACAGGGTAAAAATCGGATAATGATCAGATAAGATGATTAGTTTAATGCAGATATTCTAATCTGCGAGAAATTAGGTTAAACCAAAGTCAACATTAAAATTATTGTCTTTTAAAGTCAGCTAAAAAAACGTAAAAAAAATTAATATATTCTCTTTTTTGGGCTTCAAAATATGAGGTCCCAACCTTTTACGGTGAAACCAATAAGATGTAAACACAAATTCTGCTCCATAAGCTTTTTCTCGCACTTTTTGCTTAATTTTAAACTTTTCATGCTTAATTGAACGATTGGTTTTCTTGTTTTGGCAGAAATTTCTTTGACTGGTGGAATGTAACACGTTAAAACATAGTAATTCTTCACCCTATGTTCTTTTTATTGGAGTAGATAGACCAAACTATTGCCCGGTTCACACTCCACCCACGTCTAGTGAACAGGTGAAGAGGCTCATCCCTTGTTTCCTGCTTAGGATGTGGTTTCCGGCTTTCTCTTTTCTCTCCTCAGACATTAGTATTGGTGCTTCCGTGATTTTCCTGCGATGCGCTTGGCTGGTGGCAACGTCTCATCATTGTGAGGGTACCGGATTGGCAGTTTTCTGGTTGCTGCTTCCGACTGGTAGTTAAGAGCCCTAACTCTTGCGTAGCGTCAAGAGTGGCTTCTCTGATGGACAGTTGCATAATACTGGGATCTTGTAGTGCCATGTCGCGCGTGGATAGGTATTCCTTCAAGGGCTTTCGGTGGGCAAGCCCGAGCCAGTTCCCATTCTAGCGCATATTATGGATAATGACCGCTTGCATCTTCTAATCAAGGTCCCTTCTTATTAACAAATTTTAAAATGAAAAACGGAATAAAAAAACTCAAAACCAATCAAACTCAAATCACCAAAATCTCTTAACCTTTCTTTTACTAACATACGGGGCATTCGTATTAACTTTTGTAGCGAAAAGTCCCCTGACATCCTAGCGCTCTGTGAGACTAATCTCAACTCATCAATTCCCTCTACCATCGATCCCTGGTTATCTTCCCCTCCTAAGGAAGGATTCCACTGTCCACATGCATGGGCTGGGGGTCTACGTTATTGTACACTTCCCTGTAGCTAGGGTGACATAACCCGAATCCACTGCCCACCAGTATGTATGTCTCCGTCTATCACTTCTCAGTTCGGTTAGCTACCTTTTCTTCCTTTACCTTTCCCCCTCTTCTTCTGCTTGCTCCCTTCTAGACAGCATTTCTGACAATATAGATAAGGCTACTTCCTACAACCCATTCGCGCACATATTTGTGTTCGGAAATCTTAATGCCCATCATGCTGAGTGGCTTAAAGACTCTGTTACTGATTCAGCAGGCATCCAAGCCATGAACTTTGTTATTTCCCAATCCCTTACGCAAGTAGTGAACTTCCCCACACGCTTTCCAAGTACTCCCTCTGGATACGCCTCTCTACTAGACATATGCTTTACCTCTGCATTTTTTGTAAATAACGTTTTTGCGAGAGTCAAATGTATTACTGGTATTAATTTTTTTTTCTAGTATTTTTACTATAAAATCTATTTTTATACTTTCATAGTGTTATAACCCCAGGTTAAAGGTTAACCATTTGGTCGTATCTGAGAATACCACGCCAGGTTACGGTAAACGTGGGAAAAACTGTAATTAAGTGGTGATCCAGACACTTCAAAACCGCCTAATTGGAGGCCTGTCTGCCGTATGTAGTTTATACTCAAACCGAAAACAATTTGTGAAATTCTAGATCCAATGAATAAGCCTCTTCAACATAATTTCCAGCTTTTGTCAGTGAACTTAAGTTATTAATAAATATTAAGAAAAATCGGAAAATAATACAGTTGTGCTTTAAGATCAAAATAAATATTTTAATTATTCCAGACATTGATATAAAATTGTGTCTGTATGATTTTTTCATATCCATCTATCTGGAAGGCTGTTGCTATATTAGGAAGGATATTAGAATAATCGAGAAATTATACTCTATATGGATTAAGTACCTCCACCAAATTGCTAAAAAAAACAGCATAGTATGATTCAAAAAGGCCCCAAACTATTAATCCCTTCTAACATGTACGAAATTTTGAAAGAAAATCTTGTTTTGATTTGAGTTCGCGGGTGACCAAAACGTTATGACTGTTTACAATGGAAAACGTAATATTATATTACTTACTTTTTTCCTGTGACAATCACATTAATTAGTTCAAATCCGTGATTAAGAAAGAGTTTTATTCTAAATTTCAGGTTATGAATAAGTAATTCTTGTGTAAATCAGGTTAATTTAAAATAAACTTTCTTTATTGTTCATAAATAATGTGTCACAGATGTATTTTTTTTAGTTTTGCAAGATGTTTAATGAAAATGCAAAAAAAATAGAAAGAGATTTGTACTTAAATTCAGAAAGTGACAGTTAAAAGAGGAAAGAAGCCTTGGAAAATTTGATACTCACAGGGCAGACTGTTGGCAAGAGGGAAAGATAACCACAATAGATAACCTACCTTGCAAGAAAAGGCTTTAGGATGGATAGCAAAAAGACAAAATTTGTTAAGAGCTACAAATAATTTGAAATTTTTGCGAGCCATAGTCGACAACATCCCAAAGGGACACAGCGAATATAAGAAAAAGAAAAAATATCCTCAGAAAATTTTTTTTAATTAGGAGCAAAATACAAATCACGAAACTGTTTCCCTTGTAGAAATATGGTATCCTTTGCACGCAGTTATCGTCTACCTATATACGTATAAATGTGTGTGTGTGTGTGATTGTGTGTGTGTGTGTGTGTGTGATTGTGTTTGAAAATAAGAGACGAAGACGGGAACAAAATCGAAGCAGTCAATGGACTATATCTGTTTACCCTCTTTTGTATTTTCCTGGCCGCGATCCAGTGTTTGCCTACCATAGTTTACATTTCTGGACGTTGACTTTAAGAAGATTACACCATTTTGTACAAAGACAATCGGTAGATAGAATGGGGAATGCGAGCGACATCAATAAAACGATTATTACTCTAAAATATATACCTATTTTATATTTGATCAGAAACGAAAAGTTCTTTGTCTTAGTATGATGTATGGGGAGAACTCATTACAGGTCTTTTTTTCCCTTTCTTTCTTTCCTATTTCCACCATTTTCTCTTAAGGGTTCCTATTTAATTTTTGCAGAAGTACAGAGTGGTAAGCTGGAGATCTAAGAGTTTAAATATAATAAGCTTGTGCATACGAGAAGTTGCGAAGAGAAAGAATGCGTCTGTGAAAATATGTTTATATTAAGTTTTACACTTACCTTAACTTTTTACCTGTTTTGTATATTTTGTTTTCTTTTAAATATAGTAGCATTTTTGGTAACATTTAGTATAACCCAGAAACAAGACAAACCCTGATATAAGAGATTTTATCTGGTCCCAAATTAGAGCCTGTGGCGATTATATATAAAATAGACCAAACCCGAATATAAGAATTCTTATCCGGTCCCGACAACTTATATACGGGTTACGCTAACGTATTTTGCCGACTTATAAAAACTCTACGTTTCCTTAGATTTCGCAAACCAATCGATGAAATTTTAATAAGCTGATTTGTTTGGAAATATCAGATCTTTAAGCGTCATATGTGATACACGCTTAGGCGATCATGTCTCGAAAGAGACATGACTCACTGGGCAGAATATTTTTTCTTCAGTAGGTTGCCATTAATTTCTGCGGTAGATTAGTTTCCAACTAAGGCTATAGAACCCAGTCTGATCTGCTATTTGATCTATAGCTCGAGGGACAAGCGACGTAATTGTACTTTTTTCAGTGGCATTTGCGAGTATGTGAATGCAACGAACTTAAGTGGAATTCGAACTAGGCTCTCCGATTTCACGTTCCAAATCGATATTCACTGCACCACATTGCACATTTTATTTGGAAATATATTTTGACAAAATCCCTACTTTTCATCTTAATAATTTATTTAATTTAATTTAATCTTATAGGACTTCATGATAAACAATATTTTTTCAGGAATTTCTTTCTTTTTTAAAAGCAAAGAATAAATTCTTAGGATTTCTTACTCTTGAATATGCAACACTCAACTGACCATGCGTAAATATTTATTTATGGAGCTAAATTTCAGCTTTTAAAAGGCTTGATCTTAGGATTTGTTTACAGTTCTCACAAATGGAAACTGGTAAAAGACAGAAAATCAGTTTAAAAAAAGATAGAAAGAAAAAATGAAAGTGAAAAAAGGATTCTTGTTTATTTGAAATGAAATATCAGATGGTTTAGGAATAAAATTTATTCTTTAATTAATAACGTCTTACCTGTTTGCACTACTTTTTAAACTTTGGTCACGATGGGTCAATGAATAAATATTCTAAATGGTTTGACAGACGGACTAACGGCAGTTACAAAAATTTGTATATAGATCGCCATTATTGTCTTTCTCTTCAATTCTCCGTCTTGTTTATGTTGATATTTATTACTTTCGTTTTATTCATTTCTGGTGGGAACCCAAATACATAAACATGCAAACCTTTTCAAGAGTACGACAGGCAGAATTGAGAGTGCCAGTTTTTTTAATCTTTTCGTAGACAATGCTCTGCGCATATGTAGAGGTTAAGAGATGGACAGTGATCGTTAAAGCATGCTATACCACTTCGAAAAAGAATTAAACAGTTGAAAATAAAATTTATGACTTACTTTCCAAAGCCAATGTACAAACAATGAGTGGTGAGGGGCGCAGGATGATGATGTATGTATTCATAGTCAGGTTGAAGAGGATCTTGACAAAAGAAATTAACAACCTCTACCTCGTATTCTAAAAAACAGAACTTAAAAGAAACATTTCCACAACATAAGCGACGATCGGAAAGTTTAATAAAATTTGTAATAGACCCTAACTCCGAATCCATAACAAACAATTCAGGACGAGGAATTAGTAAATACTAAATGTTTCAGAGACCTCGGTGTTGGAATCAGTTAAAATACATTTCATATAAGAGATGATGACATTGAACATAGAGTACGTTGTGTTAGTGTAGTTTTGTATAACACCGCAATTTGCTACAAAGCCAAAACAGGAATTCAAAATCTAGAGTCATGTTCTAAAATAGGTCCGTCAGATCAAGATTTTCAATAAATACAAGGTAACCAAAAAAGTTCTGTCCGTTTTTTGATGAGTCATTGAATAAAGTTGAAATATGTACGAAATGCGTGTAGCAATTGTTTTCAAATTCGGACAGTCAGAAGTAGGAACATCAGACGTTATAAAAAAAACACGCGCACTGTTTCCGGCCATCATTTATGAGCCGGACAGCTGGGAGAAGAATCGAAGTGCCTAGAGATCTTATTCGTGGCTGTTTGCGTTACAACTTCAAAGTGGTCTTATCAGCAGCGGTATCAAGTCGCCGCCTATGACAAACGTTTGTGGATAGTGCTGTGGATGAACGTACTGCAAGGCGTTGGTTTCGAACATTCAAGTCGGGAGATTTGTCTTTCCATGATGAGCCTCGCAGTGAACGACCACAGGTCTTGAACGACGGAGTCCTGAAGGCGGCCATTGAAGAGGACAGTAGTCTAACGTGTGGTGAACTTGCAAGACAGTTCAACGTTTCCGATGAAACAGTTAGACTTCATCTGCACCGCCTAGGTAAGACGTACAAACTGGGCAAGTGGGTTCCGCAAACGCTTTTGGAGGTCCACGAATGACTGCGTATCGCTGCTTTCTCGTCACCGTACTGCATCATTATTCAATCGAGTGCTTACCAGTGATGAAAAGTGGGTTCTGTACGTTCCAGACATTGGTTGTCTCATCAGGATGCTGTCCCTCACACCGCAAGTCCGCCTATACACCCACGCAGGATTGTGACTTGTGTCTGGTGGACAGGTCGTCAAGTGGTTGATTATGAACTGCTACCAACGGGCCAAACGGTCACTAGAGACCTATACCCGCAGCAATTGAAACCTGGGCAACAGGCATTGCACCAGAAGGAACCAGCACAGGTGAATCGCAAAGGTGTGTTTTTCCTCCATGACAACGCCAGGCCGCATGTTGCGCGTGTGGTCAGGGATACCATACAGTAACTTGGGTGAAAAACTTTGTGCCATCCACCTTATTCACCTGACCTTGCACCATCCGATTACCATCTCTTCTACTCCCTTGATAATCATCTTCGTCGGAAATCCTTCACCAATGAAGCAGACTTGAGCAAAGCCCTCACGGATTTTTCGCGTCAAAACTCCTCGAGTTATACCGGAAGGGCATTGAACAGCTAGAGACACGTTGGGAGAAGTTGTTGGGAGGCGATGGCGATTACTTCGAAGACTAAATATAAGTTACACATACTGTGAAGTGTTTTCTTTTTTTTTCCTTTGAAAACGGACAGAAATTTATGGTTATCTTCTAATATCGTGATTTTGAGACTTTCGTATAGATGCCATCCATGGCGATTTTTTTATACCTTCATTTTTTTTCCTTTCGCTTTTTTTTCATTTCTTTATTTCTTTAGAAGAAAAGAAAGAAAGAAAGAAAGAAAGAAAGAAAGAAAGAAAGAAAAAACGAAACAAAGGATACAAAAAAGATGGTGAAAAATAAAGAAAACGAATGCAAAAAAGAAAAATAGACTTTAAAAACAAATTAAAATATAGTCAGGTGCCCCTGCTATTCTCCTCGGGGTTCTTGACAAAATACAGCGGAGAATCTGTAATCTGATCGATACCGATTTGGCAGACCGGCTGCAGTCACTCTCTCACCGGCGTGACGTAGCTTCACTGTGCCTCTTCTATAAATACTTCCCGGCTTCTGCTCTGATGGACAAATCACTGGTGCTGTTTAGATATGAATTTGCACGAGATACTTGATTAGTAACTACCTCCCACCCTTTTACAGTCAAACAGATAAGATGTAACCGCAATTTCTACTCCAATAGCTTCTTTTCTCGCACGTCCCGCCTGTGGAATACTATACTTGCTTCCCCGAGAGCTACAATCTCCAGGACTTTAAATGTAGGGTCAATAGACACCTCCTAGCACATTAACTCGGACCCATTCTCTCAAACACTTTTCCCATCCACGCAACCCTCATCCTCGGTATCCTTACCCGTCTATCACCCTCCTTCTGACATTTCCTATCACTTTTCCCTATGTAACCCCCTAACCGCTCATTCTCATCACTTTCCCCCATGTAACCCCCTAACTACTCTTTCTCATCACTTTCCCCTATGTAACACCCTAACTACTCTTTTTCATCACTTTCCCCCATGTAACCCCCTAACTACTCTTTCTTATCACTTTCCCCTATGTAACCCCCTAACTACTCTTTCTCATAATTTTCCCCCATGTAACCCCCTAACCACTCATTCTCATCACTTTCCCCTATGTAACCCCCTAACTACTCTTTCTCATCACTTTCCCCTATGTAACCCCCCAACTACTCTTTCTCATCACTTTCCCCTATGTAACCCCCTAACTACTCTTTCTCATCATTTTCCCCTGTGTAACCCCCTAACCACTCATTCTCATCATTTCCCCTATGTAACTCTCTAACTACTCTTTCTCATCATTTTCCCCTATGTAACCCTCTAACCACTCTTTCTCATCACTTTCCCCTATGTAACCCCCTGCGCAACAGTGGCTGTGAAATGCCTTGCTTGGGCTGAAATGATTAAAAAAAAAAAGAAAATGAATGCAGAAAAGTAAATACGTAAAAAAAAGGTAAATGAGAGAAATTTAAGGCAAAAAAGTAGAGAAAAATAAATAATAGGAAAATTATATAAGACCTATAGAATATGCCAGTAAAAAAAAGAATGAAAAAAAAGAATGTAAAAAGAAGGTAAAGGAAAGAAAATAAATGCAGAAAAGAAAGAAAGGAAGAATATGCAGTGAGGAAAATAAGTATTTTATCTCCTACTAATTTTCTGGTTTTACCGTCTTGCAAAAATGTGAACGGTCAATAATTTTAGGGGTAGATTCGTTTTGATAGTGATAGATTGGATATAAAAAATTTCGAAAATATCATTATATCAATTTTTGAACATTTATTTGTTTTTGATTGAAAAAATAAATAATTCATCTCCTACCAACCAGTAAAGATTCAGGCACCACAGACCAATTGTTTGACCAGGAGGTATATAGACAAGTTCTAATACTCAATTATAATTTCTAATCAAACACTTGTACACAGAATCCTTCAATGAATCCAAATCTACTCTCTCCAGAAATTGTCAAGACGAAGGAATTGTCTGAGGACACCCGGGACAAAATTGTATACCTGCACAAAACTGGAATGAGTTATAAGACGATTGACAAGCAGCTAGTTGAGAAGGAGTCAGCTGTTGGTGAGATAATAAGTAAATGGAAAATAACAATAATTGACCCTCAATTTTCCTCGCTCTGGAGCTCCACGCAAGATCTCTCAATGTGGAGTGAACCTGGTGATGTGAAAAGTGAGAGAACAATCCAGAACTACGCGTCAATAGGTTGCTGATTAACTCAAGGTAGCTGTGATCATAGTCATCAACATAATTATTTATAACACACTACTGAAATCATGTAGTACCCACAAGCCTCCAGGAATTTAAATGCAAAGTGAATACTCATCTCTTAATTACTTGACCCTAGTCCTTTCCACACCGCCCTGTATATCCTTTCCTTTCTCCCCGCCTTTGCAACTGTCATCACACCTGTATTCCCATCCTTCTCTTGATCCTTTCTAACTGGTTCGTCCTTCTCCTCATTCTCCTAATCTTTTTACTCTTATGCAGCCCCCCCGAACACCAGTGGCGTTACCGCCTTGCTCAGGGTGATATGATTTCAAAAAAATATCCCCTTATTTAAGAAGGCACATGTATAGATCCGCCTGAAGTTTATAAATGAGCAGCTGGTTGATTCAAAGAAGGATTTAGAGAATGTTCTGTCGTCAGATAAGACTAAAATTGAGCTTTTTAGCATCAACTCGACTCGCCGTGTTTGGTGGTAAAATAAAACTGACTTGGACCCCAAGGACACCATCCTCGCCATTAAGCATTGTGGTAGAAATATTTTTCTTCGGGGCTGTTTCTCTGCTAAGGGGACAGAATGACAACAGAAGGTCGAGGGATCGATGGATGAGGCCAAGTACAGGGAAATGTTGGGTAAAAAGCTCCTTGTCTTAGCCAGAACTCTGAAGATGGGTTGTGGATTTTCGTTCCAGCATGACAATAATGCAGAACATACAGCCAAGGCAACAAAGGAGTGGCTTAAGAAAGAGCACATTAAGATAATGGAGTGGCCTAGTCAGTTTCCGGTGCTTAATCCTTTACAGAATTTGTGGAGAGAGCTGAAGCTTTGAGTTGCCCAATTACAACCTAAAAACGTTAAAGAATCTTAGAGGATCTGCAAAGAGGAGTATGCCAAAATTCCCACTCTGATATGTAAAAACTTGGTAACCAACTACAGGAAACGTTTGGCTGCTGTGTTTGCCAACAAGGGTTTCTACACCAAGTACTGAGTTTTGTTTTTCTATAGGTTGAAAGACTTGCTTATTCAATAAAATACAAATAAATGTTCAAAAATTAATATCATAAGATTTTCTAGAATTTTTTTAATACTCTATCTCTCACTTTCAAGACGAAACTACCTTGAAAATTATAGACCGTTCCTTTTTTTTTTTAAAGTGGCAAATTCAGAAAATCAGCAGGGGATGAAATACTTATTTTCTCTACTGTAAAATGTAAAATAAGGGAAATAAATCTTATAAATAATAAAAGAACGCAAAGACGATGTAAAAGAAAGAAAGTAAAATCAGAAAAAAATCAAATGAATGTGAAAAAAAAAACGTTGGTATTGATACCAGGTAAAAGAGAAAAATGAATGTAAGCAAGAATTAAAAATTAATGATGGCGAGCAAATATGAAAGAAAAAAGTAAGACTATAACAACAATGGAAAAGAAAGGAAACCACATAAACAGGTAAGAATGAAAAGATGAAAGTAAACATGAGATAAATGAAAAAATGAATGTTAAACAGAAAGACTGTAAGAACAAGTAAAAAGAAAGAAACTTATTGTAAAGAAGATTAAATGAATATAAAATCAGTGCAAAGAAAGAATTGGAAAAACAGGTGTAAAGGTTCATCCCTAGTTCCCTGTTTAGGATGTGCTTTCCGGCTTTCTCTTTTCCAATATTCTCACTTTTCTTTTCTGAATAATCGCCCAGTTCACACTCCACCCACGTCTATTGTACAGGTGTAGAGGCTCAGCCCTTGTTCCCTGTTTAGGATGTGGTTTCCGGCTTAATCTTTTCCAATATTTTCACTTTTCTTTTCTGAACTATCGCCCGGTTCACACTACACCCACGTCTATTGTACAGGTGTATAGGCTCAGCCCTTGTTCCCTGTTTAGGATGTGTTTCCGGCTTTCTCTTTTCCAATATTTTCATTTTCTTTTCTGAACTATCGCCCGGTTCACACTCCACCCACGTCTATTGTACAGGTGTAGAGGCTCAGCCCTTGTTCCCTGTTTAGTATGTGCTTTCCGGCTTTCTCTTTTCCAATATTTTCACTTTTCTTTTCTGAACTATCGCCCGGTTCACACTCCACCCACATCTATTGTACAGGTGTAGAGACTTAGCCCTTGTTCCCTGTTTAGGATTTGGTTTCCGGCTTTCTCTTTTCTAATATTTTCACTTAGCTTTTCTGAACTATCGCCCGGTTCACACTCCACCCACGTCTATTGTACAGGTGTAGAGGCTCAGCCCTTGTTCCCTGTTTAGGATGTGTTTTCCGGCTTTCTCTTTTCCAATATTTTCACTATTCTTTTATGAACTATCGCCCGGTTCACACTCCACCCACGTCTATTGTACAGGTGTAGAGGCTCAGCTCTTGTTCCCTGTTTAGGATGTGCTTTCCGGCTTTCACTTTTCCAATATTCTCACTATTCTTTTCTGAACTATCGCCCGGTTCACACTCCACCCACGTCTATTGTACAGGGGTAGAGGCTCAGCCCTTGTTCCCTGTTTAGGATTTGGTTTCCGACATTCTCTTTTCCAATATTTTCACTTTACTTTTCTGAACTATCGCCCGGTTCACACTCCACCAACGTATATTGTACAGGTGTAGAGGCTGAGCCCTTCTTCCCTGTTTAGGATTTGGTTTCCGGCTTTTTCTTTTCCAATATTTTCACTTTTCTTTTCTGAAATATCGCCCGGTTCACACTCCACCCACGTCTATTTTACAGGTGTAGAGGCTCAGCCCTTGTTCCCTGTTTAGGATGTGCTTTTCAGCTTTCTCTTTTCCAATATTCTCACTATTCTTTTCTGAACTATCGCCGGTTCACACTCCACCCACGTCTATTGTACAGGTGTAGAGGCTCAGCTCTTGTTCCCTGTTTAGGATGTGGTTTTCAGCTTTCTCTTTCAATATTTTTCACTTTTCTTTTCTGAACTATCGCCCGGTTCACACTCCACCCACGTCTATTGTACAGGTGTGAGGCTCAGCCCTTGTTCCCTGTTTAGGATTTGGTTCCGGCTTTCTCTTTTCCAATATTTTCACTTTTCTTTTTTTCTGAACTATCGCCCGGTTACACTTCATCCCATCTATTGTACAGGTGTAGAGGCTCAGCCCTTGTTCCTGTTTAGGATGTGCTTTCCGCTTTCTCTTTTCCAATATTTTCACTTTTCTTTTCTGAAATATCGCCCGGTTCACATTACACCCACGTCTATTGTACAGGTGTAGAGGCTCAGCCCTTGTTCCTGTTTAGTATGTGCTTTCCGGCTTTCTCTTTTCCAATATTTTCACTTTTTCTTTTCTGAACTATCGCCCGGTTCACACTCCACCCACGTCTATTGTACAGGTGTAGAGCTCAGCCCTTGTTCCCTGTTTAGGATGTGCTTTCCGGCTTTCTCTTTTCCCAATATTTTCACTTTTCTTTTCTGAACTATCGCCCGGTTCACACTCCATCCACGTCTATTGTACAGGTGTAGAGGCTCAGCCCTTGTTCCCTGTTTAGGATTTGGTTTCCGGCTTTCTCTTTTCCAATATTTTCATTTTCTTTTCTGAACTATCGCCCGGTTCACACTCCATCCACGTCTATTGTACAGGTGTAGAGGCTCAGCCCTTGTTCCCTGTTTAGGATGTGCTTTCCGGCTTTCTCTTTTCCAATATTTTCACTTTTCTTTTCTGAACGCTATCGCCCGGTTCACACTCCACCCACGTCTATTGTACAGGTGTAGAGGCTCAGCTCTTGTTCCCTGTTTAGGATGTGCTTTCCGGCTTTCTCTTTTCCAATATTTTCACTTTTCTTTTCTGAACTATCGCCCGGTTCACACTCCACCCACGTCTATTGTACAGGTGTAAGAGGCTCAGCTCTTGTTCCCTGTTTAGGATTTGGTTTCGGGCTTTCTCTTTTCCAATATTTTCACTTTTCTTTTCTGAACTATCGCCCGGTTCACACTCCATCCACGTCTATTGTACAGGTGTGAGAGGCTCAGCCCTTGTTCCCTGTTTAGGATGTGCTTTCCGGCTTTCTCTTTTCCAATATTTTCACTTTTCTTTTCTGAACTATCGCCCGGTTCGTACACCCCACGTCTATTGTACGGGTGCTGAGGCTCAGCCCTTGTTCCCTGTTTAGTATGTGCTTTCCGGCTTTCACTTTTCAATATTTTCACTTTTCTTTTCTGAACTATCGCCCGGTTCACACTCCATCCACGTCTATTGTACAGGTGTAGAGAGTCAAGCCCTTGTTCCCCTGTTTAGGATTTGGTTTCCGGCTTTCTCTTTTCCAATATTTTCACGTTTCTTTTCTGAACTATCGCCCGGTTTTACCTCACCCACGTCTATTGTACAGGTGTGAGGCTCAGCTCTTGTTCCCGGTTTAGGATGTGCTTTCCGGCTTTCTCTTTTCCAATATTTTCACTTTTTTCTTTTCTGAACTATCGCCCGGTTCACACTCCACCCACGTCTATTGTACAGGTGCAGAGGCTCAGCGCTTGTTCCCTGTTTAGTATGTGATTTCCGGCTTTCTCTTTTCCAATATTTTCACTTTTCTTTTCTGAACTATCGCCAGTTCCACACTCCACCCACGTCTATTGTACAGGTGTAGAGGCTCAGCTCTTGTTCCCTGTTTAGGATGTGCTTTCCGGCTTTCTCTTTTCCAATATTTTCACTTTTCTTTTCTGAGCTATCGCCCGGTTCACACTCCCATCCACGTCTATTGTACAGGTGTAGAGGCTCAGCCCTTGTTCCCTGTTTAGGATTTGGTTTCAGCTTTCTCTTTTCCAATATTTTCACTTTTCTTTTTCTGAACTATCGCCCGGTTCACACTCACCCACGTCTATTGTACAGGTGCAGAGGCTCAGCGCTTGTTCCCCTGTTTAGTATGTGATTTCCGGCTTTCTCTTTTCCAATATTTTTCACTTTTCTTTTCTGAACTATCGCCAGTTCCCCTCCCATCACATCTATTGTACAGGTGTGAGGCTCAGCCCTTGTTCCCTGTTTAGGATTTGGTTTCCGGCTTTCTCTTTTCCAATATTTTCACTTTTCTTTTCTGAACTATCGCCCGGTTCACACTCCACCCACGTCTATTGTACAGGTGTAGATGCTCAGCCCTTGTTCCCGGTTTAGGATGTGCTTTCCGGCTTTCTCTTTTCCAATATTTTCACTTTTCTTTTCTGAACTATCGCCCGGTTTACACTACACCCACGTCTATTGTACAGGTGTAGAGGCTCAGCCCTTGTTCCCTGTTTAGGATGTGGTTTCCGGCTTTCTCTTTTCCAATATTTTCACTTTTCTTTTCTGAAATATCGCCCGGTTCACATTACACCCACGTCTATTGTACAGGTGTAGAGGCTCAGCCCTTGTTCCCTGTTTAGTATGTGCTTTCCGGCTTTCTCTTTTCCAATATTTTCACTTTTCTTTTCTGAACTATCGCCCGGTTCACACTCCACCCACGTCTATTGTACAGGTGTAGAGGCTCAGCTCTTGTTCCCTGTTTAGGATGTGCTTTCCGGCTTTCTCTTTTCCAATATTTTCACTTTTCTTTTCTGAACTATCGCCCGGTTCACACTCCACCCACGTCTATTGTACAGGTGTAGAGGCTCAGCTCTTGTTCCCTGTTTAGGATTTGGTTTCCGGCTTTCTCTTTTCCAATATTTTCACTTTTCTTTTCTGAACTATCGCCCGGTTCACACTCCATCAACGTCTATTGTACAGGTGTAGAGGCTCAGCCCTTGTTCCCTGTTTAGGATTTGGTTTCCGGCTTTCTCTTTTCCAATATTTTCACGTTTCTTTTCTGAACTATCGCCCGGTTCACACTCCACCCACGTCTATTGTACAGGTGTAGAGGCTCAGCTCTTGTTCCCTGTTTAGGATGTGGTTTCCGGCTTTCTGTTTTCCAATATTTTCACTTTTCTTTTCTGAACTATCGCCCGGTTCACATTCCATCAACGTCTATTGTACAGGTGTAGAGGCTCAGCCCTTGTTCCCTGTTTAGGATTTGGTTTCCGGCTTTCTCTTTTCCAATATTTTCACTTTTCTTTTCTGAACTATCGCCCGGTTCACACTCCATCCACGTCTATTGTACAGGTGTAGAGGCTCAGCCCTTGTTCCCTGTTTAGGATGTGCTTTCCGGCTTTCTCTTTTCCAATATTTTCACTTTTCTTTTCTGAACTATCGCCCGGTTCACATTACACCCACGTCTATTGTACAGGTGTAGAGGCTCAGCCCTTGTTCCCTGTTTAGGATTTGGTTTCCGGCTTTCTCTTTTCCAATATTTTCACTTTTCTTTTCTGAAATATTGCCCGGTTCACACTACACCCACGTCTATTGTACAGGTGTAGAGGCTCAGCCCTTGTTCCCTGTTTAGGATGTGCTTTCCTGCTTTCTCTTTTCCAATATTTTCACTTTTCTTTTCTGAACTATCACCCGGTTCACACTCCACCCACGTCTATTGTACAGGTGCAGAGGCTCAGCGCTTGTTCCCTGTTTAGTATGTGCTTTCCGGCTTTCTCTTTTCCAATATTTTCACTTTTCTTTTCTGAACTATCGCCCGGTTCACACTCCATCCACGTCTATTGTACAGGTGTAGAGGCTCAGCCCTTGTTCCCTGTTTAGGATGTGCTTTCCGGCTTTCTCTTTTCCAATATTTTCACTTTTCTTTTCTGAACTATCGCCCGGTTCACACTCCACCCACATCTATTGTACAGGTGTAGAGACTTAGCCCTTGTTCCCTGTTTAGGATTTGGTTTCCGGCTTTGTCTTTTCCAATATTTTCACTTTTCTTTTCTGAACTATCGCCCGGTTCACACTCCACCCACGTCTATTGTACAGGTGTAGAGGCTCAGCCCTTGTTCCCTGTTTAGGATTTGGTTTCCGGCTTTCTCTTTTCCAATATTTTCACTTTTCTTTTCTGAAATATCGCCCGGTTCACACTCCACCCACGTCTATTGTACAGGTGTAGAGGCTCAGCCCTTGATCCCTGTTTAGGATGTGCTTTCCGGCTTTCTCTTTTCCAATATTTTCACTTTTCTTTTCTGAACTATCGCCCGGTTCACAATACACCCACGTCTATTGTACAGGTGTAGAGGCTCAGCCCTTGTTCCCTGTTTAGGATGTGCTTTCCGGCTTTCTCTTTTCCAATATTTTCACTTTTCTTTTCTGAACTATCGCCGGGTTCACAATCCACCCACGTCTATTGTACAGGTGCAGAGGCTCAGCGCTTGTTCCCTGTTTAATATGTGCTTTCCGGCTTTCTCTTTTCCAATATTTTCACTTTTCTTTTCTGAACTATCGCCCGGTTCACACTTCACCCACGTCTATTGTACAGGTGTAGAGGCACAGCCCTTGTTCCCTGTTTAGGATTTGGTTTCCGGCTTTCTCTTTTCCAATATTTTCACTTTACTTTTCTGAACTATCGCCCCGTTCACACTACACCCACTTATATTTTACAGGTGTAGAGGCTCAGCCCTTTTTCCCTGTTTAGGACGTGCTTTCCGGCTTTCTCTTTTCCAATATTTTCACTTTTCTTTTCTGAACTATCGCCCGGTTCACACTCCACCCACATCTATTTTAAAGGTGTAGAGGCTCTGCCCTGGTTCCCTGTTTAGGATGTGCTTTCCGGCTTTCTCTTTTCAAATATTTTCACTTATCTTTTCTGAAATATCGCCTGGTTCACATTCCACCCAAGTCTATTGTACAGGTGTAGAGGCTCAGCTCTTGTTCCCTGTTTAGGATGTGGTTTCCGGCTTTCTCTTTTCCAATATTTTCACTTTTCTTTTCTGAATTATCGCCCGGTTCACACTCCACCCACGTTTATTGTACAGGTGTAGAGGCTCAGCCCTTGTTCCCTGTTTAGGATGTGGTTTCCGGCTTTCTCTTTTCCAATATTTTCACTTTTCTTTTCTGAATTATCGCCCGGTTCACACTCCACCCACGTTTATTGTACAGGTGTAGAGGCTCAGCCCTTGTTCCCTGTTTAGGATGAGCTTTCCGGCTTTCTCTTTTCCAATATTTTCACTTTTCTTTTCTGAACTATCGCCCGGTTCACACTCCACCCACATCTATTGTACAGGTTTAGAGGCTCAGCTCTTGTTCCCTGTTTAGGATGTGCTTTCCGGCTTTCTCTTTTCCAATATTTTCACTTTTCTTTTCTGAACTATCGCCCAGTTCACACTCCACCCACGTCTATTGTACAGGTGTAGAGGCGCCGCCCTTGTTCCCTGTTTAGTATGTGCGTTCCGGCTTTCACTTTTCCAATATTTTCACTTTTCTTTTCTGAACTATCGCCCGGTTCATACACAACCCACCTCTATTTTATAGGTGTAGAGGCTCAGCCCTTGTTCACTGTTTAGTATGTGCTTTCCGGCTTTCTCTTTTCCAATATTCTCACTTTTCTTTTCTGAACTATCGCCCGGTTCACACTCCACCCACGTCTATTGTATAGGTGCAGAGGCTCAGCCCTTGTTCCCTGTTTAGTATGTGCTTTCCGGCTTTCTCTTTTCCAATATTTTCACTTTTCTTTTCTGAACTATCGCCCAGTTCACACTCCACCCACGTCTATTGTACAGGTGTAGAGGCGCCGCCCTTGTTCCCTGTTTAGTATGTGCGTTCCGGCTTTCACTTTTCCAATATTTTCACTTTTCTTTTCTGAACTATCGCCCGGTTCACACCCCATCCACGTCTATTGTACAGGTGTAGAGGCTCAGCCCTTGTTCCCTGTTTAGGATTTGGTTTCCGGCTTTCTCTTTTCCAATATTTTCACGTTTCTTTTCTGAACTATCGCCCGGTTTACACTCCACCCACGTCTATTGTACAGGTGTAGAGGCTCAGCTCTTGTTCCCGGTTTAGGATGTGCTTTCCGGCTTTCTCTTTTCCAATATTTTCACTTTTCTTTTCTGAACTATCGCCCGGTTCACACTCCACCCACGTCTATTGTACAGGTGCAGAGGCTCAGCGCTTGTTCCCTGTTTAGTATGTGATTTCCGGCTTTCTCTTTTCCAATATTTTCACTTTTCTTTTCTGAACTATCGCCCGGTTCACACTCCACCCACGTCTATTGTACAGGTGTAGAGGCTCAGCTCTTGTTCCCTGTTTAGGATGTGGTTTCCGGCTTTCTCTTTTCCAATATTTTCACTTTTCTTTTCTGAACTATCGCCCGGTTCACACTCCATCCACGTCTATTGTACAGGTGTAGAGGCTCAGCCCTTGTTCCCTGTTTAGGATTTGGTTTCCGGCTTTCTCTTTTCCAATATTTTCACTTTTCTTTTCTGAACTATCGCCCGGTTCACACTCCACCCACGTCTATTGTACAGGTGCAGAGGCTCAGCGCTTGTTCCCTGTTTAGTATGTGATTTCCGGCTTTCTCTTTTCCAATATTTTCACTTTTCTTTTCTGAACTATCGCCCGGTTCACACTCCATCCACGTCTATTGTACAGGTGTAGAGGCTCAGCCCTTGTTCCCTGTTTAGGATTTGGTTTCCGGCTTTCTCTTTTCCAATATTTTCACTTTTCTTTTCTGAACTATCGCCCTGTTCACACTCCACCCACGTCTATTGTACAGGTGTAGATGCTCAGCCCTTGTTCCCGGTTTAGGATGTGCTTTCCGGCTTTCTCTTTTCCAATATTTTCACTTTTCTTTTCTGAACTATCGCCCGGTTTACACTACACCCACGTCTATTGTACAGGTGTAGAGGCTCAGCCCTTGTTCCCTGTTTAGGATGTGGTTTCCGGCTTTCTCTTTTCCAATATTTTCACTTTTCTTTTCTGAAATATCGCCCGGTTCACACTACACCCACATCTATTGTACAGGTGTAGAGGCTCAGCCCTTGTTCCCTGTTTATGATGTGGTTTCCGGCTTTCTCTTTTCCAATATTTTCACTTTTCTTTTCTGAACTATCGCCCGGTTCACACTCCACCCACGTCTATTGTACAGGTGTAGAGGCTCAACCCTTGTTCCCTGTTTAGGATGTGCTTTCCGGCTTTCTCTTTTCCAATATTTTCACTTTTCTTTTCTGAACTATCGCCCCGTTCACACTCCACCCACATCTATTGTACAGGTGCAGAGGCTCAGCGCTTGTTCCCCATTTAGGATGTGCTTTCCGGCTTTCTCTTTTCCAATATTTTCACTTTTCTTTTCTGAACCATCGCCCGGTTCACACTCCACCCACGTCTATTGTACAGGTGTAGAGGCTCAGCCCTTGTTCCCTGTTTAGGATGTGCTTTCCGGCTTTCTCTTTTCCAATATTTTCACTTTTCTTTTCTGAGCTATCGCCTGGTTCACACTCCATCCACGTCTATTGTACAGGTGTAGAAGCTCAGCCCTGGTTCCCTGTTTAGTATTTGTTTTCCGGCTTTCTCTTTTCCAAGATTTTCACTTTTCTTTTCTGAACTATCGCCCGGTTCACACTCCACCCACGTCTATTGTACAGGTGTAGAGGCTCAGCCCTTGTTCCCTGTTTAGGATTTGGTTTCCGGCTTTCTCCTTTCGAAATCCTTCCATTCTTACGTAGCCCCCTGCACATCAGTGGTGTTACCGCCTTGCTCGTGGTGATATGACTAAGAAAAGAAAAGTATGAAAAATCGACAATGCCGAAAAAAATTAGAGAAGAAAAACAAATATAACTAGAAAGAAAGAAAGAATAAAAGAAAGAAAGAATATAAAAACAAGGTAATAGAAAGAAAAACAAATGCAAAAAGAAAGAAATAATGGATATGAAACAAGATAAAAGAGGGAAAAGAAAAGGTGCAAAATGAAAGATATATATAAATTCAGAATAAACAAATGTAATTGAATATAAAAGAAATAGTTAAAGAATATTAAATGGTAAAAGCAAGAAAAAATAATATAAAAAAAGGAAAGAATATAAAACAAAGAAAGTAAAAAACAAGGTAAAAGACAAAAAAATGAATGTTAAAAAAAGAAAGAAAGAATAAAAGTGAGAAAAATATCAAAACAGTGTAAAAGAAAGAAAGAAAATCAAAAACTAAAAGCAACAGAAAAACAATTCAAAATAAAGAAAGGCTATGCATCTAAAAATGAAAAAAAAAGAGCATATAAAAACGAGGCAAAAGAAAGAAAATGATTGTAAATCTAACCTTATTTATAAATGGAACTTTGTCTCTGTGTCTGTGTGTGTGTATCCGTTCCCTATAGACTCTGAAACGGCTGAACTAATTTTCTTGAAAATTTACACAGTTGCACTATAAACGTCTGCGAGCGTTCTTAGCTAGGTTTTTCGTCGATAAATATCAATAAATATCGAAAATCGATAATCGAAAAAATTGGGTTAGAGAAGGAATGGTCCAATTTTATTCAAATTTGATACACTCATAGAAAAAGACATTAGAAACGATATTCAGAAGTTTCAAGGTTGCAGTTCTTACAATAGTGCAGAAAATCGATAATATATATATATATATATAAAAGCCAAGATGCTTGTGTGTGTCTGTTTATCTGCCTGTATTTTTCAGCCCTTTTATTTTAGTTTTTGCTTCGGGTTTGGCTCTAAGTAGGTATAATTGTAGTTCTTAGTCTCAGGCATGATACCATTTACTCAGAGGACATATTTAGCGTTCAAAATTCAGTTTACGACAAAAAATCTTATTTGATATCGACACCAGGAAATCAAAATTTGACTTACATCCATTCATTTTTCTTTCAGTCTACGGTTTCGCTTTAACTGGAAACAACTATTGCTTTTTAGTCTTTCGTGCCAACGTTAAAGAGTCTGAGCTCCAGGACCATGGATTAGTTTTAAATCTTTCATTACTCCCGAGCAACGGCGGGCTATACTGCTAGTATTATATAAATGATAAAAACAGAGTAAAAAAAGAAAATGAATGTAAAAAAGAAAGAAAGAATATAAAAACAATTTAAAGGAAAGAAAATGAATATAAAAAAAGAAACTTACGATAGAAAAACAAGGCAAAAGAAACAAATGAATGTAAAAAAGAAAGAAAGAATATAAAAACAATTTAAAGGAAAAAAATGAATATAAAAAAGAAACATAATATAAAAAACAGGGAAGAAGAAACAAATGCATGTAAAAAAGAAAGAAAGAACATAAAAACAATTTAAAGAAAAGGAAATGAATATAAAAAAATAAACATACTATAAAAGGTCAAGGAAAAAGAAACAAATGAATGTCATAAAGAATGAAAGAATATAAAACAATTTAAAAGAATGAAAATGAATATAAAAAAACATACCATAGAAAAACAGGACAAAAGAAACAAATGGAGGCAAAAATTAAAGAATGGATGTCAGAAGATAAATATATAATAGCAAGGCAAATGAAAGAAAATTAACATAAAATTAAAGACATAAAGACGGAATCTAATAAAAAAGAAAAAAAGAAACTGAATGTAAAAAAGAAAAAAAAATTAGAAAAATAGTACGATTGAGTGAAAAATGGCATCAATGAAAAATGCAAGAATCAAAAATTGAGAAAATATTTAAAAAAAACAGACATAAATAATTCATTAATGAATGAAACACAAGGAAGCGCCAACATTAGCTTCTTTTAAGATGTTCTTTGAATCCGTAAAAAAAAAACCAAAAAAAAAACATCTATTTAATTTCCCGGTATTCATCCAGTTCAATTGTGATACGTTCTCTTCTAAACGCAGCGAAGATATGGCTTGAAATCTTTAAGCTCCAAATGTATTGATTCGGACTTTTATTAATCTTACCGGGCAAATTCTAGTTTTTGACGACATAAAGTTATTGTAAATAAAGGGCTTAAGAGAGATAAAAAAAAATTGCAATTCATAACAGTGGAAGAAAGGAAATAAAAGAATCGTGAGAAGTCATTGAGGGCCAAAGAAAAATTAAAATCAGTGCAAAAAAAAGTACAGAATGAAAGATCTATCAGAAAAGGAGGTAAAGAAACAGACTATAAACGAAAGAACTTTTTCAGATATTGTGCAAAGCACTCTATCGGGATTATCTTCAGCGGCTTCTTCGATTTCTCTTTAATCTCATCTCACATTGGTTCTATAGCAATTTTAACTTTGGTAAATGTCTAATCTTGTATTAAATATATTTAATTCTGATCATCGTCATCATTTATCCATTACACCCAGATGGTGCATAGGGCAACAACTTTTTGTTGCTGTTTCTGTAACAAACTGTTTTTTTTTTCACGGGGGCAAGGTTGTTAGACCCTGCACCCAACCACAAACCCAAAACCCAAAACCCAAAACCCAAATCCTGGAGAACAGGTGGGCCATTCTTGGTCCTTACGTTTACAGCACCTTGTATTCTCAAATGGTCACCCATTTAAGTACTCATCAGGCTCGTTGTTGTTTAACTTCGGTGATCGGACGGGAACCGGTGTATTCAGCACGATATAGCCCCTAAACATTTTAATTCTGATACATAACTTTAATATTTCGAAAGCATGTGATGCCTTGCTGCAAATTTAGGCGTAACCCTTTCATGCCAAGTCTCTGTTTATATAAATGATCTGCATAAGAGTATTCTTGAACCATCTGTGAATATCGATGTTGTGTAAAAAGCTGACAGAGGATAGACAGTGCGACACTGAGATCCGAAGGCTCGCTTGCATCGAAAAACAAAGAAAAGACAATTTGACTGTTAATTGATATGTGTTTTCTAATATAACAGCGAATATCTGACGATCTCCTCTTTGATGAATGAAAGACTCGAAGCAACAGAAATGTACCGAACATGTGAGCAACGACTAAGTTTTAGAGAGGATGCAAACGAAAAAGAACTTATACTTAGCATCAGAAAGATACAGTTGAGGTTTATGAAACATAATTAGAAAGGAGGGCTTGGAGAGTTTAATACCCAGGGGACGGATAGAGAGAAAGAAAGACAAAGGAAAGTTGTGATAGATGTACTTTATGGGCTTGAGAAAATAAATGACGGGGCGGGGTTTGCGAGAGATACCAAGAAAAAATGTGTTAAGAGCGACAAGAGCTAGGTGCACGTGGAAGTCTACGATCGCCCACGTCCTAAAAGAACAGAGCACATAATGAAGAAAAAGATATTGCTGCACTTTCAAAACAGTAGACTATCCGAGAATTTTTTTTCTGAAAATGCTACGTTGCTTTCAATTTCGCAAAACAATCGATGGCATTTGAATAAGCTGATTTGTTTAAAAAGTATTTAGCAACAATGCTACTTCGCAGCTTTCTGAGTGTACTTTATGCCATAATTATCTGTTTGTTCTTCTCTTCAGAATTTGGTTTCGATGGTTAATGTATGACAATTATATATATTGTTGTGGGTTTGCCCACTTTTGTATACAAGAATGGGCTCGCCTGATGCGTACATATAATTCTGCCTATACAGAAAATGGGAGTTGTAAAGCAGTTGCTTTGCTGCTATGACACTGTCAGCACTCCTCATTCGGGTAGAGGGCGCTCTCTGCTTCCGAGCAGAGAGCAATAACCCAGTCGTGGTTCCGCCGAAGGGTAGAACCACGACTGGGCAAAAATAGACAGACATATTTTTGGCCCGGCTATATGGCCGGGAATACCCACATTAAAATGACCATGTGTCACATCCGGCCTTGCGTGGGAAGGCTAGTAAATACAGTTGTAAAGCAGTTGCTTTGCTGCTATGACACTGTCAGCCCTCCTCCTTCGGGTAGAGGGCGCTCTCTGCTTCCGAGCAGAGAGCAATAACCCAGTCGTGGTTCCGCCGAAGGGTAGAACCACGACTGGGCAAAAATAGACAGACATATTTTTGGCCCGGCTATATGGCCGGGAATGCCCACATTAAAATGACCATGTGTCACATCCGGCCTTGCGTGGGAAGGCTAGTAAATACAGTTATAAAGCAGTTGCTTTGCTGCTATGACACTGTCAGCCCTCCTCCTTCGGGTAGAGGGCGCTCTCTGCTTCCGAGCAGAGAGCAATAACCCAGTCGTGGTTCCGCCGAAGGGTAGAATCACGACTGGGCAAAGATAGACAGACATTTTTTGGCCGGGCCATATAGCCCGGAAACCCCACTTATAACGGACCATGTGTCACATGTTGCCCTTACTGGGAGGGACAACTAAATATAGTTGTAAAGCAGTTGGCTTTGCTGCTATGACACTGTCAGCACTCTGCCTTCGGGTGGAGGGCGCTCACTGCTTCCGAGCTGGGAGCACTGACCCAGTCGTGGTTCCGCCGAAGGGTAGAGGCGCGACTGGGGAAAAATAGACAGGTATTTTTTTGGCTGGGCCATATAGCTCGGAAGTCCCAGTCATAACTGACCATGTGTCACATGTTGCCCTTACTGGGAGGGACAACTAAATATAGTTGTAAAGAGTTGCTGAAACTGTGCAACTATAACGCTGTCAGTTCTCTGTCTTCGGGTAGAGGGCGCTCTCTGCTTCCGAGCAGAGAGCAATAACCCAGTCGTGGTTCCGCCGAAGGGTAGAAGCACGACTGGGTGAAAATAGACAGATATTTTTTGGCCGGGCCATATAACCCGGAAATCCCAGCCATAACTGACCATGTGACACATGTTGAACTTACTGGGAGGGACAACTAAATAATGTTGTAAAGAGTTTCTTAGTGGATCAATAAGTTGGTGCAGAGTTAGTTGGAGTTGTTTGGATATAGACTCATTACCAAGGCATAGTCTTTCACTTCAAGACTATATATATTTATTTCTACTCATATTATTTCTGAATTGACTAAGCCGTATTCCAGTTTGTATATCTTGTTCAATATAACTTATATTTTCTATCTCCATAGCTGTTTTTGTTTATTATTATTTTGTGTGGTTTCTCACCCGGAATCCACAACATATATATAGATCTGTATTACCTGCATTCGGAATCTTAGGCTTATCATCATTATTATTAAAACATTTCTACCGTTCTTTCCATTTGCGGTCTAATCTTGCTGAAAACAGCGATCTTCTATCGGGCACCTATGTTATGCAGTGTTGGGCGGTACTTAGATGGAGGACCGCTTGGGATAACTGAGTGCTGAAAGTGACCTTCTACAATCCGACATATGATTAGATAACCCACACTCCTGGTAAGCAGTAAAAAAAACAAAAAAAAATCAATTGATCATCTTCGGTTCTTTCACCTTTCTACGGTTATCATATAACATTCAAGAATTCACAAGATGAATCTTTCATTTTAACGTATTATTTCTTTCTCTCGGAGAACCTTTGTGAAAATTTAGCGCAAACATCTGACATGTTTGACATGAGTTATATTCAATAAAATTTCTAGTTTCTCAAACTAATGCATATGCGATAATCATGCGCATATAAACAATTTTTTTGTCAAGTTAATCTTACACTTGCAGATTAGAAAATGGCGTCAGAAAATATCGTGTATGGAGTTGTATATTCGGCATAGAATTCCCGCCGAGAATATAACATGGAACAAAGTAATTCAATCGCCTTCATTGAATCAAACTAAATGTTATCTTATTTCACAAGCATAATTGCAAGAAAAAAAAAGTACCTGTTGTATTTGTAAATGCGGTTTAATAACAATTCTTCTCCTATTTTTTAGTCATGTCCCTTCATACAGTGATTGATAAAATTCGCCCCAACATTGCCTGACTGTTGTCGCTTAAATTAAGGCTTATATTTTAAAAAACCGTTTATCTGTGTCCTGCCAACCGTTCACACAAACTCATTAAGTCGGATGCTATTTGACTCACAAATCTTTTGTCTTCAAATATATTTGGGGAGAGATAAATATTCAGTAGAAAGAGGAGTTATTCCTATATTAGATGTAATAAAATTAAATTTTAGACCAAAACAGGTGGAATACTACACACTCACACGCACATAAACACACATAAACACACGCGATAATCAAGCGCAAATATATACACAAAACGCAAATTATATATATATATATATATATATATATATATATATATATATAGGAAGGAATATTAAAACGTTTTGAGTTTGAAAATGTGTTTTTTTGACAGTATTTGTTTATTTCTACTGTTGTATTTTATATTTCAGACCGCCCTCGGTCCTTCATCAGAAACAAATGATTTTAAATTTGAATTAGTTAAGTATTTCGCGAGATTTCGCGAGAGTGTCCGTGAAGAGTTTGTTTACATCACGTGACGCGTTTGTTTACATCACGTGACGCGTTTGTGGAGAGAGTTTTTGTTTTTACATCAAGTGACGTTGAAAGCGACAGATTTTTAAAAATTATGTTTGTAAACGTAAACCTATCTTTAATAATGCTAGTAAATTTGTTTTAGATAAAAAATGTTTTAATTGTATCTAAAAAAGTTTTTAAAATATTTTTAAATTTATCTAAAAACGTTTAGTCATTGAAGTATTTGTAAAGATTCAAAGCACCTAAGTCCCTGTTTAACCCTAGCTTGTGTGTATTTAATTTTAAAATCCAGTATTTTTCTTTCTTTCTGCGTGCGTATGTAGAACTAAAATTGGAGTCTATTAGTAAACATTTGCAATGTTTTAAGGTGTGACCCGGTTGATTAAAATTTGCTCCTTACTGGAGAATATTGATTATTTTGGCGTATATTAAGTTTGTGATTATTGAAGTGAAATCTAAAGCTATTACCGGATTCACCAATATATCTACTATTGGGACATATTGAACAAAAGAGGAAGTATATAATGTTTTCGCTGTCACAAGTGAGGGGTGGTGGCTGCAATTTGATTTTGGTGTTGGGTACAGAGAATACTGTGTCGTTTACAAAATGCTTACAAATCAGGCACCTGGGTTTCTGACATTGTAAATTCCTTGATAGGTTTGTGTTTTTTAGATATTTGTCAGAAATGAGGATAGTTGATAGGTTGAGAGTTTGTTTCATTGCATTTATGGGTGATTTATCGAAAATGTCTTTGATGTTTTTGTTTGATTGGAGGTTCTTGTAATCATTTTTAAAATTTTTGATAAGTGTGTGTGAATGTTGATTGTGGTTAAAAACCATGGGAATTCGGTTGTTGTTTTTTCTTTTCTTGTATGTGAGAAGTGTGTTACGATTTATGTGAATGGTTTTATTTAGTGCTTCTTTTATTATTTTTATAATCTAATAAAATGTATGTGGATGATTAATACACATATATATATATATGTATATAAAAGTAAATCAATAAGTATACATATGAGGGTGCACATGTGTATAATATTATTCAGGTGTTAATAAATTAGTGCTCAATGTAGTCTGAATAGAGCAATTTCACATATATATATATATATATATATATATATATATATATACATTGTCCTACGTTGATGGCATAGCCAGGATATATATATATATATATATATATATATATATATATATATATATTTGTCTCTGTGTGTGTGTGTAATTGTGTGTGTAAATACAGACTGTCTGAAAGTACTATTAACCTCAATAACACAAATTCTCTTTCAAAAGTTTTTGCCAAAATTTAAACGATTAATTTAGACCTCAAAAAATTTTAATTTAATTATTAGATATATTCTCATGTTTTGCTATGGACTTTATAAAAATACAGCCTGAACTTATGATGTAAATGAAACTAATATTAGTTTAAAGCATTTCAGATCGAATATAAATTGTCCTATTTTTGATGACATATATTTAAAAATAGAAAAAGAAATATTTCTAAAAAATGCCAAAATAACAAAGTTATTGACTGAGATATATCTGAATTATAAACCCGCAGAGAATATATATATATATATATATATATATATATATATATATATATATATATATGTATATTTTATAGTATAAATATGAAGTTTCACAATATAATTTATAAATACACGTATATATATATATATATATATATATAGAGAGAGAGAGAGAGAGAGAGAGAATATTTTTACTTTCCTGAATGAACGTTCTTTGTTTTTGATTTCGTTGAATGGACAGTATAGTAGGGTCAGTTGGGCACTGTGTGTGTGAAAAAGAGCACCACGTCATAGTTCACTCTGCCAGAAAGTTTGAAAACGGCATTTTGTATTGTTGGAAATTTGCATCTAACGCTCTAATATGAACATTTAAAAGTGTTTTGGTGTCTATCTGAGGAAAATAACTGAATTTGTTGGTGACGGCTTAAGATTTGATACGGTGACCCACTTTAATGTTCTGAGAAGATATTGCTGCCCGGGTTTCAGATGGTGGCTATTAGAAAACACTATATTTGGTAAGAGGATTCTCCAGCAAAATAGACGTGGAGAACCCTGTCATGACTCTAAGAAAATCTATGTGACCACATAACCTCTTACACAATGCTAAACTCGTTGTATTACCACATGCAGGCGCGTATCGGACGGGGACTACACGCCAGTAGACACTCGGTCGGCTGGTGGCTCTCTGTAGCGCGTGTTCTGCTGGCAAGCCGACATCGGACGCGCAGACTACAACCTACTTGGGCGCAACTGAGCACGAGACTAGCAAAAGGCCTTGCAACGTTGATAAAAACTGCTGCTAAAGATTATGGCAGCATTTACGAACCTAAACCGGAAGACTGTCCAGAATAGATGCAGGGGGTGCCGAAGTCTACTGGAGACCTTGTTTGCTTACAACAGTGAGGTTATTGAATAAATTTACTCTTTCGTATTTGAAGATATTTTAAGCAGTTTTGGTAAATATATCTTTTAAAACGAGATCTCGGTCTTATTTTCAAATTTTAGTACAAATTATATACATCGTTCTCATTAACAGCGGCGCCCCTCCCAGCACACTTAGATAGCAGTAAAATAGACAAAAAATGTCTACCCTTCCTTAAAAAAACCCCCCATAAATTCCAATATAAGAATTACCCAGACAAAATAAATAAGGAACTTGTCTTAAACTAAGCTACCTCGCCTAACCCCCGAAAATATATCTCTAAAATATATACGGCCGACTAAATCAGAATAAACTCCCAACCCAACATTCACTTAAACATCATATCACCATAAATAAACCGTTTTCACTATTTAATTTTCATTTAAACTAATCACCCAATGAGAAGCTCACACAGCAGCTTCGAAACGCGAAAAGTTTTGTGCAGTGATACTATGAATTTATAAACCATTGTAACAACCATTACAATATAATGCTCTACGTTGTATCGAGCACTCTTTATAAAAGTAAATGCATGAACAGCAGGTAAAAAACGAGTTCTATAACTTTGTTACAATATATATATATATATAATGATTTGTTTGAATCTTATTTGTGATCGATACTCGTATTTGAGTAGATATTCTGTTTATAATCAAAGAGTATTATATATTTATTTCTACCGACCTTTAGACTGTTGGTTATTCGTGATCGAGAGGTCTAAGACGTGCCAGATCGATTGGTGGCTTCCGCTAAGTTGATAGATTCGAATTTTAACCGAATGACACACATTTTCGTAACAAAAATTTATCGTAAATAATCAGGCCGGTAGAAATAAATACATAACACTGTTTGATTACAAACAGAATATCTACTTAAATACGAGTATCAATCAAAAATAATGTTCAAACAAATCATTTCAAATTGCCGGCAGTTTAAAAACCATTTCGTTAATTTCCGTAATATATATATATATATATATATATATATATAAAATTTATATTTAAATTTGTATATCTAAATTTTTTCTATAAAATTTGTCTCAGTTATTATTTATTTAAATTAAAACCTCTTTGGTAAATTTTGCAATGTTTTTTCAACATTGATGGTAGCAGTTTTCTTTTGTTTATGTGGGAAAAAATTTCTTAGCTTACTTCCAAATCAACCACCCCTTCCCCTTTTTCTTTTTTTTCTTTCGTTCCGCCTACCACTTCTATCCTTCTGACATGGCTAAACTCTTGATTCAGATATGGGGGAGGGCTATGACTTCTAATATGAGACATTGTTTTCTGTCTGTTTTCCCCTTTTTATTTCCTTAAATTCAAAAATTGTTATCCCACTCCATTTTGTTTTCCTGTGTATGGATGATTTCTTTTGGACTTCTACCGGTATAAAACACATATGAAACACCCCATTGATTGTTTTGCTTAAAATCGAAAATTTATTTCGGCTGTAAATTTATTTAATTAATTATTAGTTTGTTTGTTTTTTTTGTTGCTGTTGTTTGTTTTGCGAGGTAGAATTGCATTATGAAATATTATAGAAACGAGTAGGCTAGTGCCGTCAAAAATAAAGACCAACTATTTATATCGATATGCTATCTAAAATGACGAAACATATATATATTGAGTATCTTGCATTAAGACATAAAAAATAATCCAAAGGCCTGAGCGTAACAAGCGGATGATATATATATATATATATTCTTCAATAGCCAAAGACATAGTTATTACAAATATATAAGACAAGAATAAAAAAAAGCACTATTAAAGACAAAACACGAGGCAAGATATTTCATAACTGGTAGATAAAGTTTAATAACTGGTAGTAAGAAGAATGAACTGAAGCGACGTACGTTGCCTCGCTATTGTTGTCTCTCCCTAACGTAAGCGTGACTGGAAGGAATTATATATAGTAATATCCACTATATATATATATAAGCCAAAAAACGGTTTTTTTATTACAGTATAGAGGATTGCAATCATTTTTACTCCATGTAGGTCCTTCTGTTTAATACATACATACATACATACATATATATATATATATATATATATATATATATATATAATTCCAAGTGAAGAGGACTCCAGGTTTTTTTTTATTTTGAGTGCTCTGGCATTTATTTATTTATTTTATTATAAACAGTGCTCAATACAATGAGTATTATAGAGCTTAATGTAATGTACTAAAAACACTCTAAAGCAGAGAATTTACCAGCATATCTGTTCATTTTATAATAGCAAATACAGAAATAGAACATCCCTATCGAGATATCATTGGTACCTGAAGGAAACAAAACAACACCCAAAATAAAATGGAAAATCCTAAAAGAAGCTAAAACATGAAAGTCCTTAAATGAACCATGTTATTTATGCTTTTACGAAAAACTATTTATTATTAGATCCCTTAAATATAAAGATTTATTAAATAAACGTAACGCAATTAATGTCATATGTAGACATTGTAAATTATTCACATTAGAAAATGGATAAAACCTAAATTAAATAACATGCTCACCGACGAATTAGGTAAAAATAAAAATGAAAATAATAATAAAGCCAAAGATAGAATAAGTTAGTTGTTTTTTTTTTAAATAATTCCCCCCTTTGTATCAGGATAATAAACTTTACAGCAAATTAATAGATGGAGCGAAAAAATAGCAGTTTGAGGTTTCCTGTTGGAAAAATCTTTTCTTTAACAAATAGAATAAAGGGAACGGGATTGTTACTACCAAGAAAAGATATCACATCAAATGTAATAAAACTGAAGGGAAAATGATAAGATCAGATAAATGCGAAGGAAAGCATACAAGAGAGGAATAGGGTCAAGGAAAAAGGAAAAAAAGACGAGGGAAAAATTGGTTAGCATGTAAATTCCTCGGGGTCAAACCCCAAAGTGAGTCTCCATTCTGATTAGCCACACACACACGCACAGAAAAACACCCACATACATTCACAGTAAGCCGAAAGTGTTTGTCATTTAAATGTAAATCGTCTGCACAACCACAACAGCATTGCCTGATGGTGAGAATTAATCTCGAAACATAGAAATTTCCATGTAGCAATGAAAAATTGACAAAACCATATAATTATATCATATTATATATATATATATATATATATATATATATATATCGCAACGATCTCAACTGGAATTCGAACTTGGTTATCAATCACACTAGCAATGCATTCACGACTAATATATATATATATATATATATATATATATATATATATATGTATATATATATTGTAATTTTACAATGGTTTATAAAAACATAATATTACCACACAAAATCTTGCATGTTTAAAAAAAATCTGTTGTTCAAAATCTAAAATCCATCCTTCTGTTAAAAGTTATTATCTCCCCATTTAAATATCTAAGATCCCACTACGTATTTTATTCACACAAAAATAAAAAGTCACATGTGTATACACCTAGCAATCCTGCTTCCTTTCATAACACAAATGTTAAAACTACATGGTTGCATAATTCTCATTTTTTATTGAACAATATTGACACACCTAAAGCATTTCCACTAACTACCACTCCCTAATTTTCAAAATAACCATGAATTCATCTTATATTTTCAAAATAAAACATTTTAAACATTTATTTTTACATATGACCTTGAAGGCCCCCTTTCATATATTTGCTTTCTTGACGGTTACAACCTCCAGGAATTTAATGTCGATTCCCATCTCTTAGCCACTTGACTCCAGTCCTTTGTACATCACACCGTATATATTGTTTTTTTCTTTTGCTCCATTTTCGCAAATGTCTTCACTTCTGTTTTCACATCTGTCTCATGCCCTTTCTCTGACACCCCCGTAACTGGTTCGTCTATCTCTTCACTCACTTCCTGCCTAAAACTTTAACTCTCTGATGTAGCCCCTGCGCATCAGTGGCGGTACGGCTTTGCTTGGGGTTAAACGACTAAAAAAAAAAACAGTATTGTTTTGAAAGATGAAAATTTTTTTGTAGTGATGTCATGCTTTTATAAACCATTGTAATAAAAAATAGAATATTAAGCTCTACTCTGTATCAAGTGGGGTCTATATATATATATATATATATATATATATATATATATTGTCATCCGCAGACAGATCTGTTTCGCCGTATCACAGCTCATCAGTACGGTTAGACTCCGATTGCTTTATATATATATATATATATATATATATATATATGTATATATGTATGTGTGTGTGTGTGTGTGTTTGTGCATAAAATAACATTTAAACGAGAAAGCACACTCTTATACAATCGAGAAGTTCTATTTTAACCTGAAAAATAATGTTTTATAAAAAATAATATATTCTATTTCCACAGACGAAAATACATTGAAATTGTCATAACTTATAATTTCCTAAGAATGATGTACGATTATGTTCTTTTTTCAGAGTGTATCGCATGTTCTTACGAAAATAGTCATGAAAAAATGTGGGCTATGTAAACCTTGAAATAAATAAATAAATAAATAAAAGTTGAGTTGGATTTAGTGAAAATCAAAATTCTAAAACGATGCAGTTAATGTAAAAATCAAATTTTGTTTTGCTCAAGTAAATTTACTTGAAATAAATTCAATTTAGTTTTGTTATCAAATTTGCGGCCATAAAATACATAAATAAAATAAATATTTTTTCTAAAAATGAATGTTATTTTAAGGTGAAGAAAATCTCTGGTAAACGAATTAAAAAATAACGTTCTTTTATATATGTAAGAAAAAGGTATATGTTTTCAGTCTTCCCGTTAAAGATTGTGCATCTGAGGTCTCCTCTCGGGTGAAGGCTGGCATCGATGCTTTCCTCCCAGTCAGGAAGTTTCGACTTAAATCCCATTCGTCCCCCTTATTCTCGCTCGCTTGTTCGGCCTCAATTGCCCACCGGAATCACTTCTTCCGGCTTTATAGTAGCCACGTGTAGGATCATAATAAGCGCCTTTTTGCCTGTGCAAGTAATGAGTGCAAAAAGATACTTAATGAAGCTAAGATGTTGTTTGCTGCCAGAATAAAGCAGCGCATAGCATCCCGTAATTTGGGCACCAAAGACTACTGGCGACTCTGTAAAAATGTGCTTAACAACAGTAAACCTTCAATATCTCCTCTAATCAATGAATTTGAGGTCCTCACCTCTTCAGCGTACAACGCTAAGTGTTTTGCTCACAGATTCTCCACCAATTCGACACTGGATACGACTTCCCACCTAGAAGTGAGGCCAAATGAATGTCGTCCACATTACCCACTCGCTGGTTTCTAACATAATTTCAGAGCTTGACCCTCATGACGGAATTCCAGATCATAGTTTTGAAAAAAAGTGCCCCTGAACTTTCCTCTGTCCTATCTAAAGTCTACAACTACTGTCTATCTGCTTCCTGCTTTCCTGTCTGTCGGAAGTCTTCCTATGTAATTCCTATATTTAAGAATACTGGCAAACCCACGGACCCTGATAATTATCGCCCTATCAGCCTCCTACCGATCTTTGGGAAAGTGTTCGAAGCTATTATCAACGCCAAGGTGGTTCAGCACCTCACAGCCCACAGACTCTTCTCTGACAAACTGTATGGTTTCCGCTTCACCAGGTTTACTGCTGATATGCTAACGACCATTACTAAATAAATATACCAGTATTTCGATAAGAATAGCGAAGCACGAACTGTTGCCCTGGATATGTCCAATTGCGTTTGACAGAATCTGGCATGCTGGCCTTTGCACAAGCTGCGGAGCAATGGTATATCTGGACAACAGTTTGACCTAATCCACTCATTCCTCTAAATATTTCACAAATTTTTGTTAGGAAATGTGTGTCATTTTTGTAATAAGAGAATTATCATAAATAATCTGGCCGGTAGAAATATATATATATACCGTTTGTTTATAAGCAGAATATCTACTTACAATATAAGTATCGATCAAAAATAGTGTTCAAAGAAATAATTCCAAATTGTCGGTTGTTTATAACCATTCCTTTCCGTAATATATATATATATATATATATATATATATATATATATATATATATATATATATATATATCATATATATATATATATATATGCATATATATATGTATATATATATGTATATATATGCATATATATATATATATATGTATATATATATATGTATATATATATATGTATATATATATATATATATTATATATATATATATATATATATATATATATATATGGTAAAAATATAGTTTTATATGCTGTACATATGTGTTAAATTTATCAATATCAAATGTAAATATAAAAGTAGACATTGAGATTAACAACCAGAAAGTCTGTTTCATGCTTAAGCAGAATCGTCAAACCATAAACGACAATCAAATTTCTATAACGACAAAACCAAATGTTTAGTCGGTTAATTTAAGCATGAAACAGACTGTCCTCGCTGGCTGTTGCCCGCAATGTTTAATCAAATAAACACACACACACACTATATATATATATATATATATATATATATATATATATATATATATATATAAAGTCAAACTCAACGCATCATCCAAAATGGTTATAAACCATAATTTATTTCAACATGCTAATAAACTCGTCTTCTCAGACCACGATTTCATTTAATATAAATTTCTTAGAACATCCAAAAAAAAGAGAAAATTATATTTTTAAATTTGTTAGATATTGCTTTACATCTGTCGAATGAGATATTTAAACTCTATAACCACCCCCGCAAAAATAAACAAAACACAAAAAGTCCCTATCTATATTAATGCTTGCTCTAACTATCCCCATCAAATAATCAGACAAATCCCTGTCATTGTAACTGTCAGTATCAAGAAGTAATTCTAATATGAAAATCTTTAATGAAAATAAAAACCTTTTACAATAAAGCCCTTAAAAATGGTTTTCTACATAAAATCCTTCAAAGATACCGGACCAAATAAACCTAAAATAGAAATGGAAGACTAATATGATTTAATTCCCTTTTCTTCGAACTCTCTTACATTAATATTGGTCAACACTTTCTGAAATCCATCGAAAATATTTCGGTCAGAACAATCCACTAAATAAGACTTTTAATAGACAAACATTAAAATGAACTATTCTTACACTAGTAACTCACATAATTATAGTATACTTGATAAACATTGTAACAGTCAACAAATAGTAAACCCTCATGTAACTATAGAATAAAAAACAAATACCAAGTTGCAGCTTTATATGCAAAAACGTTATACACCGAGCAATGATTTTCCTTAGTGAATTCAAAAATGAGAAAAAGTATACATAGAAATGTCTGCTGAACCCTGGAAACTGATACTATCTAATCATAAACAATCTTTCCCACTTTTATAACCATGCCCCACCAAAAATATGAACTCTTTCTTTCTAAATATTACTGGGAATTAAAAGACATAAATATCTCCCACAGACTGAATGGAAGGTTACAGGTAAATCTTCAAACCCAAATGGCTTCAGAAATAGATGCAATTTATACTTACAAGAAAAAAATTAAAATAATCAAATTAACTAGTCACTATTAAACCAAAGAAATGAACTCATCTTTAAATGCCGCCATATACATAAATTTAAATTACCAGTTAAATAGTAAAAATGGTTATTGAACCCGTCTCTTCATTTCCAGTTATGGTTTATAAGTCCCAGAAATACAGCTGTTCTTTTCCTTGAGGACACATAGCCCAGTGAATATCTACGTTGGTTAGTTCCAGTGACTTGACCCAAAGAGCTGTTCACCAGCAATTGTGAACAGGTAACTTAGAGAGTCCGGTTAGACAGATATAACTCGTGACAATCAAAAGTGATCGTAATAAAAGATTTGGTTCGATATCCTTAGCACCTGAAGAAGTCGTACAAATGGCAACAAAGACGAATAGTCCGAATAATGTAAATGTTGATAAATAAAATTCATTCTTATTTTGTGGTGATCATTTCTTAGAAGTCTTTGTGCATTGAAGAAATTAAAGTGGAGATTTGCTATGTATATGTATATGTAATGGATATATATGCCAGTATATGTGCACAACTACTTTGTCTTATGTATGTCATAAATTGTACCTTTTTTGTATATTTGTACAATTATGCATATATGTGTTGGTACCGGAATTCAAAGTATCGTATTACATCACACTTGGGGATTCTCTTACCTCTTTTTGTAAATTATCATTTGTTAATTTTGTGTATTGAAAAAAATTTGGTTGATTTCTTTTATGTATTTGATATACATGCCTGTATATGTGCATGAATACTTTGTATTATGTATGTAATTGAATGTAGGCTCTTTTGTGTGTATATGTGAAGTGTGTTTGTATACTTGTGTATGTATGTGCTAGTACTAGTTATACTAGAGTATGTGTGGTCTTCATAGGTGGGTATGTGGGTGTGCGTATACGAGATTGTGCATATTTATATGGTATGTGTATTTACATGTATATATATATATATATATATATATATATATATATTATCCTCAGTCCAAAGCATGATTTTGAGTTTCATGTACTACGCAGTCATCAGGTACATATTATGAACTGAGTATTTTCTTATTGGAATCGTCTTATGGTGCTACATCCATATATATATATATATATATATATGTATAAAACAATAGGACACGTATGTTCGAAATCCAGGTGAGTTCATTACTTTCATTTACGTGATAATACCGCTGGGAACATTTAAATCTAAATCGTCTCCCCACAAGTAAGGGTAAATAACAGAACAGACATAATCTGTTTCTAAGAGAATGACAACTCTCAATCAACAAGTTGTTTTTGTGTTTATGTAGGACAAAATTCTCTGCATCTTGAGTTTCATGCTCATATATATATATATATATATATATATATATATATATATATATATATAATGTTGAATTGTAATAATGTTTAACGCCAAGATGGCAATTTTTTTTTACGGTTGTTTTGTTTTTTGCTGCTATATGCCAATTTTTTCTGATGTATATGAAGCTTGGTGAATTTGAGGTTATCAGCAATATGATCACTCTAACAACTTATCAAATTCCACCAAGTTTTATATAAATAAAAAATAGGAAAGCAGAGACACTACGGCAAAAAAGTTGAGCCCTGATGAGGCAAGACATCATAATGATGTTTTCACGAAACTTCGAAGTCGGCATGAAATGCTCAGTTAAAGTGAAAAGGTCTTTGAATATATATATATATATATATATATATATATATATACATATATATATATATATATATATATATAATTATAAATTAAAAATACATTGCGACACGAAAATTTCTATGTTTTGATATTTCTATCTCGTCATCAGACAATGTAAGAGGCAAATGAAAATCATTTTCACAGTTAACTTCAAACATTGCCTGATGACGAGATAGAAATCCCGAAACATAATGATTTCCGTGTCGCAATGTATTTGAATTTTTAACTATATGATTATATTAAGCTCTACCGTATTTATTGTATTGAGCACTTTTTTAAATAAGTAAATGCCAAAGAACTCAAAATCGTCCTCTTTATCTGGATTTATTGGGTCTTCTTTACCTGGATATATATATATATATATATATATATATATATATATATATACACGGATGGTGTATTTTTCTACTTCTCAGTATGTGATTTCCTAAAAAGTTCTCATGATATCATAACTTTAGTAGCGAAGCGCACTATGAAAATTCAGTTAATGCCTTTCTCAGAGCACTTAATATTATGTGAGCACAAATGACGCAGTCTTGATTTGAACTTGTCATTATAGTAATTCGATTTCTTGTTTTACTGATAACCGTTTCGCCTCCTAGCCTCTCTCTATGAACATAGGCTGATAAATCCCTTCTAGTGTAATTCTTTTAAGAAGCTAGAAGCCAAAGCAAAATATATGAGGCCTATTTTCTTGATATCGGAGAATCATAACATCAACCTTTTAGAATTGCAAAGAAAAAAATCTATCTAAGAACTACTTAGAAGGCAAACATCAGAAGGCAAACAAGAAAAAAAAAACAGATCTTAGTTATAAAGGAACGTTATAGAAACCTAGATCGCAAAGGAATTGCTTAGAAAATAATTCGTGATCAATATCGTAGTAAAGGAATAAGGAACGGGATTAAGGAACAATGGAATAAAGAATATTGTATGGATACGGGAAGGTGATCGAAGTTCTTTTATCAGTTGATTCAAAGGAACAAAGAAACTGGCCCCGAAATTCTAATATGTACATCAGAATAACAAATATAATAAAATAACAATCATGATATCATAATGCTGAAAATTTTTCATAAAAAACACACTTCTGTTGGATGGATTTTATTTTGGAGGCACATAAGTATAGCGGCTCAAATTGATGAACAGGTGAACCGAGTTCGAATACCTCTCGAGTTCATTTCATTCACTTACGTCCTATTACACCTGGGGATGTTTTAAACCATCTTTTATCTCTAACTGGGTATAATTATTAAGCCACCCCAGTGTTAAAAAAATCATGGATTTCATAATATTTTTAGTATTTATTGCCGAGTGAATAATTGTAAATGAAATTAGAATAGTTCTTTTGTTAATATTGCACAATAGCATGTGCATCAAATGAATTTATAAATATTTAATAATTACCTATATTGCAGTTTCACCAATGAAAGAATAAAGAAAATTTAGGGTGATTCGAACGAGTTCATTTTTGTTTCCTTGCCTTGTAAAATTGTGCAAAGTACTAACAAAATAACCATTCTTTTTTCATTTGGCAATAAATACTAAAAATAGTATGAAATATATCATTTCTTTTAATAAAAACTGGGGTGGTCTAATAATTATAGCCGATAGTGTATGTGTAAATATCTGGACAAACTGTATTCTATAACCTTGTCTGGCAACCGGTCTCGGAGAAAGAAAAATCTTGAATTCAAAACTAGTTTGAAAAGGATTCGGCTTCATCAGGCTATCTTGACCAAGATACAAGTGATACGTTTTACTGGTGTTTCTATGACTTTAAAATGTTATGGCTTAAAACAAAATGATGATTTAATCTGTGGTCTTATGTAACTTGTGAAATATAAGTATATTGTTGCCTAGCAGAAAACGAGGATTTTAAAAATTCTCGGAAAAACTATTTAATAATTGACAAATTACGTTACATAAAAATGTCAATCTTAAGTTTCTTCCTTCTAGAATTCTCTAAAGATTATATTTACCTTATTCGTCTTTTTGAATTATTGTCAAAAGCGTTTGACAACGTTCTATAATTCACATCATGGATCACTTTGATTAGATATTATATGTTATCCTCATGCGATGCTTATTAATGAAATGTCTATGAAGAATTGAACATAGGTTGATATTTCACTCTAACCAGTTAAAAAACATAACAAATAGAAAGTACAAAACTCAATTTTATAGTTAATTAACCAGCCGTGGAACAGAAGTCAGAATCCCAGGCTTGTTTAAGAAAATAAGGCAGGTATTTCATTCAATATTAATTGAATGTGGTAGCCCGCTGGTAATTTGATTAGTGCTTTAGACACCAGTTGTTTTTTTTAAATGATAATCATAACCATCTGATGGCAAAGAATTCAATTTAGAAATAGCTGAATTACTGTTATAATCTAATATATTCCAACGTGTGGTCGCATTATCGTTTTAGCATTTGCAACGAAATTATATATTTCTGATATTTTATGGAACTGAAATTAGAAACAAATAGAAAACTAAGAAAGGAAACCAAAAGTTTACTTTTATTAAAAAAAAAATATGATTTCTTATTTATGATATAAAATCAGTATTTGTCCATACTTCTGAGATGAGGTAGTATCTTTATTATTTACATTGTTTGGACTATACTCCTCATCTTTACTGCTATGCTTTCGACATTTCGGCTAGTGTAAGCTCCGACCTTCTTCAGGTGCTATGAATTTTGAACCAAACTCTTTATTTCGATCACTGGGGTATAGCATTCTCATTCCAAGGATATATGCATAAGTGGATATAGACGTTGGTTATTTCCAGAGACTTGACTCAAAGAGTTGTGAGTTTAATAGCAGTGGTGAACAAATAACTCGGAGAGTTAAGTTAAAGGATGATAACTACATGGCTACTGGAAGTGGCATCGAAATAAAAGGTTTGGTTCGAAATTCCTAGTACCTGAAGAAAGCCGGAGCGTACAACGAACGAAACGTCATAAACATGGCAATAAAGATGTGGACAATAGCCAGAACAATGTAAATAATGACATCAGATCAGTTGTTAAATAGGGCAAGAAATGACTTGTAAACTTTAACGCCTCTGAAAAGAAACGACTTTCTTTTAATCTTCATAAAGAATTTTTTCTTCCATCAGCATCTAAGTCCGACAAACTAGCTATGTATCTTTTTTATGTGACATATACTTTCAAGACGTAGCTGATCATAGTCCTCCACATCTTCGTGTCTGTTGTAGCTCTTACTATGTTTTGTCTTGTTATTTTTCCGAAAACCTGCTCTGCTATCAATTTGCTCATCAAGTATGTCACTCGCTCTTTCCCTTCCACTGTATCCGTCCAGTGAGTATCAGATTCATAAAGACCTTCTTCCTCATAGTCAGTTAAGGGCCATACGTTAAACACGCTTGGGCGATCATGTCTCGAAAGAGACATGACTGACTGGACAGAAGAATATCCCGCAGTAAGTTGCCATTGCTTTCTACAGTAGACTAGTTGCCAGCCAAGACTATAGAAGGGTATATGCGTGTAAGTGAATGCAATTCCTCACAGCGTTCCCCATAAACTTCAACTGGATCTTCTGACGTTTCATATGTTTCCTTATTGTTTTCATTCTCTCCAAAATCTCGTCGCTGATTACATGTTTGGTTAATGGTATCCTCAGCATCCTTCTGTAGAACGACATTTCGGTTGCGTCGAGTCTTTCGTCATCTTCATTATCCAGCATTCGCCATCATACAGGAGGACATATATCCCGTAACAGTTTAGTACTCCTTTCTTTGCTTTCAACGAAATTTTCCTGTCTCTCAGTTCTTGGCTTAGCTTTTGGAATGCGTCGTTAGTCAAGCCAATTCGCTTTCGAAATTCAGTATCGCAATTTTCGTCCTCTGTTAGAACACATCAGGTACTTAACATTTCTGTACTTGGTTGATTTTAGTATCCAAGTAAAACACTACGCCTCCTTGGCCTCACACTCTCAGCGGATCTCAAGTGGAATGACTATATCGAATCCATTGCCAAATCTACTGCTATCAAAGTTCAGGGCCCGGAAGTTTTTTCCGTCTGATTCTATCCTGCACATATATAAATCTACCATCCGACCGAGCATCGAATACTGCTGCCACATCTGGTCGGGTGGCCCTACTGTTCTCCCCCCTGGGCTTTTGACAAAATACAACGGAGAGTCTGTAATGTGATCAACTCCGACTTGGCAGACCGGCTGCAGTCACTCTCTCACCGGCGTGACGTGGCTTCCCTGTGTCTCTTCTGTAAATACTTTCACGGCTTCTCCTCCGATGAACTTACATCACTGGTGCCCTCTAGATACGAATTTGCACGAGATACTAGATTAGCAACTAGGTCCCACCCTTCTATACCGAAAAATGTAACCGCAATTTCTACTCTAACAGCTTCTTTTCTCGCACTTGCCTCCCGTGGAATTCCCTTCCACATGCTTACTTCAGCGACGGTTACAATCTCCAGGAGTTTAAATGTAAAGTCAATAAACACCTCCTAACACAGTTACTAGCTTCCATTCTTTCAAACACTCTTCCCACCTACCCAACCCTCATCCTCTGTATGCCCGTCTATCACCCTCCTTCTGACATTTCCTATATTTAACCACACTTTCTCATCACCTTCCCCTATGTAGTCCCTTGCGCAATAGTGGCAGTGGAAGGTCCTGTTTGTGGCGAAATTATTAATAAAAAAACTGAGATACTGTTTTTGCTGATGCAATGCATTCAGTTTTCTCGTAATTAATGTTTAGACCTTCCTTCTCGCTTTCCTTTGCTACATTCTGTAGGTGGTCATGAAGTTTCCTTCCCGGGTCTGCTGTCAACAATGTGTCATCTGCATATCTTCTTCTTCTTCTTCTTCTTCTTCTTCCTCTTCTTCTACTTCTTCTTCTTTTTCTTCTATGTGCCCTGTCTTTTCATAACGTAGGCGATCATGGTTCTCCACGTCTCCCTATCCCTGGGGGCTCTTTGTATGTTTCCTCCTGTTACACCTCGCAACCCCCGTTTCGTCATCCACCTGATCACGCCCTGCAAATAGGTTATCCGCCGCCTTCATCTGTCTCTTTTTTCCTTCTATCTAGCCAGTCAGTATCAGGCTCTCCAAGTCCTCCTTCCTCATTGTATGTCCCAGGAACTTCAGTTGTCTCTTTCTGATGCTCAGTATTAATTTCCATTTCGTTGCCATTCTTTCCAACACCTCATCGTTGCTCGTATGATCGGTCCACGATATCCACAGTATCCTTCTGCAGAACCACATTTCCGCTTCTTCGAGTTTTGTCTTAATTTTCGATGATATTGTCCAGCATTCATTACCGTATTGAAGAACTGACATCACATAGCAATCCAGCACTCTTTTCTTTGTTTCTAGTGAAATTTTCCTGTCTTAGAACTTTACTCAGCTTCTGGAACTTGTCCTTTGTCACACTTTCTATCTCCTGTTAGAATACTTCCTAGGTATTTAAATTTTTGTACTTGCTTGAGTCTGTTATCTCCCATCTGTATTTGGTATTTTGGGTTGCTCTTTTTGCCATGCATTCAGTTTTCTTAAAGTTTATTTATAATCTATTTTTTGTTGTGGTACTCAGTGATAAATCTTGGCAGGATTCCTAGTTCTTTTTTTTTTAATCATCTCACCCCAAGCAAGGCATTCCACTGCCACTATTGCGCATGGGGCTACATAGGGGAAGGTAAAGAGAAGGAGTGGTTAGACATACGGAATATCAGGAGGAAGGTGACAGATGAGTAAGGATACCGAGGATGAGGGTTGGGCAGATGGGAAAAGTGTTTGATAGAATGGGAGCAGGTTAGTGTGTTAGGAGGTGTCTATTGACCTTACATTTAAACTCCTGGAGATTGTAGCCGTTGGTGAAGCAATCGTGTGAAAGGGAATTCCACAGTCGGGAAGTGCGAGGAAAGAAACTGTTGGAGTAGAAGTTGCGGTTGCATTTTATCGGTTTCACTGTAAAAGGGTGGGATCTAGTTGCTAATCTAGTATCTCGTGCAAATTCGTATTTAGGGGGCACCAGTGATCTAAGTTCATCGGAGCAGAAGCCGTGAAAGTATTTATGGAAGAGACACAGGGAAGCCACGTCGCGTCTCAGAATTATCTCGCATTTTTATGCTAAATAAATCAGTTATTTCTGTTCGTATTTATCTACTGAATTTATTACCTTGCAGTGTGTAGGCGGTTTACTACTAGTATTGATTCTTGGTTATTCTAATGACTTTCCTGAATATACATCTATCTGTCCTAAATAAGAAAAGACTTTTCTATTCCATTCCTTTAAACATCAACGCCCATGCGTGTTGGCCTGGGAAAAAAGAATTTTTAGCAAAGGATATATCTGAAAAATAAACAATATAGGGAAGTATCACATCGTTTCCAAATAACATAAGACAAATAGATTGCGTCTATATGGGTTTTGTAGCTGGAAAATATCGCTAACGTTAACGATAGTTTCCCTAATTATATCACAACGCAGCAGATTTTACAATCATCTTTACTCTGAACAGGAATTATCACGGACCTGTCTTCATTCCGCGCCTGTCGTGGGCAAAAACTTTTCTCCTGTTCTCGTACAACAGAGCACAATGCGTCGAAATGTCAATGACTCCTCTGAGGACTCGAATGAGACGTCAACACGCTCAACAGCAATTTGAATTCAAACTCGCTCTGCCGATTTCATTTTCCGTTTTTATGAAATAGTCGACAGTGAAATGAACTCATACTGGAAATGGGTAATTAAATTTGGTTTCTTCGACTGGAAACATGAATAAGTTTTTGTCTATGTCTCGCTACAAATTGAAGCCCATGGCTGTCTATTCAACAAAAATAATTTACGATGTACTGCAAAGTCTGTATTAAGCAAAAATTGCTATTAATTTATGTCAATGCCAATCTCAAGAGTTATGGCAAGCTTCGTAACAATTACGCAATGTCAAAGTGCCGGAATTCCACCTGTTATGAATGGCGTCGGCAAACAGGAGTTTATTTTATTAGTTATTTTTTTTTAGAAAAATTCATCTAAGGCCTAAGGCCTGATCACGGACGCGCGTGGTCGTCGGCTAAGCGTCAGACTCGTATCGTCGAATTCTTCGAAACTTAGCTAATTTCTGACTTTGCCCTATTGCCACAGAGCTGGCAGCTTGGCGTAACTGAGACAACGCGTCGTAGTTTGTGCTAGTTTTTTTTTTTTAGGAATACACTGCCTTTACAGAAAGCAAAAGGAAAAATGTAAATTACTTTATAATGTGTGTGATATAAAGTGAAAATTATCATGTCAACGTTCCACGATCCCACCTATTATGAATAATACCTTCGGCAAGCAGTATATTTTTTTAATTCATCCAAGGCAAGAGCTACTCAAGGGGGGGAGACTGACATAATATGGTGCGTAATATAAAATGAAAGTTACTGAATAGGGTGCGTGATATCTGAGTAAAGTACTAACACACAGGAAAATTTCACTAGAAACAAAGAAGAGTGCTGGATTGCTGTGTGATGTCAGTTCTTCAATACGGCAATGAATGCTGGACAATATCATCGAAAATGCGGACAAAACTTGAAGCAGCGGAAATTTGGATCTACAGAAGGATGCTGCGGATATCATGGACTGAGCATGCAACCAAGAATGAGGTGTTGGAAAGAATGGCAGCAAAAAGGAAAGTCATACTGAGCATCAGGAAGAGACAACTGAAGTTCCTGGAACATACAATAAAGAAGGAGATCTTGGAGAACCTGATACTGACTGGCCAGATAGAAGAAAAAAGAAACAGAGGAAGGCAGTGGATAACATATTTGCAGGGCCTGATCAGGTGGAGGACGGAATGGGGTTTGCGAGGTGGAACAGGAGCAAACATACTAAGAGCCACACGGGAGACATGTAGAACTATGATCGCCTACGTCCTGAAGGGACAGAGCACATAGAAGAAGAAGAAGAAGAAGAAGATATAAAGCTAGGAATGGGAAGTAAGAAGTGAAGAGTAAAAATATATTACAAAGATATAACGATTGACTATATGGTAAATATTTGAAGATTCGAGGAAGCATCATCACAGGAGACTGTTAGACAAAGTAGCGATTCTAAGGAAAAGCTATCGGATTTGGACTCCTTTCTTACCAAAGGAATTTTATGGGTGTGATTCCGACACTTCCTCTTCATGTGCGTGTCTCTTCAGGGCGTAAACGATATTGAACTTTCACTTGGCTATGTCACTTATCGTTCTCAATATTTGTCTCTTTGTATCTCTCTGAAAGCTTGCTCCACCATGTATTTGCTCCGGCTTATCAAACATGTCTCGCACTGCTTTCACCAGAATGTTTTTTCTTCTTTCTGTTCCGTGAGTATTAAATTTTATTGACTCTCGTTCCTCATTACGTGTCTCAGGAAACTCAACTGTCTCTTCCTGATGTTAAGTGTGAGTTTTCTTTTCATTTGCATCATCTCCAACAACTCCTCGTTGCTCACGATGCGAGTATCCTCAAGTCCTCAAGTAGATGGTATTCTCAGCATACATCTGTAAAAACACATTTTTACTGCCTTTCCTTCACCTTTGATGAGATCGTCTAACATTCACTTCCATACAGAAAGACATATATAACATAGCAATCCAGTACTGATTTCTTCGTCTACGACTATATCGTTTTGAATACACCGGTTCCCGTTCGATCCCCGAAATTAAGCAATATCGAGCCTGGTCAGTAGTTAAATGGGTGACCATTTGGGAATACCAGGTGCTGTAAACGTAAGGACCAAGAATGGTCCACCGGTCCTCCAGGTTTGGGGGTTGGGTGCAGGGCTAACAACTCTGCCCCGTAAAAAAACAGTTAGTTAGAGAAACAGCAACAAAAGGTTGCGGCCCTATGCACCATCTGGGTGTGATGGATAAATTATGATGACTGATTTCTTCGTCTCTAATAAGATTTTCCAGTCTCTCAGTACTCTGGTAAGCTTTTGAAATGCGCCTTTGGCCATGCCAATCCGTCTTCGGAAAATTCAGAAGGGAAACTAATATATTTAAATTCTGTCGGAATTTCTGGGATGAGAAGCTATCATTTATATTATTCAGCATAATGTGTACTGATGGTATTATTCTGAATTTTTTTTTTTTATAAGCGTTTCACCCCGAGCAAGGCATGCCACTGCCACTACTGCGCAGGGGGCTACATAGAGTGGAGAAAGGATAATTAAATATAGGAAATGTCAGAGGGTGGGTGATAGGCGGGTAAGGATACCGAGAATGAGGGTTGGGTAGATGAGAGTGTTCTAAGAATAATTGGGAGTTAGTGTGATAGGAGGTGTCTATTGACCCTACATTTAAACACCTGGAGATCGTAGATGTCGGGAAAGCAGACTTGTGGAAGGGTGTTCCACAGGCGGGAAGCGCGAGAAAAGAAGCTGTTGGAGTAGAATTTACGGTTACATTTTATTTGTTTAACTGTAAAAGGGTGGGACCTAGTTGCTAATCTGAATTCAAGTAATGTAAGCGCATTAGAAATATTTTATAGCAAACGGGGATTAACCTCCTCTTCATTGTTGTTAATGCTAAAACGCTTTGATGCTGTTATTCTCAACATGTTATCCGGTATTTGACGTAAATGGGAACCTCTAATTAAAATGATTTTCGAAAAAGAGCACATTATTCAGTCCATGAAGTTAAATTATTCACCTTTTATGTGGAAGTCCTAACAAATAGTTTTTTAGCAAACAGGGAATAACTTTCTCATCTTGGTTGGTAAAAATCAAACGCTTCGGCTCTGGGATCCTCAACTTTTTTCCGTCATTTAATGTAGATGGGAATCCCGACGTAAATAATTTTCAAAACGAGCACTTTATTCAATCCATAAAGTTAGATTGTTCACTTTTGATGTGAACGTCCTAGCAAATATTTTTTATACCCGGAATTAACGTTCTCATCTTGTTTTTTAACGTTAAAACGCTTCTACCCTGGTATTCTCAACTATAGAAACCCCACCCACAATAATTTTCTAATTGAGCACTTTATTCAATCCATGAAGGCAGATTTTTCTCTTTTGTCTCTACATTAGAGGACGCATTAGTTAATTTTATGTTCTTATTTCTTCGTGACTAACTAGCTATTTATTCATTCAGCCTCCTCGTCTAGCGATATTTTTTTCTTACTAGTGTTCACCTAATGCAAGATTCAAGAGCCACAGAATGTAGACGCTTACTGAATGAGGTGATTGCATGAAGTGTGTGATTTCACACGAGGGTGTGTATGAAAATCAGGATTAACTCTAAATGTAAAAATTCTAAGACAGTAAAAATCGGAAAAGTGTTCTGTTTTGAAAACTGTTCACCAAGGAAGAGATTGTCGTGAAAAGGCTGTCCGAGTGGAACTTCCTTATTACTCACAGAATACAAAGAAAATGTAAATAGTCCTTTCCAGTATATATGGCATACCAGAACTTAGTTGTTAAGGCCTGAACTATTGAAAAATGAATGTAGCTCGTCAAAACATTTGTCAAGGCAGAAACTAGTAGAACATATTTTCGTACGTATTTTTTTTATCATTTCACCCCGAGCAAAGCAGTACAGCCACTGGTGTGCAGGGATCTACATAAGAAAGTTAACCTTTTAGACAGGAGGAGTGTGAAGACAAGGACGAACCAGCTACGGCGGGTGAAAGAGAAATGACAAGCGAAGGATGTGAACACATGAGTGAAGACAGTTGCGAAGGTAGAAAGCAAGGAAAAGAACAAGATATACGGGTTGATTTGGAAAGGACTGGAGTTAAGTGCATAAGAAATGGTAATTGACTTTGCATTTAAATTCCTGAGGTTGTAGCCGTCAGGAAAGAAAGTATATAGAAGGAAGTTCCACAGGCAGGAAGCTTAAGAAAAGAAGCTGATATAGTGGAATTGTAGCCTGCATTTGTTTGATCTAACTGTAAAAATGTGGGACCCTGTGGCTAGTGTGGTTACCCGAGTAAATTCTTGTGCAGGGGGCACCAGTGATCTACGTTCGTCAGAGTGGAAGCCATGTAAATATTTATGGAAGAGACAGAGGGAAGCCACATCCCGCATGTGAGAAAGTGGCTGAAGACGAGCTGCCAGGTCGGGACCAATCACATTACAAAATCTTCTTTGGAGCCTGTAGAAAACACTGAGATGAACAGCAGGGACACCTGACCATATATGACAACAGTATTCCATGCAAGGTCGGATGATTGATTTGTATATCCGAAAGATGGTTTCAGGCAGAGAAAACTTTCAGACCCGACACAATGACCCAACCTTCCTAGCAGTGGATTTTGCTAACGCTTCAATGTAACTATATTACCTAATCAGAGTAATTTATATTTTATTGCAGTTTTTCCACATAACAGACGGTTACATTTTCAGCGTTTATGTTATTCATGGCTTATACTCTACGCAACCAAATATCAAGAAAATTTATGATAGTGCATTAAACTGATCTGGAGATTGAAGATTTTCAAGACAGTAGAAACCATCATTTATTTGCTCCTGTTTCCAAATCCATATCGAGTCGAGGTGGTAGCACATTTTACAGATACGGGTATTGGCAAATAGCAAACCAAATAAAAACGAAACATTATGAAAGCATAAATATACATCTATACAGCAACCATAGCAACAATGCTTATTTATAATAAAATCACCAACAATGTTTATTAATAAGATCGCCAACGATATTTACTAATAATAAAATTACTAAAAATACTTATTAATAATAAAATTACCCACAATATTTATTAATAATAAAATTACCAACAATATTTATTAATAAAAGATTTACCAGCAATACGTATTAATAATAAAATGTCTAACGAAATTTATTAATAATAAAATTAACAACAATACTTATTATTAAAAACTTACCAACAATACTTATTAATAATAATAAATATGACCAACAAAATTAATTAATAATAAAATTCCCAACCATAATTATTAATAAAAGTTACCAACAATACTTACCAAAAACACTTAATAATAATAAAATTACTAATAATATTAGTAATAATATTAGTAATAATATTATTAATATAATTAATAATAATATTAGTAATAATATTATTAATAATAAAATGACCTTCAACATTTATTAATAAAAAATTCCAACAATACTTATTATTAAAACATTATCAACAATACTTATTAATAATAAAATGACCAAAAAAAGTATTTAATAATAAAATTACCAACAATACTTATTAATAAAAATTTACCAACAATAATTCTTAATAAAAATTTACTAGTAACACTTAATAATAATAAAATTACCAACAATACTTATTAGTAATAAAATTTCCAAAAATGCTTATTAATAAATAATAAGAAACAAAATTTATTACTAATAAAATTACTAACAATACTTATCAATAAAAATTTACCAACAATATTTGTTAATAATAAAATGACCAAGAAAATTTATTAGTAAACTTGTACAGGATAAACTGTATTTAAATCACCTACGCGTTTCGTCCTGTGATAGACTTAATCAAGGCAAAAAGTCGAAATGAGCTTTATTCTAAAGTAAGTATCTATAAACAAACATAAAATCTCATAGATTTTCACTACATATGAAGGAATTCTATAACTAAAATATTCTGTTACATTTTTTTAATGATTTGTGAGCATTTTTATATTTGCCAAATCTGTTTGTTTATAGATACGTAATTTAGAATAAAGCTCATTTCGTGTGTTTGCCTTGATAAAGTCCATCACAGGACGAAACGCGTAGGCGAGTTAAAATACGGTTTTCCTCTCTCTCTCTCTCTCTCTCTCTCTCTCTCTATATATATATATATATATATATATATATATATATATAATGTATCGAGTCATTGTTAAATATAACAGACAATGAATATCTATTACGTTTAATCATGAGCCGTTCTAAACATCGTATTTTGGCTTTAATATCAGATGAAAACAGAAACAAAATTCGTCTAATATTTGAAAATTTTATTTTATTATACTAGTTCTAAGCTTTTTGCTCACATAAGCCATCTTCAGAGGAGTTACAAGAACGTTAACATAAAGACATCCACCATCAAAGATGATATTATCTTGTGTTGACACAAAACATTATATGTGGATGATCTACATTAAATGAGGCCAACTACATTAAATCAAAGCAACTTACACTCAATAAAATCACATTTCAATCTAGTCAAAATATATTACATTGTATTTAGACATGGTTCTGTTAACATTTCGGTCTCTCACACGGTGTGACGTTTTAAAATCGTATTGCAAATTGACGACCTGCGTCTGCTATTTAGTGTCTGTTATGCTCGCATAGCAATGTTTTTATGTCAACACAAGGTAATATCATCTTTGATGTTGGATGTCTTTATGTTAACGTCCCTGTAACTTCTCTGAAGATGTCTCATGTGAGCTGAAAGCTTAGAAGCTACATCATAAAAAATATCCAAATTTTAGACAATTTTTGTGTATATTTTCACCTGAAATTAAAACGAAAAACGGCTTTTGATTAATATATATATATATATATATTACCCTCTTTTGACATTTACAGCACAATGCGAATTTCATTCCAGTTCTGAATTATTCATTAGAAGTTCTAATCTTTTTATTTTGTTTGGACAACTGAGACTACAAAGTGAATTGTGGAATAAAAACACTATTAATTTATCAAGTATCTGCATAAACCTCTATTATTTTCAATCTCCAACTTGTTCAACGCCATGGCAGCTTTGGGCAAGACCCAAGTTAATTTGTTTTATTGATACTTTACAATATGTTTTTTAATTAAATATGTCCTTTTGTTTAGACTCAAATTTTACATATGCCATTTTTTAAAGATTAGTTGTGCTAAAGAAAAATAGGAAACTTATTATTAGCTTTTATTTGGTGAGCAAAATATATGGATAGCAAAGCTTCGTTTCTAGACGTTTTAGAAATTCATTTAATTTAATATATGTGAACAGAGGGAATATTTTTATTTTTTCTTAGCTGATATTTGAATCGTATTACTTTAGCTTCTTCCTTCTTTTCTTTTAAAGAATTTTTTTAATTTCATACTTTTTTCTTTTATTACAACTACATATGATTTTACATCCAGTGAATAGAAAAGTTTTATTTCATTAACTCTCCTTTTTATTCTCTCGATTTTATGTTTCTTTCTTTCTCCTCTTTCTTGTTACGCTTTATTTTACCCTTCTCGTTTTCTTTCTCTATTGCACTTCTCCTAGCTTTCCCTCTTTATATATCACTTTCCTCTCAGTTTCCATCTCTCCCCGTGTTTGCCTTTTCTAATCATTTTCCTTCCATTCTCTCTAGTTTTTCTTCTAACATTTCCTTTCTCTTTTTTGCCCCCGGTTTCTCGTTTTACCTTTCCTTGTCTTTCATACGCATGCGTGACAACCCACTCATGTATTCTTACAATTTCTCTTTCCTATTTTCACTTTTTACCTCTGTTTCTATTTCTTTATATCACGTTCAACAGTATCTTTTTCTTCGTATTATAATAAATGAATGCATCAATATTACATTTTCTAACGTGTCTTGCCAAGATTCACAACCAAAAGAAGAAATGAAATAAAGAACAAACGCGTCTGAATTTACCAGAAGCGTCAGGTCAATAATTTTGAATTCGATCATGGAATATCTAATATAAAACTGTATTAAACCTGCTGAAAGCTATTTTCAGACCTATTACATATTTCAAAATTTCGTTAAAAAAAAGAAGTTATATAAGAAATATATATTACAGATTTTTCAAAATAAGCGCACGAACTATTTCGAAGAGCGTAGTGATTTTTACGAAATTACTACTCTATCTTTCTTTTCATACTTGCGAAAGGCAAATAGATGGCTCTCAGAAATTAATCTGATGTTAAACATTATAATTCCATTTTTATGACAACTTCAACAGTTTTACAAGAAACAAAAATGTTTGAGGCATTTCAATTTGCATAGGATTAGGGAAACAAGTTTCAATCTTTTACTTGCCTGATGCGTCAGATATTTAAGAACACGCCTGTAGCAACGTAACGCAACGTTGAATATTCGTGTTTGGGAAGAAATTTCTTTTATTTCGTCCACAGGCCTGCGTGCCCGAGAAAACTTAATAAAGATGCGCTCTCTGGCAGGAGAACCTTGCTATATCGTGAAGCTTTTGATATCTGAGTAGATAACCGCTCTTTTAATGCCTTTGATACTGTCATTCCTTTGTTGACAGATACTTTCTTCTGCTTTTTTGCTCCACTTTCTTTTTCCCTCCTCGTTTTTATTTATTTTTTTTTTGTTTCCTTCCTTCGCCCGCCTGATATGTTCTTGTCGACATTCGTTGACTTTGTTGACCAGGTATTTTTTACTGGTTTATTAGTGAAAGTCCGTTTTTTCTCTTTTTTCTGTCTTGAAGTGAAAACAGCTCACATTCCACTTGAGTGATAAGAAGAATAACCTTGGACTAATCAAATGTTTTGTCTACGGCTATATCGCGTTGAATACACTGGTTCCCATCCCATCACCGAAGTTAAGCAACATCGAGACTGGTCAGTACTTAAATGGGTGACCATTTAGGAATACCAGGTGCTGTAAATATAAGAACCAAGAATGGTCCACCGGTCCATCAGGTTTGGGTGTTGGGTGTTGGGTGTTGGGTGCAGGGGTAACAACCCTGCCCCGTAAAAAACAGTTTGTTACAGAAACAGCAACAAAACAGTTGCTGCCCTATGCGCCATTCTGTGTGATGGATAAATGATGATGATGAATCAAATGTTAACCTCTGTAGTCAGGTATTGAACTCACAACTCTCTGGGTTAAGTTCTCTGGATTCAGCCAATGCCTTTATTCACTAGGCCATGTGTCCTCAAGCTTTGGTTGGTTGTTTTGTTTTATGGCATATCAACCTCAGCGGTTCATTTATTTCTAACTAAATTTTATTTATTTATTGCTGGTAATACCTTTATTTACTTTCAACAATTTATCGTTGTTTTATATAAGTTTTGTGTCTAGATATACTTTTTTTTACGAGTATCAAGATTCATCAGGATTTGTTCTTAAGGGCAGGGTCCCCAAATCCTACCCTGTTATTTAACCCATAACTGGAGGGAAGGGACGGATTAATACCTTTACCAAGGGTACTAGTGCTAAAGTGAATGCAGGGTATTCAACTGGAATTCGAACTCGGCTCACCGATTTCTCTTTACGAGCCGACATCCACTGCACTACAATGCACATCCGTCACTAAACGCTTACAGCACTTGGTATTCCCAAGCGGTCACACATCTAAGTACTGACCAGGCTCAACGTTGCTTAACTTCGGTGATCGAGCGAGAACCGGTGTCAACGTGATATGGCCGTAAGACAGATCCAATGGACTTGACCCAGCGAGTTGAGAGTTCAATAGCTGGCTACAGCAGAAGTGAGCCAAAAATTAGGGATTTCAGTTTAAAGCAGAAAAATCATGCCAAGATATCTGAAAGAAGCATGACTCGTGAATCTAGAACAATCAATACACACGAAAAAAAAAACGGTTGAGTTCAACGGTCGAAATGTTTTGAATATGGCAGCAGACCTGAGGACAATAGTCCGAATAATGTAAACAGTCTAAATATTTTGCAATATGCCTACCCAGTGAATCAATGTTCCTCGTCTTACCTTCTTACCTTCTTCTTGATATGCCGTGTCCTTTCAGAAGGTAGGCAATCACTTTACCCTATCCCTTATCGCTCTTCATATTTTTCCTCTTGGTATCTCACCCAGACCCCGATCCGCCATCCACCTGCTCAGGCTCATCAAGTAAATCTCGCGCTGCTTTACCTTATTTCTCTTTCCCTCTATCTGTACTTGAGTATCAGGTTCTCCTAGCCCCCTTTCCTCATTCAGTGTCAGTTAAGTGCCATACTTGATACACACTTTGGGCGATCATGTCTCGAAAGAGACATGACGGATTGGGCAGAATGTTATCTCGCACTAGGTTGCTATTGCTTTCTGCGGTAGACTGGTTGCCAGCCAAGTCTATAGAACCCAATTTGCTTTATTATTTAACCCATAAATTGAGGAAAAAACGGTTTAATATATTTTCAAAGGGTATTTGTGCGTAAGTAAATGCAAGAAATTAAGCTGGAAGTCGAACTTGGCTCCCCGACTTGTCGTTCCGAGTCTGCACTAGAATACGTGTCTTAAAAAACTCCGATATAAATTTTTGTCAAATATAAGTTTCTTGTTTGTATGTATCCTCACCAAAACCTTGTCGTTGCTCTGTCCATGGTATCCTCAGTATCCTTCTGTAAAACCACATTTTTATTGCTTGGAGTATCACCTCCATATCTGATGATATTGTCCAGGATTCGCTGCCATATAGGAGGACAAAGATCACATAATAATCCATTACTGTTTTTGTTGTCCCAAACGGAATTTTCCTATCTCTCAAAACCCTGCTCAACTTTTGAAGTACGTCTTTGGCTATGCTAATTTGTCTTCGGATTAACCCACTTTTTAATATAATCGAGACGTATACACAAGTACGGATATACATAACAAATAATGTTTGAAGTAAAAACTTCAAAACTTTTGCTTGCGAATTCAATGAATAAAATCGTTAGACATTATTGTTGCCAACTTTGGTTTGTTGTAAGTTCATAAAAAATAAATAAATATTGAATCGAATGTAAATTTTTCGCAACGAGAGAAAAAAGGAAGAAAAACGTATAGGAAGTCTCTTAATTATTCTCAGATATTTTTTTTTATTTAACGGTTCTAAAAAAAAAATAACTTTTTTTTTTATCGTGCAAATTTTATATTCTTATCAGTCTTGTGTGATGACAGATAGAAGCTGGCTTTTAGACGCAATTCAATATTCGAGAGAACACGTCTCAAGGCTCACTCAATCATTTCCACAAAACCATTAGCTATCCTACACTGATTAGACACACGTACGTCTTTCTTAATTAAAGCAGTAACTCGCCATTCACGCTGCCCACGAAATGAGATTTGTTTTATTTGGTTGTTCGCCTTACGGAATGAAAAGCAAATGAAGCAGATGCTGCTTGTAATTTATAGGAAAAGGAAATTAAACAGGAAAAAGAAAAAAATTAAAATATTTTGTGAATATTCAAAAAGAAAAAGCAAAACCTACAAAGATGGCATATTTAGACTTTGAAATGATGCAGAAGTTTGTTAAAAATAACGGCCACTAAAAAACACTATATTTATTCACTGTTCCCGTTCGTATGTAAATTGCTTAGAGGAAACAGAAACCTTTTACAAAGAACGACAATAAAAAAAGCAAATTTTCCGCTATTTAAATTACATTCTACTGAAGAAGATTTATTGCCCTTTAAGCCTACCGTATTCATATTATTATAGTCAGATGTTCGCAATTATATTGAAACGAAAATGAAACTAAATTTTTAGAGCTATTATACATAAAGATATCACAGTCATGTGAAATAAATGCTGGCAATAATTATTGACGAATGATAGATTTTGATTTCAAATGCTTTTTATAAAAGAAAAAAAAATGTTAACGATGCGTTTAACTTTGTACATCATTATTTACAATGTTCTCCGAGAAGAGTTTATTTGTTTGCGGCATATCAATACCTTATGGGTCATATCATGCTGAAAATTAATTTTATTCGGAGCAATATTCTTCCTAATTTTTTCGTCAAAAATATATCTAAACTTATTTATAAATGGAACTTTGTCTGTGTGTGTGTCTGTGTGTGTGTCCGTTTCCTATAGACTCCGAAACGGCTGAACCGATTTTCTTAAAAATTTTTCTTTAAAATTTTTCTTAAAAATTTACACAGTTGTACTATAAGCGTTTGCGAGTGTTCTTAGCTAGGTTTTACATCGAGGTATCTCCGATAAATATCGAAAATCGATAATCGACAAAATCGGGTTATAGAAGGAGTGGTCCGATTTTAATAAAATTTGATACACTCATAGACAACGACATAAGAAACGATATTCAGAAGTTTCAAGATTGCAGTTCTTACAATAGTGCAGAAAATCGATAATATATATATATATATATATATATATATATATATATATATATATATATAAGGCAAGATGTTTGTGTGTGTGTGTCTGTTTATCTGCCTGTATGTCTGTATTTTTTCAGCCCTTTTAGTTTTTGTTTCAGGTTTAGCTCTAAATAGGTATAATTGTAGTTCTTAGTCTTAGTAGTTCTTAGTATATATATATATATATATATATATATATATATATATATAAAGGGCAAGTTGTTTGTGTGTGTGTCTGTTTATCTGCCTGTATGTCTATTTTTGCAGCCCTTTTATTTTAGTTATTGCTTCGGGTTTGGCTCTAAGTAGGTATAATGCGCCACAACGTTATCGCATCACATTACAGGTTACCGTAACACCAGACCCTGTTTTTCCAATTTTACATGCATTGATTCCCGTTTATTCGCAAAATCGAAAATGAATCTAGTTTTACAAATACAATAAAAACCAAAGATTACTTGGCATTTTTTAACTTACAGGTCACGCCATCACATACTGAAGCTTTTTGAATAAGGACTTGACCTTCCCATTTAAATATAACCACTTAAAACTACGAGCAACGACGGGTTATACAGCTAGTAATGGATACAATTGTATATTATAGAGAGCGTCTTCTCGTACGCTTCTAATAATTTGCTAGTGTGCGAATCTGTGTGTAAATGTGTGCGTGTGTGTGTGTAAATGTGTGCGTGTATGTGTGTGTTATACAATGAGAGATAAAATAAACAATATAATTAGTAAAGCGAAGTGTCAACGACAAATCCTTCAAATTTAGTTTGATTATGTTATATTACCGACTTCTACGCGACTATTAACCGAGGTTATTAACCTCATTTTTTCAGCTGTTTACTTAACATTTCATTAATCTTTTTCATCTGTACATGTGTTTAGCGTAAACCGCGGACTTACATGCGTAAATACGAGTTCTTTACAATATTTCCCATTTATTTTCAGCTGTACACACACACACACACACACACACACACACACACACACACACACACACATATATATATTTATATATCGGGCACTCTTTATAAAAGTACATGCATGAACAAAAAGTTAAATAAGCCTACGAGTTCAACAACTTAGTTGCAATATTTTTATATATATGTATATATATATATATTTATATATTTATATATATATTTATATATATATTTATGTATATATATTTATATATATATATATATATTTATATATATTTATGTATATATATTTATATATATACAAATAAATATATTTACATATATATATTAATATATATATATAAATATATATATATATATATATATATATATATATATATATATATATATATATATATATATTTATTTATATATATATATATATATATATATATATATATATATATATATATATATATATATATTACACTACACCCACGTCTTTAGGATTTGGTTTCCGGCTTTTCTCTTTTACAATCTTCTCACTTTGTTTTTGTTTTTTTTCAATTGGAGTAGATACATTTATCTATCGCCCTGTTCACACTCCACCCACGTCTATTAAACAAGTTAAGTGGTTCATACCTTGTTCCCTATTTAGGATATGGTTTCCGGCTTTTCTCTTTTCCAATCTTCTCACTTTGGTTTCTTTTTTTTTCAATTGGAGTAGATAGATCTATATATCGAACGGTTTACACTCCACCCATATGTATATATACATATTGATATATTTATATATATATATTAATATATATATATGTATTTATATGTATATATTTATAACTATTTATATATATATTTATATATATATATTTATATGAATATATATTTATTTATATATTTATATATATATATATATTTATATGTTTCTTTATTTATATAAATATATATTTATGTATATAACTATATATTTATATATACTTATATATATATATATATAAATATACATATTTATATATGTATATTTATATATATGTACATTTATATTTATATATATTTATAAATTTATATCAATATATATTTATTTATATATTTATATAAATATATGTTTATATATATTTATATATATTTACATATTTATATAACTATATATATATATATATATATTAAGATGTTTTTATAAATGTATATTTATATGTATCTATATATTTATATAAATATATATTTTTATATATATATATTTATATAAATATATTTATATATATATATATATATTTATATATTTTATATAAATATATATATATTTATATGTTATGTAAATATATATTTATATATATATTTATATATTTATAGAAATATATATATATATATATATATATATATATATATATATACATTTCAGAAGATTAACGAAATATAAATAACAACCAACATTTTTAATTTATTTGTTTCAACACTGTTTTAAATCGATACTCGTATTTAAGTTGATATGCTTTTAATTATACAATATATATATTTTTAATTAGACAATATATATTTCACGGCATATATATATTTGTGAAATTTTCTTAGAAAATATTTCACAGGGGAAGCCAGAATTACAGGATAGAAGTGACTACTTATGACAAATCGAAAAATTGTGTATATAACGCTGAATTCCACTCCTGGGAAATTATTTTTTATCGAGCGGTTAAGACGCATCAGATCCATTTATAATTTCCTCTGCTTTCTTAGGGCTCGCATTTTGAACTTTACCGAATTATACACGTTTGTCTCTTGATGTTGTCTTTTTCTTCCGACCTCATTTTCATTTGCATTTTAGACTAATAGATCTATTTTGTTTATTTGCCTTAATGACCCGTCTGACAGTTTAAAAGCTGGCACCAACAATATCCGTGACCTCTCTGTAAAGCTTGCGAATGTGTTCGTGCAGCGTTACAATTTTTGTATTCTTCTTTGGAGTAACTTCCATCGCATACTATGGTCGTAGGACTAATAATCGACAGTCAAGACAATAATGATAAAAATGTTTTGCAATCACAGATGACGCAATATTATTCAAGGTGAAGAAAAGAAATTTCATCATACACCCCGAAAAAATGTTCATATTACTGCACACCACTAAAAATGACCGAATCTGAGGAAAAGATAGAAACCGACTACACCCTCTCACTCCAGTGGGTCCAAAACTACCCGTACGGTGAATGAAAGAAAGCTAAATCAGTTCTTTCTATTAATTTTCACAATGGTGTAGATGTTAGAACAGGCAATGAGAGTAATAGTAACGAGGCAGACATTGTTCACAATTACAAATTATAGGGTTCCGTTAGAGAACCGTGACCATCCATATCCAAAAGTGACGGGGGACATATCAAAGTGTAAAAAGATATTGACAGACATAAAACTGAAGAAAAAATTAAGTATTACAATATGATGAAGGGTAGAAAATATACTAAAAATATTGAATTGAAGAAAAGATATTTGAGACGTGAAAACGAATAAGTAATATTGAAGATATTCAAATTCGTAAACGCCAAGAAATTAAATTATATTAAAAATATAAAAAGATTTAATATATTTTTATATTTTTAATTATTAATTTAACGTCTTAATTTTCAAAGAAAAGTCATTAAATTATATTCGAGATATTAAATATATTCATATATATGTATAAATAAATTATATTAAATGTATTAAAATATATTAAAGAAAATAGACGATATTAAAAACATTAAAAATATTAGAGAAAAGAAAACATATTAAAGGTATTTTAATACCTTTAATATGTTTTAATTTCTCTAATATTAATATTAAACCTATTAAAACAAAGAAAATATGTTAAAGATATTAAAAAGATTAACAGATATTAAAGAGACGAATTATTTTTTTTTTAATCACATCACCCCAAGCAAGGCGGTAAGGCCACTGGTGTGCAGGGGGCTACGTAAGAGTGAATAGATTGGAAAAGAGAAAGCCAGAAACCACATCCTAAACAGGGAACAAGGGATGAGTCTCTTAACCTGTTCAATAGACGTGGGTGGAGTGTGAACCGGGCGATAGTTCAGTCTATCTACTCCAATTGAAAAAATTAACAAAAGAGAAAAGTGGAAAGATTGGTAAAGGGAAAGCCGGAAACCACATCCTAAACAGAGAACAAGGGATGAGCCTCTACACCTGTTCAATAGACGTGGGTGGAGTGTGAACCGGGCGATAGTTCAGTCTATCTACTCCAATTCAAAAAAAATTAACAACAGAGAAAAGTGGAAAGATTGGAAAAGAGAAAGCTGGAAACCACATCCTAAACAGGGGACAAGGGATGAGCTTCTACACCTGTTCCAAAAGTGTTATTTTATGTATTAAACATATTAAGGCGAAGAAAATACATTAAAACAAAGTAAATATATTAAGCATATTAAGACGAAAGAGACTATTAAAACGAAGAAAATATGTTAAAGATGTTAAAAATATTAAAAAAATATTAAAGAGGTGAAAAGATATTAAAGTGATATTTAAATGTATTAAACGATATTAAGGTGAAGAAAAGATATTAAAACAAATAGAATATATTAAACATATTAAAAGATATTGAAGAAAAAATATATTATACATATTAAGTTGATATTTGAATGCAGTAAAAGATGTTAAAGCGAAAAAAAGATATTAAAACAAAGATAATATACTAAACATATTAACAGATATTAATGGAAAGAAAAAATATTAAAATATAAAAGTGATATTTAAATGTATTAAAATATATTAAGGCAAAGAAAAGATATTAAAACAAAGAAAATATATTAAATATATTAAAATATACCAGAGGAAATGAAAAGGTATCAAAATGAATAAATGATATCAGAGATATTAAAAGATATTCGCAAAAAGAAAGGATATTAAAGCTATTAAACAATATTAAGGCAAAAGAAGATAGTAAAACGAAGAAAAATGTTAAATATATTAATAATATGAAACGATATTAAAGCAAAGAAAATATATTAAAGACATTAAAGTGATATCTAAATGTTTTAAAAATATTAAATATTAAATATTAAAAAGAAATTTAAAAAATCCAAAATTATTTATAAATTGAACTTTGTCTGTTTGTGTGTTTGCATGTGTGTGTGTCTGTGTGTGTGTGTCCGTTATCTATAGATTCCGAAACGGCTGAACCGATTTTCTTGAAAATTTACACAGTTGTACTATAAGCGTTTGCGAGTGTTCTTAGCTAGGTTTTGTGTCGAGGTTCCCCTGATAATTATCGATAATCGACAAAATCGGGTTATAGAAGGATTGGTCCGATTTTAATCAAATTTGATACACTCATAGACAAAGACATAAGAAACGATATTCAGAAGTCTAAACTATCGCCCGGTTCACACTCCACCCACGTTTATTGAACAGGTGAAGAGGCTCATCCCTTGTTTCCTGTTTAGGATGTGGTTTCTGGCTTTCTCTTTTCTAATCTTTTCACTCTTAAAAGTTTCAAGGTTGCAGTTCTTACAATAGTACAGAAAATCGATAATATATATATAGTCATCCGCAGATAGATCTGTTTCGCTTTATCACAGCTCATCAATACGGTTAGACTCCGATCACTTTTTTACCTAGGATTGAAACCCGACCGAAATGGCGCCAGTCGGCGACTCTACACCTGGGCTATGGGCGTTCGGTGGAAGTAGGCAAACTTTTTAGCGCATATCATCCCCACCCAATAGCTAGAGCCCTCTAATTCATTTCACTGAATGAGCGATGCTTACACGCCAGAGTAGCTACTGTTTATCAAAGTCTACTATTTTTCCAGAGTGCTCAATCAGAGTGTAAGAGCGTAAATACTGTCTATATATATATATATATATATATATATATATATATATAATGCAAGATGTTTGTGTGTGTGTGTCTGTTTATCTGCCTGAACGTCTGTATTTTTTTCAGCCCTTTTATTTTAGTTTTAGTTTTTTTTTTTAAATTGTAGTTCTTAGTCTCAGCCATGATACCATTTACTCAGAAGACTTATTTAGCTTTCAAAATTCAGTTTACGACGAAAAAAACTTGTTTGATATCGATAACAGGAAAACAAAATTTGACTTACATCCATTCATTTTCTTTCAGTCTACGGTTTCGCTTGAAATTGGAAACAACTATTGCTTTTTAGTCTCTCGTGCCAACGTCCAAAGAGTCTGAGCTCCAGAACCATAGATTAGTTTTAAAGCTTTCATTACACCCGAGCAATACCGGGCTATACTGCTCTTATATATTAAACGTATTAAACGTTATGAAAGGAAAGAAAATATGTTAAAGATTATAAAGTGATATTTAAATTATTAAACGATGTTAAAGCGAAAAATATATTAATCATATTAAAAGATATAAAAATAAAGAAAATATATTACAGATATTAAAGTCATATTTAAATCTATTAAAAGATTTTAAGGTGAAAAAATATATCAGAACACAGAAAATGTATTAAAGAAAACAACATATATTAAAGATATTAATGTGATATTTAAATGTATTAAAAGATAAATCGAAGAAAAGATATCAGAACAAATAAAATACATTAAATATATTAAAACATACTAAAGGAAATAACATATATTAAAGATATTAAAGTGATATCTAAATGTATTAAAAGACGTTAAGGCAAAGAAAAGATGTTAAAAGAAAGAAAATATTAATAGCTATCAAAGGAAAGGAACTATATTAAAATATTAAAGTGATATTTAAATGTATTAAATATATTAAAGTGAAGAAACGATATTAAAACAAAGAAAATATATTAAGCATCTTAAAAAGATTTTAAAGCACAGAAAATATATTAATGATATTATAGTGAAATTTAAATGTATTAAAAGATGTTAAGGTGAAGAAAAGATATCAGAAGAAAAAAAATATATTGAACATATTAAAGGAAGGAAAATATATAAGATATACTGACGCGGTTAAAAGATATGATAATGATATTAAATCAGAGGAGAATGGCTTATTAAAAGATAATAAATTGGTTCATGGCTTACTAAAAGTTAATAAACTACTAATCATATAATTAGTACTAACTGTAATCACTTCTTTTCAAAAACACTTCATAGATTTTTTATTATTTCATATTTTCGGTTTTGTAACGTTTCTTTATTTCTATTTGCAGTAAGGCCAAAGCAGAAAGACCCTGGTACCGTGAGAACGACACTAGAAACGACATAGCTAAAAAGGCCTTTCAAGCCTTGATGACAGTCACTCTACGTAAACCAGATAGTCCAGCTTATAAGATGTTTTCGGAAGAAGTGAAAAAGCGAGCCCAGTCGAATGGAAGTAATTTCACGTATGGCGAAGAAGAGGTAAGGAATAAAAACTCATTTCGTAATCTAGATCAAACTAATTTTCAAACAGTTTTAATCATTGTATATTAATAGTATAATATAATAATAAATCTAAATAGAAGATTATGAAACTTTATTTGACTCATTCTGCTTTGTGTTGTGGGATCTCGTTTTTTTCTATAATAGACTCGACTTGAGTATACATATACACCTGTCATAGTGAGATCCGTCAGAGTTTAACTCCAGACCTGACACTATCGGCTCTCTGACTTCGGGCGGAGAGCATTAACCCAGTCATGGCTATGCCGAATGGTAGAGTCACGACTGGGTTAAAATCAGACAGCTATTTTTGGCTGGGCTAAATGGCCCAGATCACCCACTCTAAAAAGGCCTTGTGCCACATTTTGCCCCAGTGTATGTGTGTGTGTGTGGGGGGGGGGGTTAATTGATATCGATCCGTCAGAGTTTATCTCCGAACTTGACACTGTCGGCTCTCTGTCTTCGCGCGGAGAGCATTAATTCGCGTGGCTATGCCGAAGAGTAGAGTCACGATCATCCACTCTTAAAAGGCTTTGTGCCACATTTTGACCCAGTGAGGTGGGTGGATTGATATCGATCAGTTGGAGTGCAGTAAGAGAACAGTATAACATCGTGAGAGATCCGTAAGTTACCGTAAGATACCGACGTTTCACCGAGACTACCGCGTCAGTAGTAATAGTAGCCCTGAGCTCCACTCAGCCAGAATAGTATTACACTGCGTCCGTCAGTTCCGACGTAGACATACTAATTCCAACGCGGCTTCACTTCAAGGACTTGTATATATATATATATATATATATATATATATATATATATATATATATATATATATATATCATTAATCGTATTCCTGGATTACTAACCTGCGTTCAATTTGTATTTTTACGTTTAATATATCTCAGTTATCTGGTTTGTTGTTCATTATTTTGTGCGGTTTCTCTCCTGGAATCCACAACAGTTTGTTACTGAAAAATCAATCTTTTTGTGATGAATGGTTACAAAGAAAATGGGAGATGGGATGTGCGTTTTTTAATGCGCAGATACATTCTGAATATTTCCAGATTTCCCTTTTGGTGTTTGTTTTGTTTCTTACAACAATTCTGATATTTTCGTTAAATACTCCTTCTAAAATGTTCTCTAGCCTGGGTTCTGATGGTCATTGATGATCTTACTTGTGCCATTAATTCCCAACTTGGTATCCATGCAGATGACACCACAATTTACCTTTTGCTTAGTAGCAAATCCGATAGAACAGACAACGTAAACTTGGCAACTGCTTTTGAAAAGCACATCCAATCCGTGGTTAAATGAAGCAAGGTATGGCTTTAGGGTGGCTGATGTTAAACTCCCGGAGAGAAAAAAATACGATTTAGCGTTACGTTTTTCATTGACATGAAGTGAAGTGATTATATTAAATCAGTAGCTGCATCCAATGCAAGGAAACTTGTTTATTGTCTTGTCAGAAATTTCTTATCATCAGAATCCATCTTGCCCGTTTATAAATCTACCATTTGTCCAGGTATTGAATACTGTTGTCATATATGGTCTGGTGTTCCTTCTGTACATTTGAGATTCTTGGCAAAATTCAAAGAATAGTTAGTAATGTAAACGATCTTGATAGGCCATCTCAAATTCAGTCTTATCCTCACCGACGTGACGTTGTTTCCCTCTCTCTTTTCTGCAAGTACTTTCATGGGAACAGTTTTGGTGAGCTTTTAACCTGTGCTGCGTAGAAATGGAATATCTGCTAAACTTCCACATAAGTTACCTTATCCAGTGTTATATAAACAACTCAGTCTCCAGGGGGCAAGGTTTTTTTTATTCGTATCTTGGTACGAGAATAAATTAATGAGAATCACTACTTCCATTGCGTTTGTGGCTTTATTGACACTGGGAATAAGATTCTGGTGATTATCAGATTTATGTTAAGGAAATAAGACATGATATACAGTCAGGTTAGCCAAATGCAGATGACAATTCTACTCCTGCAGCTTCTTCTCTCGCACTTCCCGCCTGTTGAACTCGCTCCCGTATTCTTGCTTTCCTGACGGCTACAACCTCCAGAAATTTAAATGCAAAGTCAATACTCATCTCCTAACCACTGGACTCTAGCTCTCTCTCCACCCCTGTATAACCTTCCCTTTCTCTCCACCTATGTATCTGTCATCGCACCTGCTTTCTATTGTTCCTTTCTAACTAGTTTGTACTCCTCACTCTTTTCTAATTAATCTTTTTACATTTATGTAACCCCTGCACATCAGTGGCGTTTCCGCCTTGCTCGGGGTGAAATGATTAAAAAAATATATATATATTCGCTCCATTTGAAACCCTCCATTGGATTACTCAACTAATACAAAAAATGATGAAGCTACAGACTGGTTTGGCAGATTTACCAATCTGTTAATGGTGTAAACTTGGTTTAGAATCAAAGGTTTTGCCCGCCTTCTGCCATTGTCCCCGTGTTCGCCCCCTATGGGCCATATATTCGAGTTGATGGCTCGTATCATTCCCGAAAGGCTCCTGCTTATTGATCGTGCATACGCATGTAACAATGTATTGCCCCCGTACTCTGGGGTGAACGGGATGATGTCTTTGTTGCTGCTGGCTACAGCCAGAATAGTGATTTGGACGACTCAAAAAGTCTAGAGAGGTCAGGGCTTTTCCTAACAGAATCTGGTCCGATGTTTGAGCACCAGCCCAAAATGAAGATTAGAACTAATAGAAAGCGAATGGTTTCAACAGATTTTAATGAAAGGTGAGTGATTGCGGCGAGCCTGGGTAACGTGAACGGGGCTAGTCTGATTTTCTTTTTTAAGTCTCCCTGTCACATCAGGATGGTTGCCTGCGGAACCCTCTCCTGTTTAGGATAATCTCTACTTGTGTACCTAGTTAATGCGAGTACGTGTTGTTCCCGGCCTGTTCCCCGCCCCTTTTTTTTAATATGATCCATGTTGATATTCCCAACTTCCTCCAGTTATTGAATCCAGCTTTTTCATTTGGAATCGGTCAGAATTTTTCTTTTCCCATGGTTGTATTTATTTATTTTTATCCTTTCCATCTTCCTTAGCAAGAGTGTCACTTGATATTGCCTAAAAACAGAATACAGCGGCTTCTTAATTTTGTGGGTTTGACGGGTCCAACTAACATCAGTTTATTTTCATTTCTGTATTATATTTAATTTGTTTTGGGGTTTCGTGTTCTCCCACTTCTTAGCATATCACATTTTATATACTATTCAGAGAGTGCAAAATTAGATAAATGTGTCTTTAGATGCATGATGAAATTTGAATTTCGCTTTTTTATGAGTAAGCAGGGCGACATTTATAGAAATGATGTTAAGAGGCACTTAAGGATTCTTTAGTGCTTGTTCTAATCAATTATATAATTTTAATTCCGTCTGATTTCCTTATGTTTGTTGTCATTATAATATTTTGGGATTACGTTGAAGTAAAGGTTAACGGCTTGGATTAAGGAATTGGAGAATAGGGTTCAAATTCCAGTATATTCGTTACATTCACTTACGTGTTAATATCATTGGGGAACGTATAAATTCATTTAATCTCCCAACCAGTGGAAGAGCAGGACCGACTGGACCCTACAGCCTTGAGTGGAAACCAGTCTAGGAGAAGTAAACCCTGAAGACAAATCCACATCACCAGTTATCTGTTTCGAACCGCAACCGAAATAATGAACTTATCGGATTTAGTACAATGGTTCAAACGAAGACAATGTTTAGACACGGAATATGTGATTCTGAACGTTTGCCTATGCGTGTATTACCACCGATATTTTAGACAATTATAGCAATATTTCGGTCGTTGTGATTTGGGTAGTAGTTAAGTACCTGTTGATTTGGGTAAAATTTGATAAATTCTGAATATAATAATTTATTTCAATCCCCGCATTGTTTTCGTTCCGCCGCTCGTCATAGTCCTTCACTTGTACTGCTCAGTTATTGACAGATTTTGCATCTGCAGTACCACTACGCCACCAAATTATCAAACTGACACTTTATGCCTCCTGAGTATTGTTTTGTAGAAACGAGACGAGAAATAACGGTACATTACTAAAACAAAATGAATGGGCTATCTCGAGATATGGAAGCGGAAGAAAAAGCATATATCCCCATGAATTAAATCAAGGATTCACTTCCAAATTCCCTCTTTCACCTGGAAAGAAAAACACCCGAAAGTGACCACATGGCAAAACGGTCGAAACATTTTGATATCAAAAAAAAAAAAAGAAGAAAAGGGTATAAATCCAACTGTAAATAGTAATAAATATTTATTCGAGAAGGACAAAAAAAAAATTCTACAATTCGAAATCTATTTCCAGTCTAGTTTGTTTATATAACCGTTGTCCACTATAAAACAAGCTGATTGTCGCCATAAATTCCACAATAAAAACATAAAAAAGAATTGACGTCAAAAATCAATGTTGAACATACAGTATGTTATAACAAAAGGCCATTGTGTGTCTTATTATGTCTTCTTTGTTTGCTGTCTGGTAGAATTTAAAACAAAATGGTGTCCTCTTTGTTTTGGTTGCGTATTGAAAAGATTGGTATTTATATGGGAGAGTAGTCGGCTTTGGCTGAGTAGTTTTGACGCTAAGAAATATTTTATCTGAAAACTACAATCCAAAAGTATTGCTTTTTATTTTTCATCATTTTGTCCTACAAGACCAGAGGCAGATCTTGGTGTCAAGTTAGGCAATGTTGAATCTTTCCGCCAATAAAATTTGATTTATCTTGATAACGATGGCAGTTGAGCGGCAGTCTGCATAAACGGCATCTGTTTTGAAAGTGCGAATAGTGCAAAGGTATGTCCTTGAATTCCTCTATCATGTTAAATTGCAACCACTAGCATTGAAGTACGCTTCATGAATATGTATGAAGACCAAACAATGGGTGATAAAACAGGCGATTTGATAACGCCGTTTCATAATGACCGTAGCCTTGTATGAAAAAAAAAAACAAAAAAAAAATACAGTCTCCTCGTCATTCTGTTGTTTTCCCTGAAATTGTTACAGTTAACAGAGCAAGAAAGGGAAGGCATTAATTTCGGATTGGCCCTCGTTAATAATTTAATTTTAAGGAACTGACAACTAAAAGTAACATTTCAACTAATTTTGAAGCTGATAAGTTATTCGCATCTACTAATCTATATATATATAAAAGGCAAGATATTTGCATGTCTGTGTCTGTCTGCCTGTATGTCCTTTATACAAATTGACAATTTTTATCTGATTTTCACCAAACTTCACAAAAATATTCTTGTTGTGTGTGTGTGTGTGTGTTTGTCCTTTATACAAATCCACAATTTGTATCCTATTCTCACCAACTTCACACAAATATTCTTTTGGCTACCGGTCAGGTCATGGGTTACTTACTTTTTTCAATTTTCCCACGATATCGGAATCTATCTATCTATCTATCTATCTAAATATATATATATATATAAAAGGCAAGATGTGTGTGTGTGTGTGTGTGTGTGTGTGTGTCTGTCTGTCTGTCTGTCTGTCTGTCTGTAAGTATCACCTTTTTGCGGCTTTCTCTTTTCCAGTCTTTCACTCTTTTCTTTTTGTTTTTCAATTGGAGTAGATAGACTAAACTATCGTCCGGTTCACACTCCAGCCACATCTATTGAACAGGTGAAGAGGCTCATACCTTGTTCCTTGTTTAAGATGTGGTTTCCGGCTTTCTCTTTTCCAATCTTTCACTCTTTTCTTTTGTATTTTTTTCAATTGGAGTAGATAGACTAAACTATCGCCCGGTTCACATTCCACCCACATCTATTGAACAGGTGAAGAGGCTCACCCCTTTTTCCTTGTTTAGGATGTGGTCTCCGGCTTTCTCTTTTCCAATCTTTTCACTCCTATGTAGCCCCCTGCGCTTTAGTGGCGTTGCTGCCTTGCTTGGGGTTAAAAAAAAATACAAATCCACAATTTTTTATCCAATTCTCACCAAACTTTACACAAATATTTTTTTAGGCTTCTGGTCAGGTCAGAGGCTACTTATTTTTTCCCCATTCCCCCCTCCCGATATTAGAATTTGATACCCTGACATTCGATGAGGTCTGATCAAGATCAAAATTTCAGCCCTTTTATTGTGATTTTTGCTGCCGAATTTGCTCTAACTTAGTAAAACCATAGAGTTTTACTAAGTTAGAGTAGTAGTAGTTAGTTACTAGTCTCAAACATTAATAGATCTTCTTAGACGACACATTTTCTCTGATATCTGAAATCAATACCCCCAATATTCTATCGAATCTGATAAAAAAAAAACGATATTCAGCCATCAATATGGCTCATTTTCTTCAATTTTACTCCTGTTGGGTACTATAAGTTTTTATGTACTTCCTTCTGCTAGTTATGTTTCGATGACTTATTTGACTCCGATATTGGAAACCGATACCCCGATAACCTATCGGGTCTGATCAAAATCAGGTTTCCAGATCTTTCATTTTGGTTTTTGCTTCGGGTTTGGCTCTAAGTAGGTATAATTGTAGTTCTTAGTCTCAGTCATGATACCATTTACTCAGAGGACATATTTAGCGTTCAAAATTCAGTTTACAACAAAAATCTTATTTGATATCAATACCAGGAAATCAAAATTTGACTTACATCCATTCATTTTTCTTTCAATCTACGGTTTCGCTTTGAATGGAAACCGCTATTGCTTTTTAGTCTTTCGCTTGCTTTTGCTCATAAAATGCATAACAACTGAAACAGTCAGGTTAAGCTACTGTGCTTGATTCATTGAATTTTTGTGTTATTTTACGGTCTACCAACCATTTGGGAATTTTTAAGCTATTCATTCATGCTTTGAATATTACTGCCATATATGATCTGCTACTCCTATTAATATTGAGATATTCTGGATAAAATCCCCCTCCCCAAAATGAGCAATATTATTGATCCTTACCTTTTGTTTAATTTTCAGTAATTTTCCCATCGCCTTAATGTAGTTTCCCTGTTCTTTCTATGAATACTTTCATGCTAATTGTTTGAATTAAATCTTTGCTATGGTATCTAAACTTTATGAATTTTAACCGAGTACTAGATTGACGCAAGTGAATTGGTTAAGTTCTATACAATAGAGTTCCTTTTCTCACATTTCTCGTTTGTGAAACGCCGACCAACTTCCATGCTTTCCGGCCAACTTTGGTCTTCAGATATCGAAATGCAATGCCAGTCGTTACCTTTTATCTTCTTGATTTCTTTTCTACAGTTTTTGCATTTTATGTCATTGCTCTTCTTTCTTTTACCACCTTGCATAGAGTGAAATGCTGGGCCACTGGTAACGGCTCTACGCGTGATGAAAAATTTTCAAAAAAAAAAGTATTATAAATACCGGAGAAAATATATGAAGCATTACTTTCTGATTGATCATCATTAATATTTTAAAATTCAGGAACTCAGACAGAAACTAGGCTTAACTCTCACAACAGATCTGGAATGAAAGTCAAAGTGGAATGACTAGATAGAATTCATAGCTAAATCCGCTGATAAGAATATCGGTTCTGTATGTAGGGTCAGGAAGTTTTTTTTTCCGCCTGAAACAATTCTGCACATATATAAATCTACCCTCCGCCCGTGCACTGAATACTGCTGCCATATCTGGTCGGGTGCTTCTGCTATCCACCTAGGTGTCCTTGACAAAATACATCGGATAATCTATAATATAATAGATCCCGACTTGGCAGCTTGGATACAGTTACTTTCTCATCGGCGTAATGTGGTTTCTCTGTGTCTCTTCTACAAATAATTTCACACCTTCTGCTTTGTTGAACTTAGCTCACTGGTGGCCCCTATATATAAATTTACTCGAGCCACAAGATTAACAATTAGGTCCCACCCTTTTACTGTGAAACCAATAAATTGTAAACGCAAATTCTACTCCATCAGCTTCTTTTCTCGCATTTCCCACCTGTGGAATTCCCTTCCAATTACTTGCTTTCTCGACAGCTATAATCCACAAGTATTAAATGCAAAGTCAATAGTCATCTCCTATCTCACTAACCTGCATCCTCTCTCTCATGCTCCGTTCTTCGTCCACTTCACTCTCATCAGTATTCTCATCCTTCTCTTGCCCACTTCCTGACACCCCCTATAATCTGTCCCTCTTTCTCATGACTTTCCTCCTATGTAACTCCCTGTTTACCAGTGGCAGTAAACTACCTTGCTTGGGAAGATATGATTATAAAAAAAAATGTCTACTAGTCATTTTTCAAAATACTCAATAACTAAAAGTTATTTAGAAGTTCGGTTAAGTTCTGGTTTCGTTAAATTTTCGTTGTCAGTCCCGACGCTTTTCGCCTTCAAATTTATCCAAAATAGCATTATCTCTGTGCAAATGTATATGCTGAACTCAAATCAACTGTTAGTTATTGAAGAAACTTACCTTTTTTTTATCTAAATGTCCATAAAAAAAACGAAATATATCTTGCACTTTTTCTCTCCTGTAACTCTCACGAAATTATGTAATTAATTGCAGAATGACGTACTGCGTATTTGAACGAATTTTGGCAGATTTTTGGTCGATTTTTCTTCATTTACTGATACTTCCGGCGATGTAATTTCGGAAATTAAAGTAATGCGCTATTGTATTTCTACGCTAGTTATTCTCATAACAGGAAGTACAAAGCCGGAAGTTTCAGTAAACGAAGAAAATCGGCAAAATTCGACAAAAAATTCTGCTTACGTAGAACGTCATTCTGCAGTTAGTTACACGTAAAGGAATTTAATTTACCGAAAGTATTTGATGAAACATTGTCACAAACATTTTCTGGTCGATTTTTCATTTCTTGGTGAATTTTATCCTTTCGTTCATCTTATTTTATGTTCCACAGCAAAACCAACTTGACATCTTGTCACCATTAGAAACGATTGGACATTGACGATTTCTGAAAAATGCAACTGCGACAATTCAACAGAAATCGAAATTTACGTTTTTTTTTTTAAATTCCGTGCAATTAATTTCTACAAAATATTTTTAGTTCATATCTTTCTGGAATGCATAATCAGGAAGGAGGGCCTGGAGAATTAAAAGCAGCGCGAGACCTACTTGATTCAGGGATGGCAGAGCGGGATTTGGAAGAGATAAAAAGAGAAAGAATATTGAGAGCAACAAGAGACAGAGCCAAGTGGAAGTTCATGATCGCCTACGCCCTGAAGGGGCATGGTATATGAAGAAGAAGATCCTAATAGCTGAAGTGCTGTCATTGTATCCTGGACTACAAAAAATACGGCAGGCATTTCAAATTTCGATGGAATCTCCATGTTTATTTAAAGTCAAGGCTGCTAATTTTAATAATGGCTGTATATAAAACGGCTATGAATTATGCCATTGATGATGAAATAATCTAAAAAATAGCAATGAAAAAACCTCACTTAAGAAAACTTTGAAACTTTGAAACTATGCTACTATTCGAACATCTAGTTATGACATATAGCGTAGATAATTTCGAAGAATTTCAGATAATTTAGAGATAGGAAAAAAGTACTAATTGTTACGATATATATGTCCTTCTATGGCCGTGGGTGCTGGATGATGTTATTAAAGATGAAGAAACTTGAAGCAAATTTAATTATATTTGAAGTGATCTGATAGAGAACGGAAATTGCCATCCTGAAATACGAAGACGCACAGGAAGAGCGAAAGGTGCCTTCCAAAAGCTAGACAGAGTAATAGAAGTCAGAAAAAAATTTAAACAAAGTAAAAAATTCTGAACTGATACATTTTATCTGTCCTCCCGTATGGGAGTGAGTGATGGATTTTTTTAAAAAAAATGATAAAAACATTTGAAGAAAAAGAATTGTAGTTCCACAGAAGGATGCAGAGGGTATTATGATCCAAACATGTGAGCAAAGATGAAGATTTACAAAAAATAGAAACAAAAAAGAAAAAGTTGAAGTTTCAAGAACACGTGATAAGGAAAGAGGGCTTGGAAAATCTGATACTCACAGGACAGAATGAAGGCAAGAGATACAGAGGAAAACAACGCATCGCATAACATACCTATTGAGCTTGAGTAAATGGATGGCGGAACAGGGTTTAGAAGTACCAGAAAGACAAAAGTTTATTAAGATTTTTTGGTTGTTTTGTTTTTGTGGCAAATCAACCTCAGCGGGTCATTTATTGCCAAATAAACTTTATTTATTTATTGCTGGTAATACCCTTTTTATCAACAATTTATTGTTGTTTATATAAGTTTTTGTGTCTAGTAATACATTTTTCCTTTTGAGTATCAAGATTCATTTGGATTTGTTTTAAGGGCAGGGTCCCCAAGTCCTACTCTTGTTATTTAACCCATAACTGGAGGGAAATGACGGATTAATACCTTTCCCAATGGTACCAGTGCTTAAGTGAATGCAGGGTATACAACTGGAATTCGAACTCGGCTCATAGATTTCTCTTTCCGAGCCAATATCCATTGCACCACAACGCACATCCGTCACTATACGCTTACAGCACCTGGTATTCCCAAGCGGTCACCCATCTAAGTACTGACCAGTTTCAACGTTGCTTAACTTCGGTGATCGAGCCAGGACCGGTTTATTCAACGTGATAGGGCGTAAGCCCAAATTATTAAGAGTTACAATAAACAGTGAGCAGTGGAGAGCTCTGATTTTTCGGAAACGCGGCCTGTACAAAAAAAAAAGAAGTTAAATTAAATTTCAGAGTATTATTGTCTCAAAATCGGTAAGTCAGTATCGATATAAGAAAAATATTATGGATACTGCGTATGAGTTCAAATCTTTTCTAAGGATAGATATTTCAGGTTTATTCTGTTTTTTTTTTTGTTTTATTGTTTTTTTTTTAGAAGTCCTGGGTGTTGTAATAACAAAATAAGAATTCGTGTATTTGCCGAAAGGAAAAGAACTAATAAGAAAAATTGTAATCTCCAGGTTGAAGCCGAAATAACTATCGAAAAGTTCTTTCTTTCAAAATACACCGCAAGTTTCTATAAAATCTGGCTATCGCAGGAGTTGGCTTCGTGAAAGAAATGCCTAAAAAGAGTGGAAATCAATTCTCCTGGTACTAACTCTTTGTCTCGTTTCACAGAGTATTTTTCTTGCGATGGCGTCGATAATTGTACGACGAGCAACGAAAATGAATTTGTTTCTTCTCCAACAATTGAGACTATCGATTTACGAAAGCAAGAGAGAGAGAGAGAGGGAGAGAGAGAGAGAGAGAGAGAGGAACTAATCTGCTACACTCAACCGCTGATGACAACCTGTGATTATACAAATTACTTGATTAATTCATGGCATTTATTTCTAATTGTGCTATCTCTCTCTCTTTCTCTCTCTCTTCCACACACAAACACACACGTACATACATAGATAGATAGCTAGATCAGTGAAAATATAGTGATAAGAGATATAGAAATGATAAATCAACAAAAGATAGGGAGTTCATAAAGCATAAAGAAAGGGTAACATATGAAACAAAAGGTTGTTTGATAAAAATTATGTCAGGTAAAAGCAAAGACATTATTGTCATGGAAAGAATTAAAATTAAGCTACTTACTTTTTACTTCGTAATCTAACGTCTTCTGCTGATTTGATGATAATGGTGAATATTTGTGAAGAACCTTACTCACTTTTTCAAACAACTCGTGTTGGCGGGCCATAAGGTGCCCAGGCACATTTCCTCAGGTTTGGAAATCATAGACTGGTTACCAATCAAGGCTAAAGTGCCAAGTAGCCCCTAATATCTAAGTTATAGCTGCTGGATAGAGGAGATGGATCCAACGGAGAATCTGTAATGTGATCAATCCCGACTTGGCAGCTCAGATACAGTCAGTTTCTCACCGGCGTAATATGGCTTCACTGTTTCTCTTCTACAAATACTTTCACGAATTCTACTTACTCCAGCCACAAGATTAGCAACTAAGTCTCACTCTTTTACTGTCAAACCAATAAAATGTAAACGTAACTTCTACTCTAACAGCATCTTTTCTTGCACTTCCGCCTGTGGAATTCCTTTCTGTTTACTTGCTTCCCCGAGAGCTACAATCTCCAAGAATTTAAATGTAAAATCAATAGTCATCTTCTATCTCACTGACTCAAATCATCTCTCTCATGCTTCTTTCTCCGTCTGCTCCACTTTTATCAGTATTCTCATCCTTCACTTACCCACTTCCTGACACCCCCTATAACCTGTCACTCTTTCTCATAACATTCTTCTATGTAACCCCTGCGCACCATTGGCAGTAAACTGCCTTGCTTGGGGCGATATGATTATAAAAACAAACAAACAAAAAAAAAACATACGTTATAGTACATAAGTATATTGTCTCATGGTTTTCACAGGTTGTCAATTAAGGTCAATACAAAATAACAAATAACGTTAAATCACATATGTATTCATCAATGAATTTACACAAGCTTTCTCACCACTGGTGATTGTTTTTCACACGTTCATATAACTTATGACAGATACCTGCCATTCAACCGAATTTTACGTGGAATGTATATAAACGTGTGTAGGCCTGTGTATAAATGCGCTATGAAAAGGATTTTCTACTCAAATATGAATATCCATTAAAAATAACGTTTAATATAACTTAACTCAACCGAATTTTACGTGGAATGTATATAAACGTGTGTAGCGTGTGGTATCAGCTGCAATGTTAATTTGGATTAATTTCCTAGTCGGATTTTTACATGGCACAAGGCCACTTCCCAAAGGAACTTCCTAATTAAATTCTCACAAACCACCATTATTTTTATAAGCGGTTGAAAATGAGTCATTAAACAAGCAAATAGAAAGTGGAATGAAATTGATAAAGCATCAATTTGCAACGATACAATGTATTTAACAAATATTAACAAGAATACAAAAATTACATAGATGTTGAATATGATGTTAATTTGTTTGCTTGAAAGTGTCTTCCATAGACTGTGTGAAAATTTGTGTTAGAGCTTTTAACGTAAGTTGAAATGTTCATCGTTGTTGTATCAATGTGATAAGGAATTTTTGTAAGGAATATTATTGCTAAAAATAATTGTTCAAATCTGAGAGTTCATGAATAACTTACATTTTGTAATTGTACTAAAGAATGAATTTGTATGAAAGAGTGAGTTGGACTTAAGGCTCGTATAGTTCAACATGATGTGAGCATAAGGAATTTAAGTGCCAACTGCAACAATTTGTACATGTGTTATTTAAAGAAATAAAAGACATCTAATTGCGTCTTGCAATTAGTGCAGGTGTGTGAGAGAATTACTTGATATTGAAGAACGCGACCCCGCGAGAGCATGGTGCTATCGCGGGCAGCTGTGACTGTCACTACCTTGCTTGGTGTCCAATCTGGAACTGCTGCCAACTGGCTAAAAATAAGCGTCAAATCGTATATATAACGGTTCAGACACCCTTAAAATTTGGTTGTAAAATGTAGTTCTCTTACATTGATCCTGATTGGCTAGCTCACACCAATCAACAAACAGCGTACATTTATTCTTCATATAAAGTGGTTACATACAGAATTTAATACATACAATTGCGTGATTTCATAGATAACTGGGTGTTTTCACAGGTGTGTGTGTGTGTGTGTGTGTGTGTGTGTGTGTGTGTGTGTGTGCATATGTGTGTGTCACAGTAAGACTGTATACGAAATAAACACACTATAAAAAGTAGTTTCTACTCAAATATGAATATCCATTAAAACTAGCATTTGAAATAATCTAAAAGTAACTCTATTAAAAAAATAAGTTAATCCATTAATCTTTTATATATATATATATATATATATATATATATATATATATATATATATATATATATGCAAGTTTTATATATTCTGAATGTTATGGTTTACTTTATCTGGAGTACACTCCTAACCCCCTTTCGAAACCCTCCTCATGATATCGCCGATTTATATATATATATATATATATATATATAGTCATCCGCAGACAGATTTGTTTCGCTGAATCACAGCTCATCAGTACGGTTAGACAGCCGATTGCTTTTAACCCAGGATTGAAAACCAACCGAACTGGCGTCAGTCGGCGATTCTACGGGCGCTCGGTAGAAAGAGGAAGACTTTTTAGCGAGTATATTATCATTATACACGCCTAATAGCTGCGTGTGTTATAATTCATTGCTGAATGAACCATGCGTAGAGGCCAGAGTAGCTACTGTTTTTCAAAGTCTACCATTCTTCCAGAGTGCTTAGTCAGGGTGTGAGAGTCTATATATATATATATATATATATATATATATATATATATATATATAAATGAGAGACAAGTTACTATGGTTAAGTTCTCATATATATAAAATCATTCGACTGTTTTATCTATCCAAACGCCTTCGGCAATACTTTTTGCTATTACCAAGGATTTAATTTACTATACTTTTAACTGAATATATAGGATTGTTTTATGTATGTATGTAGAATCATAATAAATTTTTATTTTCGAAACACGGTGCGTATCATTTACATCTAAAAAGATTGAAAATAATAGAAACATTAACAATAATAAAAGGGAAAGCCAACACTCCACAATATCAACACTGTCACAATAAGCTCATTGTATTTAGAAAATGCATAGAAAAGACTGCCTTACACTGATCCAGAACTTGCTAGTTGGCAGCGAATTTCAACATCAAAGTCGTCATAATGAAGAAAGCGAACAGCAGAGAAGAAATGAAATTTTTAGATACGACATAAACAGGCAATGACTAAAAATGGTATTATTTCAAAACCAATACGTACTAACAAAATTAATTAAAAAAAAAACGCAGGTTTTTTCTTCCATTTCGACCAAAAGACGTCAATCTAGTAAAGAGATTTTTTTTATTCTGAAGTGAAATGTTTAGATAGTAAAAATAGATTTGCTTATAACACAAGACCGAAGAAAGTTTTGAAAAGCTAGTCATCATCAACTATCCCACTCCTTGGTACAGGGCGCCCAGTAAAAAATCGGCAAATCTATTCTTCGATAAAATATACCAGCTTTAATTATTTCATTTCATTGGTCTTTTAAAAGCCCAGATCTCTGAATATTACGGATTACTCTATCTGAAGTATACTCCTAACTCACTTGCAAAACTGTCGTTATGATATCGTCCATTTTGGTTTGTTGGAGTAGAACTTAACTGAAATTTGCAATGAAATTGCTCTTGATACTATCCTCCTGAGGATGTTCGTTGTATTGCATTAGATATCGGCTCGGAACGAGAAATCGGGGAGCCGAGTTCGACTTCCAGCTGAATTCATTGCATTCAATTACGCGCAAATACCTTTAGGAAAGGTATTAATCCGTCTATTCCTTCCAGTTATGGATTAAATAACAGGACAGATTGTGTTCTATAGCCTTGGTCGGCAACCAGTCTACCGCAGAAAGCAATGGCAACCTACAGCGGTATAATCTGCCCAGTCAGTCATATTTAGAAAGAGACATGATCGCTCAAAGCTTGTATCACGTATGGCACTTAACTGACTGACTATCCTCAAAGCTACTGCCTCATTCTTGGTTACTACGTTGAATATTCAGGCAAACATTTCGTGCATCTACGATTATGCGATCATGTCCCGAAAGAAACGTCACTGACTGTGCTAAAGATTTTCCCGCAGTAGGTTGCCATTGCTTTCTACGGTAGACTGTTTGCCGGCCAACGCAATAGACCCCAATCTGTCCCATTATTTAAGCCATAATTGGATGGAAGAGACGAATTAATACCTTTCCTAAGGGTATTTGTGCGTAAGTGAATGCAAGGAATTCGATTTGAATTCAAAATCGGCTCCCCGATTTGTCGATATCCACTGCACCACAAGGCACATCCAACAACGAATCATGTTAGCTAAATAAATTTCTTTCTGGATTTTGCGCTCAATTACTGGGCATACTGTAGTTTGATTGACGACCTATTCTTTCTAACAATTGGCACAATGACCACAAGAAATCATACCCCTCCATTTAGTTCTAACATACACCAATTATTTTTGTATAATCGTTTCATCCCAAGCAAGTTATTAATAGTAATGTATTACATTGAGAAGAAAAGGAGAGACAAAAACAAAGAGAGAAATACGATAAGTTACGTGGGAAGTCGAAGAAAGGATAAAAAAGATGAGAATCAAGGAGATAGAAGGTAGCAATTGACGTTACACTTAAACCTTTGGAGATTGTAGCTATCAGGGAAGTAAGCATAAGGAAAAGAGTTCCACAAGCGGAAAGTGCGAGAAAAGAAACTGAAAGTAGAAATATGTTATATTTGACTATTTTGACAGTAAACGCGTGGTGTCAAATCGCCAATCTAGTAGCACGTGTAAATTGGAGGAACCAAGATAAGAAGTATTTGTAGGAAAGGCAAAGGGAAATCACACCCCATCGTTGAGAATGGATCGATTATATTGTAGATCAACCTTTCAATTTTGTCAAGAGATGTATAGCAAAAACGCCCGACCAGATGCGAAAAATGTATTAAATGCACGGACAAAGGTATATTTATATACATACAAGATGAATTCTGACAAGAGAAAATTTCTTGTCAGACATGGTAATCCAAACTTCTGAGCGGTACACCTAGCTATTGATTCGATGTAGTCGTTCCACGACTTAGCGAGAGAGTGAGGCCGATAAGGTGTAGTAGACTAGTTGACTGGCAGACTAGGTAGTTAAACGAGAGAATCTTCGTTTTAAACGCATTAAAATATACGAGCTATTTCTTATGCCAATCCATCACATATTGGAGGTCCTTTCCAAGAGCAAAAACGAGGTTTTCATTGTTATCCTTGGCAGATTTTTTTAATTAAAACAGGAGTAAATGGTGGTGTCATCTGTGTAGATGCCTACTTTGAAACTGATTACATCAGGAAGATCATTGGTAAAAAACAGGAAAGCATAGGGTCTATGATATAGCCTTGAGGAACGCCCGCGTTCGTATGAAATGATCTAGAAGCTTGCCCGTTCAGAACTATCTGCATTACATGATTTGATATGAACGAGAGGATTAAACGAACAATCGCCCAGTTATACAGTGGTCACATAGCCTGTACAGATGTGAAACGCTTTCGGGATATCCAGGCCAACAGATCGAGCTTCGCCGTTCTTATTGATTGCTTGAAATCCATACACATTGTCAGAGTATAGGTGGCGTGATGTGGCATGATGAACCACTGCAGCATCGATAATAGCCACTGCATTTTTGTAGACCTAATAATAATTTTTTTCCAATCATTTCACCCCAAGCAGAGCGGTGCCACCACTGATGTGCAGAGGGCTACATAAGAGAGTTAATGTTTTAGGCAGAAGGAGAGTGAAAGACGAACCAGCTACAGGGGTGACAGAGAAGGGGAAAGAGAAGGATGAGAACACAGGAATGAAGACAGTTGAGAAAGTACAGAGAAAGAAAAAGAACAAGATACAGTGGGTGATATAGAAAGGTCTGGAGTCAAGTGGATAAGGGATGGGAATTGACATTGCATTTAAATTCCTTGAGGTTGTAGCCGTCAAGAAAGCAAGTATATATAAGAAAGTTCCACAAGCGGGAAGTGTGAGAAAAGAAGCTGGTGGAGTAGAATTTTTGCGTGAATTGGGTTGATTTAACTGTAAGAGGTTGGGACTTTGTTACCAGTCTGGTTGCACCAGTAAATTCTTTTGGAGGGGCACCAGTGACCTAAGTTCGACAGAGTAGAAGACATGAAAATATTTATAGAAGAGACAGAGCGAAGCCACAACCCGCCAGTGAGAGAAGTGGCTGGAGTCGAGCTGCCAAGTCGGGACCAATTACATTACAGATTCTTCTTTGGAGCCTGTCGAGAACACTGAGTACGAACAGAAAGGGTGCCTGACCAGACACACTTGACGGCAAAATTTTCTAGATACATAAGTAAATTTCTTTTTTATTTTGACAAAAATATATAAACTTTTGAGATGTAGGGTGGAATATTTACAATGGTATGAAAAGGGAGGAAATATTTATTGCAGACGCCAATACTAACTGAATTCATGTGGGACGCATTTATCCGGTTTATTCACCTTGCCGATTGTTTTTCGATGGTCCAATATTGTTGGAATGCTGACAGCAATTATGTGAGACATTCCTCTAACGCTTTGAAGTGAGGTTTGTTCGACTACTGTTTTTAGATGTTGAAGGTCAATTGTACATTGACAATATCTACGATCTTGATCTTCAGTGCTTTTATCCCTGCCGCGGTACTTCAGAAACAAGCACCGTAATGTCCGATTGCAAGTGGATTCTTCCATCCATTCTCTGTTACGATTTATCTTACTTTGAGGAGCATTGTCACCGTGCTTGAACTTGCGCAAAAAATCAATCAATTCTTTTATCATCAAGGTGAGTGGTATATATCATGTTTTAAGTTAAATTCTGAAATGTATTTATATAAAATTAAAAAAGAGGACATTTTAAAAATTGGCTAAAGAAATAAAAGCCTTGCCAGGATTCGTCATTGGCGGCCATAATTTCACCAATATCCGATACGCGAATGACATGGTGCTGATAGCAGACTCAGAAAGGAAAATGATGAACCTTCTACAGAAATTAGAAAAAGAAACGAAAAGAAAGGATTGAGCATAAACCTCAAGAAAAGTGAATCTATGGTCATCAGCAAAAAGAGGAGACTAACATGACAACTACAAGTTGGAGAATCTAAAATAAAACAAGTAATAAAATTAAAAAATACCTGAGAAGTAATTTGACAGAGGATGTAAAATGCGACACGGAGATCCAAAGACGCAATGACATGGCCAAAGATGCATTTCAGAAGCTAAGCAGAGTATTAAAACAGGAAAATCTCATTAGAAACAAAGCAAAGAGTGTTGCATTGTTATGTGATATCTGTCCTTCTGTATGGAAGTGAATGCTGGACGATCTCAATAAAGATGAAAGAGTGGCTTAAGCACAAGTTAACGCCATTCGTCTTATAATTAGGAATATTATAGACCCCTATGCTAGGATTCGTCATTGGCATCCATAATCTCAACAATATCCTATACGCGGATGACACATTGCTGATAGCAGACACGGAAAGGAAAATGCGGGACCTTCTACAGAAGTTATCAAAAAAAAGTGAAAAGAAAGAAAACTGAATGCATGGTCATCAGCAAAATGAGGACCCCAATATGCCAATTGGAAAATCTAAAATAAAACAAGTAAAAAATTTCAAATACTTGGGAAGTGTATTGACAGAGGATGGAAAATGTGACACGGAGATCCAAAGACACATTGGCATGGTCAAAGCCGCATTTCAGAAGCTAACCCGAGTACTGAAACACAGGAGAATCTCATTAGAAACAAAGAAAAGAGTGCTGGACTGCTATGTGATATCTGTCTTTCTGTATATATGTGAAGAAGAGGGATGAAACAGCAGAAATGTCGTTTTACAGAAGGACGCTATGGATGACATGAACTGGGCACGTGAGCAACAATTAGGTGCTGGAGAGTATTAAAACGAGAAGAAAACGCATAATTAACATCAGAAAAAACAAATCAGGTTTCTGGGACACGTAATGAGGAAGGAGGGCCTGGAGAACTTGATACTCACAGGTCGTATAAACGGAAAGGAGACAGGGGAAAGCAGCGCGAGACTACTTGTCAGGTTTGAACAAATGGTTGACGGAGCGAGACTTGGAAGTGATACCAAGACAAAAATTAGTGAACAAAAAAAAAACAGAGCCAAGTGGAAGTCCATGATCGCCTACGTCCTGAAGGGACACGACACATGAAGAAGAAGAATTAGTCATCTTGTAACAATGCCACTCATTGCTCTAAAACATGTGTGAAGTAGCTCGCGAAGGTATTATATTCCGTTCTTGTATCTTATAAAAAGAAAACCACGTGGAGGCAAATTTCTTGACAACAGCAGTTGATTTCTTCCTTGTTTAATTTTAATTTTATTTTTGTACACGTGAGAATTGCTAAGTGAGGACGAGGACGATGACCGACCGCTGTCCTGGCGGCAAATTATTAAACTGACAGCTACTGAAAAATTCCGTCAGCAACCGGCCGAATCACTGGTTAGCCACCATCTTTCTCATTCTGGTTTACCGACCTTAGCGCAACCCACTCTCTTTCACAGAAAGCTCTCTCGGTCCGTTCTTTTTTCTTCATCCCAGAACTCTTCTTTTTATCTCACGTCTTTTTGTTTGGAGGGACACTTTTGCTTCCGTCCACGTAGGCTTCCAGAAAAGACGAGATTTCTACAGAACCATTCTACATTGGAAGACTTTTACTTATTTATTTGAAGGACCAGATTCCCGGCCTAAATATGGCTAGGAATGGTCGATTGCATTCACCCATGAAAGTTAAGGCCTGCCCCTGCCAGCCGCGTTGACCTTTCTCTCTGAGAGGTCGACTATATAAGGCTTTTCGCAGAATAACGTCTGTTGCTTGGCGACTGGATGACCAGTTTGTAGCTTTGCTAAAATTTATTCTTCTTTTCTTTTCTTTTCTTTTCTTTTTATATTAAAAACTAATCTGATCCGAAATTTATTACATGCTATACATTATATAACGATATATATATATATATATATATATCAGCATGCGATGTAGATATATTAGAATCCAAAGGAGTATCCAGTACATACACTGGTACGGTAACTCTCTAAGAGAGCTCTAAATATATATGTATATAAATACATATTGAGCAAATATAAGAAAAAATTCATGCAGACAGGTTATTTCATGGTAAATCGGAAGTATGGCCTATTTCAGGCGAAACATCATCAGCTTCCGTCTTTATTGTACAAAAGATTTTACACGAAATCGTGTAAAATCTTTATTGTACAGAAATTCTACACGAATTGGTGTAAGGCCTTCTGTACAATAAAGACGGAAGCTGCTGATGGTTCACCTGAAATTGGCCACACTTCCTATTTACCATGAAATAACGTGTCTGCCTTAATTGTTTCCTATATATATATATATATATATATATATATATATAATCTTTGTAATTACTATAATGATATGATCATCATCATAATCACTTGATTGATTCCATCGTCGGGGGTACCAAGGATAGAAGAAACTGACAAACTTCTCCAGTTTGATCTGTCTACGGTGGCTCTTTCGAGTTCCGACATTGTTATATCCGTCTTCTCTTTGATGTCTGACTTTCTCTTGCTTTACCGGCTCCTCTTTCGCCCTCTTTTCAATATGGCTTTGAATGATGAAATTGCAGAGGTTGTTTTACTGTGACACGTGGCTAAACCATGTAATCTTTGGACGCGTAATAGTGTCGAGGAGAGATGCGGAGTAGCTTACTTAGATAATACGGTTTCCTTATCTATCTATCTATCTATCTATCTATCTATCTATCTATCTATCTATCTATCTATCTAATTAACAAAGACGAAATAGCGATTAATCATTTTTGTAATTTTAGTCATGTTTAAATAATGAATTAACCCTGTTATTATTTTGTTAGTAAGTTTTCATCATCTTATTAATGTTGCTTTTTACAAAATATTCTCACTAATATTATATTATTACAGGTTTTATTCCATTATTTTTATTTTTATAATGAAGGATAAGCATTTAATAATACTCTTATTAATGTTAATACTCCTTTTATATTTGCTGCTTTTTAAATGGTACGATGTTTTTATTATTTGATTTTGAAAAATGCCTCAAGTTACTGCAGTATTTTCGAAAGTATTTTCATTAATATTATTATTTAATTAGCAGTTTTATTCTATCGTGTTTTTTTAATTTTTAGGAGTCTTTTCATTATTATTACATAGGGTGTTCCATTAAGACAGATAGAAATTAGTTGGAAATAAAACACTGTTATTGGTGCAATTTTATTAATTCCACTATTAGATCTTGTTATTGGAGCCATTGCAATTATGGCCTGAATTGAATGACAAAGATGTCGAAGATTTGTGGTTCCAACAGAACGGCGCAACAATGGCTTTACTGAATGAGAAATTTCTAGGTTGCAACATCTCTTGAAATAGTGATGCCAATTGACCACCACGATCGTACGGCTTGACGCCTTTAGATTACTTTCTTGTGAGTCATTTCAACAGTAAGGTCTAAGCCGACAAGTTAAGAACAATTCAACAGCTGAAGGATGTGATAATAAGGCAGATTGGTGAGATCGAGAAGCAACTATGCAGAGACGTCATCAAAAATGTTGACCATCGAGTGGAGGTGTGCCGCCGAAGTCTTGGCGGTGAATTGGGCGACATTGTTTTTTTAAAAATTGCCATGACTCAAATAATATGATCCTATAGTGAAATTAATAATTTTTTAAAAATAACACTGTTTTATTTGCTACTATATTATTACTACCTTTAATTTATCTTATTGTTGCTTTTTATTACAATATCCTTGATTTAAATTCACTTTGGCAGAGAGTAAGCAAATAGTTCCCCAAAACAATGAAGTCGCTTATGACTGGATTTATGCATATTAGATGAAGTTATGCTATGGGGTTGAGTTGTTTCCATAAAGATGCCGGGTACCATCAGATGTATTTCATAGAATCCAGTTAATAATGCTTCAATGCCATTGGTTGATGCCGATGTCACTGGAACATAATAAATTTTGGAATCACTAATCAAAATTGATAGTAATTGAGGATGGGCATTATAGTGCAGTTGATATCGATTTGGAACGACAAATCAAGTGAACCGAGTTCGAATTCCAGTTGAAGTCCTGGCATTCACTTGCGCACAAACACCCTTGGGAAAGATATTAATCCGTCTCTTCCCTCCAGTTATGGGTTAAATAACAAGAGAGATCTATAGCCTTGGCTAGGAAACCAGTCTACCGTAGAAAGCAATGGCAACCTACTGCGGGATAATCTTCTACCTACTCATTTTGAAAACCACTTAAAAATAATACCAGCCATCTGAAAATAAAGTTATTAAGTAAATCGCCCCGAATGTTGGTGAAAAATCGTCAGAATGGCTAAACGTTTATTTTAGTCTTTCATTTTGCATCGTTTTTAAAGATCGATGCCACATATTTGAAGTCGTAAACCACCGTCAATTTGCAGTGACGATCTTAATATTCTTTAATTTTAATGAATTTCTTAAGGATTTGCTTCTTTGTAAATCTTGTAAATTCGGCAAATTTATAAAGTGTTTAGTTTGAAAGTTCTATACATATCAGTCTCTGTTTTTACCCATGAAAAAAATGTTAACGTATTATTGAAATGGTCATTTGAAACATGTTAATGCATTGCAGACATGTTAGAATATGTGCTGGTATTGTAACGTAAATATATCTCAGCTATTTCTAATAACAACGCCGAAGCTTAACATTCAACAGTGGATGTTAAGCGATTATTTCATGAAGATTTAGAATTAGGCTTTTTAACTCTGTTATTACATTCCATGATAATCGCTCATATTTAGTAAATGATGCAATTTTTTATAATCTGCGCATTTAAAGATATATTTAATGCTGACAACTGCAATTATCAACAGACTTGAATGTTGTTTTCATACTTCTGAGATTAGAAATACTGTTTAAAATATGATATTTTTTCATGCTACGAGTATTTAGATTTCACGGACATCTCTAAGCAGAATAATTTACAGTAATTATCACTTGTATATACAAGAGATGTGCGTTGTGGTACAGTGGATATCGGCTCGGAACGAGAAGCCGGTGAGCCGAGTTCGAATTCCAGTTGAATCCACTGTATTCACTTACGCACAAATACCCTTGGGAAAGGTATTAATCCGTCTCTTCCTTCCAGTTATGGGTTAAATAGCAGGACAGATTGGGTTCTATAGCCTTGGTCGGCAACCTGTCTACCGCAGAAAGCAAAAGCAATGGCAACCTACTGCGAGATAATCTTCTGCCTGGTCAGTCAAGTCTCTTTCGAGACATGATCGCCCAAGCGTGTATCGCGCATGGCACTTAACTGACTGATATCGGAGCCAATTATATATACATCATGAAATAATGTTATTGATGATTTTTTTATTAAAATCTATGTTTGAATATTAATCTCAACGCCCCAGATAATTGAACGACAATATTTAAATAATTTAAATTGAAATAAATTAATATTTAGAAAAAAACCTTACGGCAAGGTTGAAAAACTCAGATTTTGATTTCCAAGTAATAAGGCGTTTTCAAGCCATTTTATGGATGGTTTTAAAGAGATAATTGTTCGAGAAAGAAACGTATGGCTGTGGGTTTAAGAAAGAAACAAAGAAACCAAGTATTACATAGAGACTACCGGCAAATTATTCATGCTAATTTATTTCTGTTGTTATATCTGTGACATTTAAGAAACTCGATAATATTTAGGAGGCAAAATAAAGAGTAAATGAATATTTTCATTGAATCTTATTTCAAAAGTCTTCCTGAAATTTTAACATAGAAATAATATATTATCACTTTATTTAACGTTTTTAATATCAGTCAGTTAAGTGCCATATGTGATACACGCTTGAGCGATCATGTCTCGAAAGAGACATGACTGACTGGGCAGAAGATTATCCCGCAGTAGGTTGCCATTGCTTTCTGCGGTAGACTGGTTGCTGACCAAGGCTCTAGAACCCAATCTGTCCTGTTATTTAACCCATAACTGGAAGGAATAGACATTTCCCAAGGGTATTTGCAATGAATTCGGCTGGAATTCGAACTCGGCTCCCCGATTTCTCGTTCCGAACCGATATCCACTGCACCACAACGCACATTCTAGTTTTCAATATAATTTCAAAAATTGAGAGACAATGATAAAGACTAAGATTTTATTATGACACCGGTAAAAATATATATAATATTGATTCTTAATAAAAACTAAGATGCACAAAATTAACACGATGATCCCAATCTAGAAATTAGTTTATTATAGATATTAATTAAAAGGAGCTTCCTGAAAAGTTAAAGAATATATGAAGAATCCATGAGAATAACAGAGACAGATGTTCCCGCTCTAGAGTTTCGTTTGTTATCGATATTTAATAAATCGAGATTACTGAAATGGTAAAAATATATATGACTAGCAGTATAGCCGGACGTTGCTCGGGTGTAATGAAAGCTTTAAAACTAATCCCTGGTCCTGGAGCTCAGACTCTTTGAACGTTGGCACGAAAGACTAAAAAGCAATAGTTGTTTCCAGTTAAAACGAAACCGTAGACTGAAAGAAAAAAGAATGGATGTAAGTGAAATTTTGAATTCCTGATATCGATATCAAATAAGTTTTTTTCGTCGTAAACTGAATTTTGAATGCTAAATAAGTCCTCTGAGTAAATGGTATCATGGCTGAGACTAAGAACAACAATTATACCTACTTAGAGCCAAACTCGAAGCAAAAATTAAAATAAAAGTGCTGAAAAAATACGAACATACAGGCAGATAAACAGACACACACACAAACATTTTGCCTGTTATATATATATATATATATATATATATATATATATATATATATATTATCGATTTTCTGCACTATTGTAAGAATTGCAACCTTGAAACTTCTGAATATCGTTTCTTATATCTTTGTCTATGAGTGTATCAAATTTTATTAAAATCGGACCACTAATTCTATAACCCGATTTTTTCGATTATCGATTTTCGATATTTATCGGGGGTACCTCGACACAAAACCTAGCTAAGAACACTCGCAGACGCTTATAGTACAACTGTGTAAATTTTCAAGATATTCGGTTCAGCCCTTTCGTAGTCTATAGGTAACGGACACACACACACACACACACACACACACACACACACACACACACACACACACACACACACAAAGTTTCATTTATAAATAAGTTTAGATAAATGTTAGCAATACTAAAATACATGAAAATAATACATAAGAAATGTCCATATCTAGAATTTTTGTTTACTAAGGATATAAACTTAACCGACCTTCATGGAGTGGTAACAAATTATCATGATGCGGGTTATCAATCAACTTTCTTCTTCTTTTATGTGCCATATCTATTCAGGACGTAGGCGATCATGGTTTTCTACATCTCCCTGTTCCTGGTGGCTCTTAGCAAACTTTCTCCTGTTGCACCATACGACCCTCGTTCCGTCATCCACCTGATCAGGTCCTTCAAATATGTTATCCGCTGCTGTCCTCTGTGTTTTTTCCCTCTATCTGGCCTGTAAGTATCAGGTTCTCCAAGCCCTCCTTCCTCATTTCCTGTCCCACGAATTTTAGTTGTGTCTTCCTGATACTCAGTATTAATTTCCTTTTCGTTTCCATCTTTTCTAAAACCTCGTCATTGTTCGCACGATCGGTCCATGATATCCGTAGCATCCTTCTGTAGAACCACATTTCAGCTGCGTCAAGTTTTTTCTTCATCTTCAAAGATATTGTCCAACATTCACTGCCATATTGAATAACTGACATAACAAAGCAATCCGGTACTCTCTTCTTTATTTCTAGCAAAATTGTCCTGTTTCTTCATACTTTACTCAAATTCTGGAATGCTTCCTTCGCCATGCCAATTCGCCTTCGGATCTAGGTGTCGCACTTTCCGTCTTCTCTTTGAACACTTCCTAGGTATTTAGATTTATGTACTTGCTTGATTTTTGAGTCCCTCACCTGGAAGTGATATTTTGGGCTGCCCTTACACGAGTAAAACACAAGACAAATATTCCATCCCTTACGTTTCTTTTATTATCGACATTAAGTAAATCGAGCTTCCTGAAATTGTAAAACTTACAATGTTATTGGTAAGATGTTACTGATTTCACTCTTGGGACATGTTATTTGTGTCATGGCAATTAGGGCCTGAAAATAATGCTATGGAGTTTGAAGTTTTGTGGTTCCAACAAACCGACCTCACATGCCACACAGTCAATGCAGCAATGGCTTTATTGAATGAGAAATGTCCTGGTTGCAACATCTCTGGAAACAGTGATGTCAATTGGCCACCACGATCGTGCGACTTGACGCCTATAGATTTCTTCCTTTGGGGGTCATCTCAAATGTAAGATCCATGCTAAGAACAATCAACAGCTGAAGGGTGACATAATAAGGCATATTGGTGATTTTGACCATCGAGTAGAGAGTGCAACCAAAGCCTTGACGGATATTTGGGCGATATTATTTTTCACACATAATTCTTATTTCTCAAATAACCTGATCCAATATTTAAATAAATAAAATTTCACCAATAACACTATTTTTTACTATTTACATTATTCAGACTATTTTCCTCATCTTTACTGCCATGTTTACGACGTTTCGGACGTTGTACACTCCAGTCTTTTCAGGTGCTAGACCCAATCTTTCTATTACAATCACAGGGGTATATCATGCTCATTCCATGTGCAAAGATATACCCCAGTGATTATGCCACTTATGGTAGCTATGTAGTTTTCTCACTTTAACTCAAATCTTCTAAGTTATTTGTTCTGGTATTGAACTCACAACTCTTTGGGTCAAATCACTGGAACTAACCGCCGTCTATATCCACAGGGTGATGTGTCCTTGAGGACATTAGCATGAGGATTTCTGGACTTATAAATATAATGTCTCAGTAACGCTTTCTAGCACCTGAAGAAGGATGCAGTGTACAACGTCTGAAACATCGTAAACATGGCAGTAAAGATGAAGACAATAGTCCGAATATTGCAAATAGCTTAAATACTATTTTATGTCAGAGGTATAGACAAATAACAGTTTTATTTACGCCTAACTTCGACCCGTCTTCATAGAACACTCTATAAGTAATGCGCAGTGTTACCAATCACCGTTACACGAAAGTAACACATGGTATATGTTACCTATCCAGAGTTTAAATTATTATAGGTATTCAATAAACCGAGCATTCCTGAAATGGTAAAAGGAGAATCAATAATGTGATAGGTAGCGACTTGGCGGCTCGACTACAGCCACTTTCCCACTGACGTGATGTGACTTCCCTTTGTCTGTTCTATAAATACTTCCATGGCTTCTGCTCCAAAGAACTTAAATCACTGGTGCCTCCGCAACAGGTGTTTACTCGTGCAACCAGACTGGCAACTGGGTCTCACCCATTCACAGTTAGATCAACCAAATGCAGATGACAAGTCTACTCCTTCAGCTTCTTTTCTTGCATTTCCTGCCTGTGGAACTCGCTTCCTTATTCTTGCTTTCCTGACGGCTACAACCTCCAGGAATTTAAATGCAAGGTCAATCCTCATCTCTTAACTACTTGACCCTAGTTCTTGCCACACTGCCCTGTATATCCTTTTCTTCCTCTCCACCTTTGCAATTGTCATTACACCTGTATTCCCATCCTTCTCTTGCTCCTTTATAACTGGTTCGTCTTTCTCTTCACTCTCTTCTAATCTTTTTACTCTTATGTAGCCCCCTGCACATCAGTGGCGTTACCGCCTTGCCCAGGGTGATATGATTAAAATAAACAAAACAAAACAAAACAAAGACATATATGATGATGAGCGTTGTCAATCCACATTAAACGTGAATACCATTGGGTATACTGTCTAGTCTTTCGTTTATTATAAATGTTAATTAAACTGAGCTTCTTAAAATTGTAAAAAAATATAACGGCTAAATTATCACCATTTTATATTTTCAATTATGAGCATGTCTTTTGTTTGCTTTTGATTATCCGACTGCATAATATAGTAGGGTCAGTGGGGCACCGTCTATAAGAAATTGGCACCATGACGTCATTGACTACACCAGAAATGTGAAAACTGCATGTTGTACTGCTTTGCATTCGCGCCAGAAGCTCTAATAGAAACATTTCAGAGTGTTTGCGTGTCAATCTGATAGTATAGAGGACTCTTGAAAAGTTGAATGAGTGATTTCAAAGGTGTTTGCGGATCCGTCAGTAAGGCCTATGATTGTGAAGTCGTGAGGAGCATGGAACCATTTCTTAATTGTTGTTGTTCCCAGGTCCACCCTGACCCGGAAGGTAGCACCTGTTAGGGCCCCAGCTACAGGCAAGCAGTTAGCCTCCAAACTAGGGTCAAAACAATATGACAATATACAAATACACTTTTATAGAAATATATACATTAAAATAGACATTTTATAGAAAAATATACATTTTTGAAGGAAAAATATTACCAACAATACATTTTTGAAAAATATCCTCAGCAAAAAAAAATTGAATACAAAACTAGAAGAAATTTTCAGTTTTCTAAATTAAAAAAATAATAAAAACAAATTTTCATTAAAATCTAACTAAATCAACCTTTTCACTATAACTGAATAATAAAAATACCTTAAAATCCCACTTTTTTGGCATTAAATAACCCTCAGAATTTGATAAGACGTTAAGCAAAACTCAAACTCAAACAAAAGTGTTTGCAGTGATTAGTGATGGCGACGTTATGCCTTCATTAATCTTCTCTCGGGCCTCAGAATCAACACAGCGGACTACATCTTTTCCTGAGGAGGTAGGGATACCCTGGGTTGATAGGTTGGCAGCTTGAAGCCCCCCTGTCTGGCAACAGAATATTGAAACATGACACACAATCAAGAGATCTCAATCTTGGCTGTCAGACAATTTCTGCGATTACTTCTGCCCTTATAATTTGCCATGTAACTCCCTAGACTACACTCCTCTTAACTCTTATGTGTTGGACGGTGTTGAGCGAAAGATCGACAAAAATTCTTGTAACACCAAAGATGACCTGAAGGCAAGTATTACGACAGCATTCATCAACTTAAACCAGGGGAAGGTCCAGAAGTGTTGCAAGAGATTTCAAATTAGTCTGGAATTAATGGTTGACATCTATGACAATTTTGTTAAATAAATTTATCCTTTACTATTTCAAGATATTTTTCTGTAATTGTGGCCAGTATACCGGTTAAAATGTCAGTGTTATTTTAATTTTTGCCTAATTTTGACAACAGGTTAACTATCGCACTCTTTAAAAAGATAATGGAATGATAATGATCACAACAGAGAAAGAAATTAAAAAGATAGAAAATATTTGAGGAATAATAATTCCTTAATAATAAACCTAATATTCAATAATATACTAAATTTAATAATATAAATTTATCTAACACACACTTTGAAATAAATATGGGAAAATAATGATCACAGCAGAGACAGAAAGTAATAAGATGGAGAATGTTTGAGGAATAATAATTCCTTAATAACAAACTTAATATTCAATAATATATTAAATTTAATAATATAAATTTATCTAATGCACTCTTTGAAATAAATATGGAAAGATAATGATCACAGCAGAGACAGAAAGTAATAAGATGGAGAATGTTTGAGGAATAATAATTCCTAAATAATAAATTTAATATTCAATAATATATTAATTTTTTAATAATATAAATAAATAACAATTTCGTAATAATAAAGATTATATATTTTGGGACGTGAACGAGAGTCGAATAAAATGAGAAAAAGACAGAGGAGTGAGTGAGTTTGTAAATGTGACTGAGTGAGGGTAAATTTGGAAAGAGAGCAAACACAATGGAAAGGCAAGGACATTATAAAGAAAATATTAGAGGAATATGACAGAATGTGACTTTTTATACCTGAAAGAAAAACAAATAAATTCAGACAAAAAAAAGATTGAGAGAATAAACGTGACTGAAAGCGACTAAAGATGAAAAGAAAATAAAGACAACAGAATGTGGGAGAAATAGGGAAAAATTTTAAAGAACATATTTAAGTCATAACTTAAGGTTATCGTATCCGACAACGAAAAGAAAGACGGATAATTTGTCGAAGAACGAATAAACGAATGAACAAACGAACGAGCGATAGATTAAACCCGAATAAAAGAGAAAGAGAAAGTTAGATGTAAAGTGAGTAAACACAACAGGAAGAGAAAGAAAGAGGGGAGGGAGAGAGAGGGGGAGGAAGATAGATAGATAGATATATATATAGAGAGATGTTTTAAAATGTTGATAATGATTTGAGTCAAGTTATAGAGGGTGAAGAATGAGAACGAAGAAAGTAAGAACTCTTTTTATGACAAATTTTAAACAAAACTTTAAAAAAAATAACGTTGCAATTAGATATAAAGAAGCGGGAATATTTTTAAAAAAATAACAGAAAAACGGAGTAAAAAAAAGACATGCCGTAGAAAAAGACAAATGGACATTTGTAAAAAGCAAAGAGCCATGAAAACCTCTATAAGTGATCGGTCCGCAAAACTGAACTTATTCAGATCAAGAAAGACGAACGGGTTTATTTGAAAGGTTTACTCGAATCTCATCAATCAAATACTGTTCCCTGACATTTCTGCAGTTAACGATCGTGACCACGTTTTAAATATCAAAAGTCAGTTGAAAGAAGGCTCCTCGGCCAGAGAGCGGCATGCACTCAAATATAGTTGCCCCGGTTGCCTTTCGCTTCACGTTTCTGTTCTTTTGCGAAAACTTTTAATCCAAGAATCGCAAGAACTTTCCATTCAATATAGAGTTTGATCGACGTATCAGAAAACGACCATTATTGACTTTTACAAAATTCTAGCTATGACGATTAAGTTCGATTTTGCCCAGAATTTTTTAATTCTTCTTCGTTCTCTTTTGACTCCATATTAATCTAAGCTTTACATCGTAATTTTCAAGGACGATCAATGTTAACCAATCGGCTGGGCGCTATAAACTCTATCTATAAAACCCTTTTCACTGTTTTCTTTCAAAAGCGTCAATATTTTCATTTATTGAAAATCCTGCTTTACACTTAACTCCTATTTTCAAACTACATGAATCTAAATTTAATCACCTTGACGTGGTGTAATGGTTAACAAGCGTGTCTTGCTAGAGCAATGACGACTGAAAAGTGAGTTACATTAACACTGGATGTTTCACACCTAGTGCTTCACACTTTTGGGTTAGTGCTACATCTAAGCTATGCTTGGATAATCATCAGAAGTACCCTCGATGTGATGCAATGGTTATCGAGTCTGTCTCGCTAGATCAATTACAACTTAGTAGTGAGTTCGATACTGACTGGGCGCCCATTACTTTCGGCCTTGTACCACATCTAAGCCGGGCTTTGAAAATCACTTTTTGATTCTCGGCTGATTTTGTATCTTGAAATTAAAGTTAAAATTTTGTATCTTGAAATTAAAGTTTTAAAATGTTTTTAAAATTTTTTTCACCTTTTGCGACAAGGCATCGTTAATCCGCCTTCCAATAAATAGAAAAAGAATTCTTTCTGTCTTTCTTCTCTATGTTGATTTACGGATTCATTTTTTACGTATTATCAACACTTTGCAGGTTATTTAATATCATAAATATTTGGGGATCATGAGAATTTTTTTGAAATAACAATGGTTTTAGCGATACAAGTCGTAATAATTAATCCACTATTTGGTGGGGAAGAGGTGAATTATTCTTCTTCTATGTGCTATGTCCCTTCAGGACGTAGGCGATCATGGCTTACAGCATCTCCTTATCCCTGGCGGCTCTTAGCACACTTTGTTCTGTTACCCCAACCAAACTCCGCTCTGCCATCCACCTGCTCACGCCCTTCAAATATGTTATCCGTTGCTTTCCCATGTCTCTTTCCCTTCTATCTGACCTGTGTGTATCAGATTCTTCAAGCCTTCTATCTACATTACATGTCTCAAAAACTTCAGCTGTCTCTTCCTGATGGTCAGTATTAATTTCCTTATCGTTTCCGTCCTTTCTAAAATCTCATCATTGCTCACATTCTAGATCCATGGTATTCACAGCATCCCTCCGTAGAACCACATTTCAGTTGCTTCAGGATTTTCATTCAGTTTTTATAATATTGTCCAGCATTCACAGCCATATTAAAAGACAGACATCACATAGCAATCTGTTTCTAATAAAATTTTCTTGTCTCTTAATACTCTACTCAGCTTCTGGAATACGTCCTTGTCTATTCCAGTAATTTTCCAAAAAGTATGGTAGCGTTAGTGTGTATGACTAATCGAACTGGAATTGAAAATCGGCCCTCCGATTAAAAACTCAGTATCATTATCTGTTATAATTACACGCACATCTACACTTTTAACACCTTGTATTCCCAAACAGCTACCCAACCAGGTACTGACCAGACTCGATTTTGCTTATCCGCCAATTGTCTTACGGAAAACGGTGTTTTCTTTCAATTCAGCGAAGGCTTGATTGATTTGGGAAATGCACAATATGAAGACGGACGAGTTCCGATCGGCTCGGAACGAGAAACCGGGGAGCCGAGTACGAATTCCAGTTGAATCCATTGTATTCACTTACGCGCAGATACCATTGGGAAAGGTATTAATCCGTCTCTTCCTTCCAGTTATGGGTTAAATAGCAGGACAGACTGGATTCTATAGCCTTGGTCGGCAACCAGTCTACCGCAGAAATCAATGGCAATCTTTTGCCCAGTCAGTCATGTCTCTTTCGAGACATGACCGCCCAAGCGTGTATCACGTATGACACTTAACTGACTGACAATATGAAGAAATGTATAACTTACTTCTAAAATTATTATAGTCGATTCACCCCAATATATATATTAAATCAATTTTAAACAGTAAATAACATATTACATTGCATTTGACTACATGGTTTTGTTGTTATTTCGCGCTATCCCGTGGTGTGACGTCATAAAACCGCATTGCAAATTTGAGAACTGCGTTTATTATTTTTGGTAACTATTGCCGTTGCCAAGCGGAGTTTTATGTCAACACAAGATAAAATCGTCGGTGATGGTGGATGTTATAATATTTCAGTCTAAACAACCTCTCTGAAGATGGCTCATGTGAGCCGAAATCTTAGAAGAAAATCAATAAATAATTGTCCAAATGTTGGAGAATTTTTGTCTTTATTTTCAACTGAAATTAAAGCAAAAATACGACGTTTAAAACGGGTCATGATTAAACATAATAGACATTCATTGTCTCTTATATTTAACAGCATATGTTTATAAAATTATATATATATATATATATATATATATATATATATAGTCATTCACAGACAGATCTGTTTCGATTTAACACAGCTAATCAGTACTATTAGACATCCGATTCCTTCTAACCAGGATTGAAACACGACCGAATTGACAGCGGAAATTCTATCTCTGATCTGTGGGTGCTCGTTAGAAGAAGGCGGAATTTAGCGTGTTATACACAATATAAACACACGCCAGTAGTCAAGAGTGTTCAAATTTAGTACTGAATGAAAGATGCGTAGATGTATGAGTAGCTACTGTTTGTCCAAAGTCTACCATTCCTCCATAGTGCTCAATTGGTGTGTGAAAGCGTAAATACTCATCCGCAGACAGATCTGTTTCGATATATATATATATATATATATATATATATATATATATATATATATATATATATATTAAATCAGATACTTTAATCCAAGTGAAAAAAGCAGGAAGGTAAATTCCAAAAACCCGATCCTAATTAATATTAAAAATTTTATTTTAATATTAAAAAATGATACAAGAAGAGAGCTCCATGTAATAAAATATTACAGAGCAAATATAAATTAAAAAAGGATTAATTCAATGATGTTGAATGACCATTTCGATGTGAAAATTCCCACGGGGGATAACACATCACATCAGCAACCGAAAAATCCATTCAGAAACTGGAGAAAAATCAGTCTAATTTTCCTTTTTAAATAGATTTGCAAAGAAATTAAAAAAGAAAATAAAAAAGAAAAAGATAAAACAAAATTTAATTTTTTTTTAAATTTTTAAATTTTTTTAAATTTTTTAAATTCTTCACCTGTTCAATAGACATCCTGCTAGCATTTCTTCAAATGCTAAAATCTTCTAAAAATACACGAGAGCCACTAAAGTTAAAGTTCTACTGAATGTGGTGCGTGATATAGTTATTTACTAAATGAAGCTTAAATGTGTATCCAGTGAGGTTCGAACTCGCCACTCTGTCGGAATTGTTCTAGTGATAAAACCTGGCTCACAAATTACACTAAACAGAAGTTCCTGATTGGGTGAGTGATATGAATGTAAAACAAGGTAGCAGAAAAATAAAAATTATGAGACTAATATATGAAGTATAGATAAAACTGACTTTTGACTTAAAGAGGTTAAGACTGTCGTGCACTCGAGAAGTATCCACGTGGGAATCAGTATCTCTGAAGGTCTTGCGTGGAAATCTTTCTGGGTGGAAATTCGTTACATAAATTCATCTGCACATTTGCCCTGGAAACAGCAATGGTGAAAATAGATAATCTACCGCAAGACCCCGTAAATAATTCTGAACCCATGACAATATTGGAAAGTGTGGATTGAACAACTCCAGCAAAGCCTAATGTTCCAGACAAAGCTAAGTAGTTAGGACTCAGATTCTGATTTCAAGGCGAGACCTGATTTCTATTTATTTTGTAGAAAGTTGTTTTACCTCTATCATTCTTTCCTATATATTTCATTAGGTATTGTACCAGGCCTTGCTAAAATAAGTTATAATAAAAACAGTAAAGAAATAATAATAATAATAATAATAATAATAATAATAAATAGAACAAAACAACACATTTAAATAAACCCTGGAAACCGCAGCTTAAGAGATATACAAAAAATGTCTTGTTAAGTACAGCCCACACACTAAGAAGAACTTTGTCTATGTAACTCTAGGGATGTGAGGGGAGATAGAAAAAAAACATGAAATGAAGCCATAACAGCACACCACGACCTGCTTTAGGTTTTCCTGCAAACTTGGTAGGTGGTGCGACCGTAGCAGAAATCGTTTTATGATGAAAAATGACATAATAGTAATAATAATAATAAACTTTAATAAAGGCATGTTAATTTTTTCATTTTCCATAATTTTTTTGACAATAAATTTCGTTAAAAGGACGAGTGATGGCAGCAACAATAATAATAATGTTTACAGTTAAAAACTAATTTGATTCACAGAAGCAATAGCAATTCCAGTTAATAAATAAATATAAGTTTTTCATAATTATAAAAATATAATGTAATATTTAGACATATTTTTATAACATATGATAGTTTCGTTCAATAGCTTCTTTTACTAGTGCCCTTTTCCAACGCTGACTCTTTTGAATTCTAATCGCGTCTCTGTTTCTTGGCAACCCATCTAGAAGGGAAACTAAGGCAAAACAATCCGCAACTCAAGGTGTTAATTATGCCTAGATGTAAATTGCTGCGAACGATTCCCTTCAGGTCTCGGAACCCTGCCTGTAAAAGACAGATATCTAATGTGCTCGTCAACTTTGTGTACTTTTGTACCCGTGTGTGACTCCTGGGAACAATGTAAAAACTAAAAGTGACATCCAAAGTTTAGTACGGCTTCTCCAGTCGATAAATAGGGAACCCTCCTCTTGCCATAGGAACAAACCTCTATACAAATAATGAATCTTTAGGTCCCCACAACCTGGATAATCTCATAGCCTTGCAAATTTTTCAACTAGATCAACAACTATTTATTTAAAGAAAGATAACGGAAAATAGTCTCGCTATGACTGCATTTTATCAAGCGTTGCACGAAAATAAGAAAAACATCCCTCGCGAGATATAACATTTGAAAGAAAAAATTGAATAAATAATTAGAATTTACATTGACGAAAATAAACTATAATGTAAGAAGGTGGATGTGTGTTGTCTTGGAATGGATATAGGCACGGAACGACAAATCGGGCAGCCGAGTTCGAATTCCAGTTGAATTCATTGCATTCACATACGCACAAATACCGTTGGGGAAGATTTTAATCCGTCTCTTCCCTCAAGTTATGGGTTAAATAATTGGACAGATTGGGTCTAACAGTCTAACGCAGAAAGTAATGGCAATCTACTGCGGGATAATCTTCTGCCCAGTCAGACATGTATCTTTCGAGACATAATCGCCCAAAGTGTGTATCACGTCTGGCACTTAACTAATTGACTGGCATTTACTTATGCACAAATAACCTTGGGAAAGGTATTAATCCGTCTCTTCCCTCCAGTTATAGCTTAAATAATAAAATAGATTGTGTTCTATTAAGGGTCCGTAAAAGTAATTTTGCTACCAGAAAGCCATCTCCAGATTTTGTTTTTTAATCGTAAGCTCAGCTTTGTAGAGACTCCATAAAAGACCCAAATTTTAAGTGCTAATTTTAAAAAATATGCAAATTATTCCGAATCAAAATAATGGCGCAAAACAAGTTTTCAGTTTTTAGGTCAGAAATCGGGGAGACGTTTTCGAATTCCAGTTGAACGACCTGCATTCAACTACGCGCAAATACACTTGGGAAAGGTATTAATCCGTCTCAAGTTATGAGTTAAATAACAGGACAGATTGGGTTCTATAGCCTTGGCTAGAAACCAGTCTACCGCAGAAAGCAATGGCAACCTACTGCGGGATAATCTTCTGCCCAGTCAGTCATGTCTCTTTTGAGACATGATCGGCCAAAACGTTTATCCCGTATGGCAATTAACTGAATGCAAAAAGGTGCATCACATGAAATAACCGTCTGAAAGATGCTGAAACTAGAGAAATAAAAAGAACTGCAACCAGAATAGATAAATTAACAGAACATGAAATGGAACCAGAAATGAACCTAAAAAGTACTAACATCAAGAAGTTGAGATACGCACCAATCACTGGGAAAATATTGCTGAAAAAATTAGAGTTAGAAAAGTGTGATCATAGTCGTTCACAAGTCTGCAATAAAACGAGTTCAAAATACACTAAACCGATTTCATTAACGGAAAACAAGAATATTTTACAAGAAACCAAGGAAATCACGAGTTATATAAGTCAGGCCCATAATAACTCCCAAACAACTCCCTAAATTACAACCAACAAAGAATAACCTCAAATATTTTAAGCTCTACAATGCAGCAGTCAAATTCATTCTGGATTAAATAAACCCTCATATAAGTTTCAACGAAGCAATATATGCACCAACAATAAGAGCGACTAAAAGAATTAAATATCAAAGTAGAAAGAAGCAGTCTCAAAGACATGAAGATCCACCTTGGAAAAGGAAAATAATGAAAAAAATTGAACAACTGAGAAGTGAATTATTAGTACTCGATGAACTGAGAAGAGGAACAAATGTAAAGACTAGAAAATGCAGAAGAGTCAAATGAAAAGACAAAAATAAGAATGAAAATCTAGTCATATGAGAAAAATAAAAAATAAAGTAAACACTACAATTATGATTAAAGAATCAGACGCCTAAAAAAAGATCAATATTCTACAGATAGGACAAGATCCATCAAACGGATGCGAAGACATTTTTCAGAGAAATACGCAAAAAGAATGAGGTGACAATACCTCCTCTAGCAATAGAAGAGGTTATACAATTCGGGGAAAAATATGGGTTTGACTTAAAGAACATAACACACAAGCAGGTTGGATTACGCAAGAGGTAAAACGGATAAAGAATAAACCAAAACAAAAATAGAAAGGAGTCACAGATAAGGATGATGAATGTGCGCTGAATAAAGCACACAACTTGAAATATTCAGTCTTAACTTTAGCTCTATCAACTAAATACAACACAAAAAATAGCCAAAGAACTTCAATAAACAGTCAATGATAGGACTAAATTTCCAGCATGCATAATTTAAGGAAGTATCTTTTATTCTACTCAAATATGGTGATTCAAATATCCACAAAACTACAGACCAATTACATGTCTTCCTACTGCTTACAAACTCTTGATGTCTATTCTGACAACAGCCATATTACTTTTTAGAAAAAAATGAAGTTCTAACTCTTGAATCAAAAGGGTGAAAATGTGACTCTTACGGGTGTAAATACTAATTACTTATTAATAGGATGAACTTGAAAAACTGCTTCAATACAAACAAAAGTCTCAGTACTGCTTAGATAGATTGCTCTAAGGCATTCAATAGTGCACCCAATTCATGAATCTTACAGTCTTTGAATATGTACAAGATATCTTCCTTTGTCCTCAATTACAAGTACGTCAATATGAAAACCAACATTACACCTCAGTCGTATAAATGGAATCTTAATCCGGAGAAATAATCAACAGAGGAATATTTTAAGGTGACTTTTTGACCATTTTCTATTTTACTAATAGTATTAACGAGAAAACTTACCAAGACGGAATATGGTTATGGAATATCTCAAAAGAAAAAAAGATTCTACATAGATGGCTTAACGTTGTATACTATGAATGACAGAGAGCCGGAAAATCTTTTGAAGCAGTAAAATATTTCAGCGATGACAGGGGAATAGAATTCAGTTTGGATAAATGTGATGAAGCCACAAATTGACGAGGAGGCTCGCTACAACAAAACTCCTTTATTAGACCCTGGGGTAACAGTCAAAGATTTAGAGCAGAGAGCTTATAATTAATTTTGGGCAAATAAAGGCAAAGGCATACATCATAAGAAATAGTACAAAATGAGAATTATAAAAGAATGCGACTGATATTAAAAACTGAAATGAATTATCAGAACAGAATTATGTCCATGAATAGTCTTGCCTTCTTTGTCTCTGCTCATAATGAATGTAAGCTAAATGATGCTAAGCTGTTGTTTGCTGATAGAATGAATCAGCGCACAGCATCTCGCAAATTTGGTTCCAAAAATTACTGGTGGCTCAGCAAAAGTGTGGTAAACAACAGAAAACCCTCTATCCTGTCTCTATTCAATCAATTCTAAGTCCTCACATCTACGGCAGACAAGATCGCGTGTTTTTTACTCGTAAATTCCCGCCAAACTTTACACTTGATTCATCTGGAGTACCTACACCCAATTTCCCGCCTAGAACTGAGTCACATATGAATATAACCCCCTGTCGGGTCACTAACTTGTTTTCTAATCTTGACTTTCATAAAGCAAGCAAAGGTAATGGAATTTCGTTCATCATCCTAAAGAAATGTGCACCTGAATTGGCACCAGTCCTCTGCATACTCTATACTTATTTCCACAAGTAGTCGCTGTTTTGAAAAACACTGGGAAGCCGGCTAGCCCTTCTAATTATCAACCCATTAGTCATTTACCTCTTTTTGGCAAGGAATACGAGGCTATTATCAGTAATGCTGTTATAGTTAGAAATCTCACATCTCACAACATTCTCTCTAACAAACATTACGGCTTCTGCTTCGCCATGTCTACCACTGATGTGCCAACGACCATCACCGAATATATATACCAGGCTATTGATAAAAAATGGCGAAACCCAAGTGTTTGCCCTTGATATCTCGAAAGTAGCTGAGAGTGTTTAGCATGCTGGCCGTCTGTGCACGTTCCAGAGCTACAGTATTTTGGGACGATTGTTTGATTCAATCTAATCGTTCCTACGAAATCGTGAAATGAAGGTTGTTTTAAACTGGAAAACTTCCAGATATTTTCATACAAACGCGGGTGTACTACAAGGTTGCGTCACTGTGTAAGGCTAGGCAGTTCTTCGTTTATCCTTGCCATACTTTTAGAAGGATTATTGAACATTTCCTGAAGTTATTTGGCTAGCTTTTTGTATGCTGTATCTAGGTTCTACTCTTTTTCTGATCTTTATCAAGCATTTTCTTGATATATTCATTTTCCAAATAGGCATCAATGCAAATGACACCACCATTTATTCCTCTCTCAGTAAGAAATCTGGCAAGGCTTAATAAGTAAACCTAGCCCTTGGAAAGGACCTCCAGTTTCCAAGCTGCTCTTCTTTACCCAACAAACCTTCCTGTCTACCATGAGAGTGGATGTCGCTAATCTTCTTGAGAGCAACACACTGAGATTCCCTGGTCACACTTTCTCAAATTACATAAAATGGAATGACTACATTGAATCCATAGCTGCATCTACTGATAAAACAAATAGTAGATTTATGAATGTACATAATGGATTCTGAAAAGAAAAATAACCTCCTGTCTTGACACTATGATACATACCCTGTAAAGAAGATGGAAGAGTTCATACTCAGCTAGTATTACCATACAAGACAACGACTATTGGTTTACTAACATATATACTGTTGTGGGATCTCTCCCTTTTTGTATATGATAATGGACTGAGTGTACATATAAGGTATTACCAGCAAGAAATAAAAATTTAGTTGGCAATAAATGACCCACCGAGGTTGATATGCCATAAAACAAAGACAACCAACATCCTAAACAAGAAATTTTAAAAAACTCTTGAAGTATAAAACCTGTAAATCGAAACAGGAAAAAATATGAAAACCTAAATCAAGTCATACTAGGTGCACTCGGAATAATTATATAGGAACGCATCGATCCAATGAAAAATCACCGGTAGTCATTACTGATTAGAAATACAAAAATATCTTGATAAGTACAGCCCGCATACTATTAAGTACTTTGTTTATGTAATAGTACGGGAATTAGAGAAGCACTTAGTTAAATGTACATATTAACAACACACCACTACCTATCTTAAGTCTTCCCGGAGACTTGGTAGGCAGTGCGACTATAAAAGAAATCGAATAATGACATAGCTTCATCTAAAAATTTCGATCAACTTAAGACAAATATGCTTGGTATTATCATCAATTAATTTGAATTACTTCAAGTATTGAAGTAATTCAAATGGTAGTCTTATCGGTATGACATTCTTAAACTGGGAAAAACGAATTAAAATCTCATTTGAAGATTAATATTTATATCAGTTCTGCGTTGCTTGTTTATTTCACACTGTAAACACAGCGTTTTTTTTTTAAAGAAATATAAAAAATAGTTGAACGTAAAACTCGTCCAAAGTAAACACAGAAGCAAAATATCTTAGACACACGAAAGGAAGACACAAAAAAATAGTATATCAGATTTAAATTAAAAACAAAAAAGTGCCACTTGGAATTCCCCTTGTTTGGTTAAAGTACATTCATTTTGATCGAAATCTGTGGATTCTGAAAATTTAAATATATCGTCTACACTCTTAGAATATCACATATACATGCTACTTGAGACCGCCGAAAATTTCATTCTTTTTTTTTTTTTTTTTTTTGAATTTGAGTCAGAATCGCGTTAACTGTATTAGCGAGCTATTCACTCCCTGCTACTAAATATGGACCTCCCATTCTCGTTTGTGATGTCTGACAGACGGCTCAACAGCTCTTTGAGTCGTTTGCTTCTACACCTATGTTAGCTTATTTCGATGCTTGAAAAGCTATTTGCAGCTTTCAGCTCATGCGATTATGCATTCAGAAATCGGAAGTATCTTAAATGAAACCTTCAATATCTGAAGGATTGCTCCACACCTCTTCGTGTGGTTGATATAACTAGCGATTTTAACTTTTTCCGCCCTTGTAAAAAATCCACGTTATTATCAGTTCATAGAATTTTTTTGTTCGGCAGCTGGGATATTCTATGTTGAAACCTGCAGTGAACGAATTACGAATGCTTCTTCTCGGACAGGGAAGAAATTTTGTCAGAAATTGTTTGAATTTACACTTTAGAAGAAATAGGGTTTAAGCGTACGACTTTCTAAAGTCATCACCAGAGCAGGTCGAAACAAATGGTAAATGTTGTGACGTTGGCAAAGAGTGTTGTGATAGGAACAGGACAGCTGATAGAAACAGGCAGACAATAACAGAGAGTGGGTTTTTTCCCCTTCCATTGGAATCCGAAATAGTTAAAAGATATTAATTGCATGTCGAGATAGTAAGTTATATATAGGGAGGGGGGAACAGAAATCCCATGCCTGACTTCAACAACCCGGTTTTGTGTTTTTTTAAAATAAAACTGGGGTGGAAAAAGAAATTCTGTGAGACAGAAACCAGCGATGAATTGATATAGACAAGCTGAAATAGCTTTCCACGAGAGAGATATCGCAAAAGACGGTCAGTCCAAATTCAACTAGCTGCAAGTTGAATAAACCATTGCCCCGTGGATTTAATTTTTCGTGTAACTGAAATTCCAGCCAACTGACATTTTTTTACGTCACTTAACTTTGACTTGCTTGTATTTATTCGATATATATAAATATATATAGATCTACACCGTGGAGTTGCGGTCTTAAATCTGGTTTTCATTATATACCAATCCCTCGTGTGTCTGGGAACCTCATCAATGGACAACAAGCAAACCTGCTTTGGCTAATCCGAGATCAACAAAGCAACACACGCAGAATTGACCAAAGCTCAGAAAAGTTGGCAGGACTCAGCCAGGGTTCGTGTTCATTTTGCACCGCTGCAGACACCGCTCTCATTATTTCTGTTGTAAGTGTGATTCTTGGTGATATTCAAAAACGAAATAGTGCAATGGTTTCTAGAATGCACGTGAAACATCATTAATCTCTGAAAGTCAAAAAACAGAAATGTAAAAAACACCAGAATCTCTTTCTTCTTTTTCTCCATATCTCATTTCTCTGTTGAAAATTTAATAAATGTGAGATATGTTACCTGAAACAAAGTTGGGCGATCACGTCTCTTTCGATCCATGAATTACTAGGCAGGAGATTTTCCAGCTTTAGTTTGCTATTTATTTCTGCAGTAGACTGATTGCCAACCAAGGCTATATAACCCAATCTGTTTAGATATTCAACCCACATTTAATGGAGTTAATACCTTTCCCAAGTTTATTCGCACATAGGTAAATGCAGTGAATTCAACTGGAATTCGAAATCAACTCTCCAATTTCTCATTCTGAGCCGATATCCACTAGAACACAACGCTAATCCCAACGCCCATAGATTCATATAGGTCACCACCTATTTATTGCATTTATTGCTTAAATTGTCATTCTGTCGGATTAATATATATATATATATGCAAACTAATCACGATACACGTTTCGAAAAACCCTCCGCGTATATACGTGGAAGGAAAAAATGGTTGTATAAAAAGAAAGAGCAAAGCACATGAACATCAGCCAAACCGATTTGAACCTAGCCAGTACGTAAAACAAAGAAAACCCCGAGACGAGTAATACCTAACAAAAAATCGCTCAATACATAAGCAGAGAAGAATAATTAAATTAACCTAGTGAGCCAACAAACCTACTAAGGTTTCACCTACACTGATCATCAGGGAAGGTTGGCCAACCATCCCTGAAGATTCGCTTAGGTGAAACCTTGGTAGGTTTATTGGCTCACTAGGTTAATTTCCTTATATATATATAAACAGTAGTTTGAATACTTTAGTTTACAAAAGCAATAACTTATCCTTAATTCAAACGGTAAATCACTTGCAAACCAGTTCAAAACTATTTCTTTTTTACACATTCTTATAGTTTGAACCCCTTACACGATCTCCGAACACTTTTGAAATAACCTTATTCATTTATCGTCTAGCTTGAATCCAGCTGAGCTTTGTCGCTCAAGCGTGTATCGCGTATAGCAATTAACTCAGCATGATTGTATTGTGCTGTGTTCGTTTATAAAGCAGGTGATCATAGCTTTCTAATACTTCCTGTCCTTTGTTGCTTTTAATGCATTCTGTCTTCTTGTTATTTCTTCCAAACCTGCTTCTTTTTACTCTAGTTCAGCGACTAAGTAACCCAGACGTTGTTTTTCTCTGTCTCTCTTTCCTTCAATCCGTCTTGCGTGTATTAGTTTTTCCAAACTCTCTTTTCCTATCATTCACCCTAGAAAGTTCAATTGTCTCTTTCTGATGTTAACGATACGCTTCATTTTTGCTTCCATTTTTCTCAAACTTGGTTGTTGGCCATGTGTTCAGTCCATTAATTACAATCTGCTGATAAAATACTTCACAGGTATTTATATTTTTGAACTTGTCTGATTTGAATAGCTCCAGTTAGTAAGTTGTACGTTTGTCTGACACATGAAATTATTTTTGGAGCAATTCTGAAATTCAAAGTCACGATACAAATAAAGAGGCAGAACAGATTTTGATAGAACGAATATATTATTAATCTTCTGCTACAAACATTCACTAAAAGCAGTTGAGTGCTCATGCGCCATATTCACGGCCTTATGTCACACATAAACACAGCTTAGTAAATGGCGATTGAATGGTTTCAAAATTGAAAAAGTAGGCAAATCGGAAACTTCACCGAGGAAGAAATAGAATCTTTTTACTCCACTCAAGAGAAAGCCAAGGCTCAATGTAAAAGCCAAGAAATCAGGATCACCATGGGAGATTTGAATGCCAATGTAGGCAAGGAGAGGGAAGGTATGACAACTGGCAACTTTGGTTTAGAAATTCGCAACGAACAAGGAGAAAAATAGGTCCAATGGTGCATAGCAAATGACCAGGTAATAACTAACACCTAGTTTCAAAAACACCCACGACGTCTATGGATATGGAGAAGCCCAGGAGGTGACACGAACAGCCAGATAGACTACATAACCATAAATAGCAGATTCAGAAATGCAGTGGTTCAAAGTAAAGCGACCACGTCCCAGTCATCTGCAAATTAAAAGTGAAACTTCGGAGATTGAAGAAGCCTAGTGCAGCACCAAAACTAACATACAACGCACTCGTGAATGACCTCAACCTACAGAAAGATTACACTAACAGCGTGAAAAGGAAGCAATAGTGACATCAGCAAACAACATTACCCCAACGGAATTTAGGCACAGAAAAAAAAATGAGTGGATGACTGAAGAGATTCTGGACATGATGCAAAGGAAGCAGAAAATGATATCAAGACATGAAACAGAGTACAGGGAACTACACAAAGAAATAAGAAGAAAACGTAAACAGGCTAAAGAGGAATGACTCAATGACAAATGTGCAAAAGTAGAGAGATTGAGCAGGAATAATAAAGCAGACATGCATAAGGTAACAAAAAAAACTGACAGGACAAAAAACCTGCGCTTCAACAGGATGTCTAAAATCTAAGGATGGAACAATCATTTTGGAGAAAGAGGATATACTCCAACGATAGGAAGAATACATAAATGATCTTTTCTACGACAAGAGAGAGCAACCAATAATACGCAAAGATGAGGACGGAACGGAAATATTAAAGTCTTAAGTGGAATCTGCAGTAGCGAAACTGAATAGAAACAAAGCAGCTGGACCAGACGGCATAGTCATAGAGCTGCTGATAGCCCTGGAAAATTTTGGTATAGAGAAAATTACTGAGATAATAAATGAAATTTATAATAGTAGAGCAATACCAGATGACCTCAGCAAGTTTATCTTCATAGCACTACCTGAGAAGCCAGGAGCAAATGAGTGTGAACTCCACAGAACCATCAATTTAATTAACCATATAACAAAACTGATCGTCCGAATCCTGATGAATAGAGCGAGAAGGAGAATCAGGCCAGAGACAGGACAAGAACAGTTTGGTTTCGTTAAAAACACTGGAACAAGGAATTCCATATTTATGATTAGGATGCTCTCTGACAGTGCAATACAAATGAAGAAGGAATTATATCCGTGCTTTATTGATTATGCGAAGGCATTTGACAAAATACGCCACAAAGTATTGATGGAGATGCTCGGCAGCCTTGACATATTCTGGAAAGACTTGAGAGTAATCAAGAATCTTTACTGGCAGCAAACAGCTTGCATACGGACAGGTAATGAATTGAGTAGATATACAAAGATAGAAAGGGGCATAAGACAAGAATGTGCCTTTTCACCGGATCTGTTCAACTTGTACAGCGAGAATATTTTGAGGACCCTAAAAGTTATGCCTGGATTCGTAATCGGAGGCCACAATTTAAACAACCTAAGGTACGCAGATGATACACTACTGATAGCAGACACAGAAAGGAAACTACAAGACCTCCTACAAAAGGTATCTGAAGAAAGTAGCTAGAAATAAACTGCAAGAAAACCGAATGCATGGTCATCAGTAAAAAGGGCAACCCATTATGCTAAATACAGGTTGGGGATACTAGAATCAAGCAGGTACAAACATTTAAACACCTGGGAAGTGTTATAACAGAAAACGGAAAGTGCGAGACAGAGATCCGAAGGCGAATTGGCATGGCAAAAGAAGCATTGCAGAAGTTGATCAAGGTATTACGAAACAAGACAATTTCGCCTGAAACAAGGAAGAGAGTACTGGATTGCTACGTGCTGTCCGCCCTTCAATATGGCAGTGAATGCTGGACAATATCATCAAAGATGAAGGAAAAATTTGAAGCAAATGAAATGAGGTTCTGCAGAAGGATGTTGCGAATATCATGGATTGAGCATGTGAGCAATGATGAGGTCTTAGAAATGATGGAAACAAAAAGGAAATTAATACTGAGCATCAAGAAGAGAAAGAAAAAGTTCCTGGGACATGCAATGAGGAAAGAGGGCTTGGAGAACCTAATACTAACAGGCCAGATAGAGGGGAAAAGAGACAGGGGAAAGCAACGGATAAAATATTTGAAGGATCTAATCAGGTGGATGATGGAGCGAGGGTTGCATGATGTAACAGGAGAAGGCGTGCTCAGAGCCACCAGGGATAGGGAAATGTGGAAAGCCACGAACGTCTACGTTTTGAACGGACAGGACACATAGAAGAAGATATATTGTGATGTGTCAGGGGAATGGAATATCTACACAAGTACGTCCACTGAAGTATCGGGTGGCTGGCTAGTTGCATATAAATATTTTCTTCACGTTTGTTTTGCAACTTGAAGAATCGGTATTTTTCTTTTTGTTTTTTCGACGTAAAAAAGTTTGAGTTATCGACAGGAAAATTCAATTTCCAAATAAAAAACAAAAATAAAAAGTCTAAAAACTTTTAGTTGAATAATTTTAACATTTTTCCTTTCTGGTTCAATTCATCATATCGATGCATATATACAAGCATATATACACACAATCAAATACACACACACACACACACACACAAAAACACAGACTCACATATATATATTTATATATATATATATATCCTTATTATTATTATTATTATTATTATTATTATTGTCGTGGTTGGTGTTCTGCTAATGTCAAAAATCGAGAAAAGTCATGAATTCTGGGAAAATATATTCATGACAAAACTTACACGTAAGCTTAATTAAATAATTCAGCAAAATTGAATTAGTTTTTGTCTGTATTTACCCAGATATATTTTCCTTGATTTAAAGCTATCTCTCTCTATGTGTCTCATTTTGGTCATTATCTATCTATCTATCTATCTATCTATCTATCTATCTATCTATCTATCTATCTATCTATCTGATTGTGTCCAGTATCTATCTATCTATCTATCTATCTATCTATCTATCTATCTATCTGAACAGAAACACTTACGATATACTCAAATACAGAAAGTTTTTTTTATTGAAAAACTATTTCTAGGAAGATTGCCATTGAATGCTGGGAAATCCTATATATATATATATATATATATATATATATATATATATATATGCACGTGTGTGTGTGTGTGTGTGTGTGTGTGTGTGTGTGTGTGTGTGTGTGTGTGTGTGTTTAAAGAGAGAGTTCCCAAGTTTATTTTAAAGAAATAGTTTTAGGAAATTATCGAATCAAGTTCAAATTCTGTTCTTTTCTGACATGTTCACTCTTGTGTTCTATTTCGAAAAGGGCAAATCCATTTGTTATCTCTTCCCTCCATATACACTGTTAGGCCGAGCCAACTCTAGCCTTAAGAACCACTCTAAAAGAAAGAGAACCGTTCTTTTCCAATGAGTGCACAAGAAAAATGCATGGCAAATAACAGATAATGAAATAACGTTATCCCTGGGGCATTATGGTCGATTATGTTCCGAAGGAAGACGGCATTAAAAGAAAAAACATCTTATTCTGCCTTTGTTTCAGACAAAAAATTAAAATGCAATAATCAGTAAAATGATGACTGTTTCCAAAGCCTTACATTATATTTTGAGGTACCATGAGTATTATCACTCGCTAGACTTTGAATTGAAAGTTCAATGCATCGATATATGGCTAGGACATCTAATAGTCTGTTTTGTTGTCATTCCTGTAACAGTCGATGTGCTTTTCCAGCATTACAATACTCTCAGACTAACAGATACTACACACTGATCTTAAGATGAAAGTTAAGTATGAAAACTTTCATGAGGGATTGAACTTGTAAACATTCTAATTCGAACATTAGTGAGGACTAACATTTACTCCAGTCAGTTTTTGTCTGTGCAGTTTGAACAATGATAACAATAGTAAGTAAAATGATTGACGTTAATCTTCCAATATTTTTCAACACAAAGTTTATCAACGTGTAGTAACGAATGAAACGTAAACATCGTGGAGGACAGGAAACTGAACTGGGCTTATCTTGGAATTTTTGGATAGTTGATTATTTAAGAATTTATTAAACTGTTTAGTATAAAGTTTATGAAACTCTTCTGTTATTCTGTTCCTTTCACCAAGTGAAAATTTTGCATACGTAACTATCTTCGTGATTTAAAGATCTCAGATTCGTTAGATTGTTGACATTTTTTTAGAGTGCGTACGATGTTTGTCAAAATTAGTGTTTGTCTATATTTCTGAGATCAGGTAGTATTTACAGTATTTACATTATTCGGAATAGTGTCCTTATCTTTGTTGCTATTTGTACAACGTTCCGGTCGTTTTACGCATCGGCATTCTTCTGGAATTTCAAACCGAACCCTTAATTACAATCACTTATGTATATGAACTCCATTTTTTTGCGTAGTAGTGCCTCTTTTGGTAGTCATGAGTTATTTCCCCCTAACCCTTTGGTTACTTGTTCACCACAGCTGTAGCTTAGTACTGAACTTTTGGGGTCAAGTCACAGGAACTAAACAACGTCTTAAAGATATAGACGTGACAAGTACCTTGAAGGGTTAGAGAGAGATAACTCATGACTATCAAAGAGGCACTACTACGTAGGCAATGGATTTCATGTATCCCAGTGATTGTAATAAAGGGATCGAAGTTCTTAGCATCTGAAGAAGGCCAGCGCGTATAACGGCCGAAACGTCGTACAAATGTCAACAAAAATGAGGACAATGATGTCATGGCTTATATACTGTAAAGAATCCTCAATTTTGTTCAGTTTCTTTTTAATTTTAACTTCAAGGAAGGTAGTAAATCCACTAGGACACAAGGAGTTTCTTAGTATGAAAAATTTACAAAAAAGAAACTTTACAAATGAGAAAGAAGAAAAGATGTGTTCTCATAAAGACAGTAAAAAGCGATGGACATTTAAATTTTAAAAAATTAAGGTTGGCTGGAAAGTATGGAAAGATCAAATTATTCTGCAATCGAAAAGTTCGAGAAAAGAAACTGTCGTCATAAAACTTACGGTTGCATTTAGCTAACTTTACTGTACATCGGTGAAAACTTGTGGCCAGTATTGTACTCCGCTGAAAATCACGATATCTAGATACTGTAGCGAAGAGCTTATTCGAACAGTTGCTATGGAGGTATATATAGATGAGGTACCTTTACTAGATCGTTGACTGAAACATTTGGCTAACCATTTGTAACACTTTCATGTGTTTTAAGTCTTGGTGATTTTGAAACTAATATTTACTGAAACTTTTAAACTAGAATTAATCAAATACAAAACCCGTGAATGATTCAAGCTACAGGGTTATTTTGAAAATGATATCTTTTTATAATCATTTCAGCAAAGCAAGGCAGTTTTACTGTCACTGGTGCGCAGGGGGTTACATAGGAGGAGAGTTTTGAGAAAGAAGAACAAGTGTAGGGAATGTCAGAGAAAGGGTAATATAAAGATGAGAACACTGTTGTGAAGAGAGCTGATGAATGTAGAGTGGACGGTGAAAAGAATGTGTGGGAAAGGATGCGAGTCAGAGAAATGCGAGATGGCAAATATCCTTATATTTAAATTCTTTGAGATTGTAGCTATCGGAGAAGCAAGTATACGGAAGAGAATTCCACAGACGGGAAGTGCGTGAAAAGAAGCTGAAGGATCAAAAGTTGCGTTTACATTTTATTTGTTTTAATGTAAAAGGGTGGGACCTAAAAGCTCATTTAGTAGCTCGAGTAAATTCATACAGAAGGAGCATCAGTGAGCTAAGCACGTCGTGAAGTATTTGTAGAAGAGACAGAATGAAGCCGCATTGCACCCGTGAGAAATTAACTGCAACTGAGCTACTAGGTCGCGATCGATCCCATTAGTGTGTGATATGAATGAATGAGTAGGTCGTAAGTGTTTGTGGAGACAAGGAAAATATTTTGGTGATTAATGACTTTCTATTCCGTCAGCAATCTAAAAGAATTATCATTTACTCTGGCGAGTAAAAGAAAAATTGTAGTTATTTACACTATTTACATTCGGGCAGTTGTCCGCATATTTGTTATTGCAATCACAACGTTCCATTAGTTGTGCCCTCCATATATTGATCTGGGTAGCTTACTGGGAATTGTAAATTAAACTCTTTATTTAATCTACCCCCGTTGATTAAAAAACAGGTTCAGGTCGGAATAGCTTTTGGTTTATGCAAATCGATATACGTCTACGGCTATATCGTGTTGAATACACCGGTTCCCGTCCGATCACCGAAGTTAAGCAACATCGAGTCTGGTGAGTACTTAAATGGGTGACCATTTGGGAATACCAGATACTGTAAACGTAAGGACTAAGAATGGTCCACCGGTCCTCCAGGTTTGGGGGTTGGGTGCAGGGCGAACCACCCTGTCCCGAAAGAAACAGTTTGTTACAGAAACAGCAACAAAAGTTGCTGCCCTATGCACCATCTGGGTGTGATGGATAAATGATGATGATGATGAGAACGATGTACACCCGAAGAGGGTCGGAGAGCAAAACAGCCGAAATTTTGTAATAACAACAACAAATATGAAGACAATTGTCCGACGGTAAGTACTGTAAATAATGATAGTTCACCATCCCCCAAATGCAGTTTCAGAGGTTCATATCAAAGATCATTTTCCCAACTCACCAGATCATAATCCTATTATTTACTGTTCCAGTGTGTGAACTAATATCAGTTGTATCACTCCTGATATCCGTTGTATCTGCTTTATAATATCTGAATTTAGTTATATCATTCACTAAAGTCGGTCTTTCAATATGACAGCGAATGCTGGACAACCTCATCAAATTATAAAGGAAAGCCTTGAAGCAACCAAAATGTGGTTCTACAAAAGGATAATGAGGTTACCATGGACTGAACATGTGGACAAAAACGAGCTTTTGGAGAGAATGAATACGAAAATGAAACTGATACTTAACATCAGGTAAAGACAGCTGACGTTTCTGGGACGTGTAACGAGGGAGGACAGCTTGGCGAATCAGATACTCACGGGAAAGAGAGTCAAAGGAAAGCAACGCGTAACATACTTGATGGGTTTGTGCGAGGTTTGAGCGATTTGACAGGAGTAGGGTTATTAAGAGCCACAAAGGACAGGGAGATGTGAAGAGCCATGTTTGCATGCGTTCTGAAAAGACATGGCCCGAAGAAGAAGAAGAAGAAGAAGAATGACTGCGATTGCTGGAAAACTTGCTCACTGATGAACAGGAGGCGTGAGGCACTAGTAATATGGTTCAGTAGAAAATATTATGAATAAAATGGAAGAAAAACATGCGAGACAAGAAGAAATTTGAGTAAAATAAAAAGAAAGACAATATTTATAATTAGAAAAAGAAAGTAATAACTGAAATTAAACAAATAAAGATAATAAAAAGGCAAGGAGAATTTGATACTCACCAGGCATGTCGAAAGCGAAACAGACAGATCAATACAGCAAATAACCAAACCAACCATTGTGTGTAAACAGATGGCAGAACTAGAAATTAAAATTGATTTGATTTTATATGTTTTCTACGGCTTATCAACCGTTTTTAAGTTATTAAAGTCCAAATAATTCGGTTCGTAAGAATAACGCTTTCCTTGCGATTAAATTTTGCATCAACAATTAAAAAATCATCAAAAATGCACATTTGATGTACCAGAAGGTTTGTTTGGGGGAGTCAAAACCTCAGCACTAATAAGCCTGTATGTTCCAAATAAGATCAATTAAATAATCCATATAAACAACCTCGGGTTATACAGAGATGACGGGTTGATATTAGTGCCGGACAACAGGAGAACACATGACAATATATGAAAAATGCTTTTTAAACTCTTCAAGTAACTGCAAGTAATTCAACTTGAATTCGAACTCGGCATACTTGCTGATTAAACTACAATTTGGTCGTGCTAGTGTGGAAAACTGCAAACATGCCTGAGCAGGCGTCTGTAAGACGGTGTGCTAAGAGACGAGTAGCCGAATATTATTTGATAGCATTGTCTTTAAATGTTACCAAAAGTTTCTGATATTCTGCCATAAGCTGAAAGCTTTCTCCATTTTCCATTATGTGAGTAAATTTTGTAGGACTTCAGAGTGGTATACATGGTGGTATCTGTCATTTAAAAAAAAAACATATAAAATTAAAAAAAAACATTTAAGAGCAAATTTTCATTTCAGAAATTTCTTCAATGTATCCAGAAAATTTCTCTTTTTCATGATACTCTTAATTTTATTAAGTACTCCTCTATTTGAATGGTTGGCTTATACGGAAGCTTATAGAAGAGTCGCGGATGTGCGATGTGGTGCAGTGGATATCAGCTCGGAACAAGAAATCGGGGAGCTGAGTTCGAATTCCAGTTGAATTCATTGCATTCACTTACGCGCAAATACCCTTGAGAAAGCTATTAATCCGTCTCTTCCTTACAATTATGGGTTATATAACAGGACCAATTGGGTTCTATAGCCTTGGCTGGCAACCAGTCTACCGCAGAAAGCAATGGCAACCTACTGCGGGATAATCTTCTGCCCAGTCAGTCATGTCTCTTTCGAGATATGATCGCCCAAGCGTGTTTCACGTATGGCACTTAACTGACTGATAGAAGAGTCATGAGAGTTCTATCCGAGCATATAAAGAGTATCACACTGTTTGGCTAGTAACCGATATTTACTAAGTATGAGTCAGTCAGTTAAGTGCCGTACGTTATACACTCTTGCGCGATAATGTCCCGCTCGAGACATGACTGAATAGGGAGAATATTTTCTAACAGTAGGATGCTATTACTTTCTGCGGAAGACTGGTTGGTAACTTGAAATAGAGGTCGAAATAAACAGGAAAACTCTCCAATAATTAGATATAAAATTAAATCTACAAATTGGCAGTTTCTTCCCCTGTATGAAACCAAATACAAATTTGAGGTATGTGAACACTTGATTTAACCGTACTGCTAACATAATTAAACACATCTCTAAAAGAATAGAACACAGGTTAACTAAAAATTTATCTCACAAAACAATTTTCGCCGAAAAAAAAGATTATGAAATGGCCTTAGATGAAAGTAGCCATAAAAACAAATTAGAATATAAACCTCAGATAAACAAGCAAATAAAAAATAATGCTAAGAAACGAAACATTATTTGATTTAATCCACCTTTTAATTTATGAGTAGAATCCAAAATAGGGCAAATATTTTTCAGATTAATTAATATAAACCTTCCTAAAAACTCGGAACTAGATGAAATATTCAATAGAAATACAGCTAAAGGCTAGAAAATAAAATAAAACTGATGTGCAGCATAATATCATTAATGAAAAATTTCACTGCAGAGACAAAAGCAAATGCCCACTTGACAGAGGATGTATCTACAAAGTAGAAGTACATGATAGAGATGGAAAAAGAAAAAACATACTTAGAGTGTACTGAAGGAATTTAAAAAAATGCTGGGATAATCACAGGTCTACATTCAAGGTAGAAAGCCTTAAAAATTGTACCAAACTGGATTACCACGTTTGGAAATTGAAAGAAAAAACGGCAAAGACCCTGAAATAATATGGAGCACAGTAAAAACAGCCAGTGATTACTACAGATTGTACCAAGAAAAAAGTTAGCCATAATAATATTTCGAAAACGAGAAATGTTACGAAATGAAAGATCCGAAGTAATGCCAATATGTAAATACATCAGAAAATATATTTTAGGATCATACAAATCCAGATGTAAATTTTTACAATTCTTGAAATTTCCTCCCTTATTTTAAAATTTCAGCGATTTCAAACTTCCAGTCGTGTGTTTTGAAAATCCTTGTTATACATTTGACCAAAAAAAAAAACGTTGGAGAAAAAGTTGATCTAAATGGTCTGAAGATACCGAAAGGTTAAAACCATGATTACGTAATCAACTAACTTCCAAATAAATATAATTATCTCCTTATTATATATGTATTGAGCACTTTTATACTGTCGAATACGGCACCAATTATGACGACGCTCTCGGGTCGCTAAATTATATATATATATATATATATATATATATATATATATATATATATATATATATGGTCACTTCTTCGTGGTGTAGTGGTTAGCAACCTTGTCTCGTTTAATCATTTACCGTTGAGCATTGAGTACGGTCCCGATTCTCACTGGGTGCTTCATAGATGTATCTTAGATTCCATGGGTGCTATCTAAATTTCTCTTTGAAAATCACTATCTATATATATATATGCACGCACGCACACACACACACACACACACACAAACACACAAACACACACACACACACACATATATATATATATATATATATATATATATATATATATATATATATATATATCTGTAACACTGTTTCTGCATATGTAAAAAATGTAATCCTAAGTTCAATAGGATGGAGCGAAAGAAATTATTATGAGTGGCATTGTTGTATCAAAATACACAACGTGGGCAGGAAAGTTCACCGTTGTAATAGACGTCTTGAGGACCAGCTGCTTTGACGATGTCATCGTCACGATTAGCAACCCGAGATCGTCGTTATAATTGGTGCCGTGTTCGACAGGATCAACCCTGACTCATGTCCGTTCATCATCATCATTGGCGTCCGTGATCAGCCAGCGACTCAGCCGGGAAAGGTGTCACATATCAATACTTCGCTATTTCGATTTTTTGGTCTCTTTAGGCTTCCTCCCTATGAAATAGATAAATATGTGTGTATCTTTATAAGTATGTAATTCTGTTCATGCCCATATCTTTGTTTGTATGCACACTCTCACGAATGTACACATACACCACACAATGCTCCCATATATATATGTTTATATATATATATATATGTGTGTGTGTGTGTGTGTGTGTGTGTGTGTGTGTGTGTGTGTGTGTGTGTTTAGTTACCTAGCTATGTACACTGCCGGCCTTAATTATTAGGCTACCCCAGTATTTTAGAAAATGATGTATTTCACACTATATTTTTTTAGGATTTATTGCCAAGTGGATAATTCTAAATAAAATTTAATGGTTCTTTTGTTATTACTTTGCAAAATTTTACAATGCAGCCAGGAAATCTTTGTTTTGGTAAGCCAATTATTAAAATAGACTAGCATGAGAAAGAGAGCACAAAAACTGGATACAAGAACAGTTCATTTGAAGCACATGTTATTTGGCAGTATTAACAAAAAAAATCTATTTTAATTTAGAACTAGCAGTATAGCCCGGCGTTGCTCGGATGTAATGAAAATTTTAAGACTAATCCATGGTCCTGGAGCTCAGATTTTTTGGACGTTGCCAAGAAAAACTAAAAAGCAATAGTTGTTTCCAGTTAAAACAAAACTGTAGACTGAAAGAAAAATGAATGGATGTAAGTGAAATTTTGATTTCCTGGTATCGATTCAAATAAGTTTTCTTCATCGTAAACTCAATTTTGAAGGCTAAATAAGTCCTCTGAGTAAATGGTATCATGGCTGAGACTAAGAACAATTCTACCTACTTAGAGCCAAACCCGAAGCAAAAAATAAAATAAAAGGAGCTGAAAAGATACAGACATACAGGCAGATAAACAGACACACACACAAACATCTTGCCCTTTATATATATATATATATATATATATATATATATATATATATAATATGGATTTTCTGCACTACTGTAAAAACTGCAACCTTGAAACTTCTGAATATCGTTTCTTATGTCTTTGTCTATAAGTGTATCAAATTTGATTAAAATCGGACCACTCTTTCTATAACCCGATTTTTTCGATTATCGATTTTCGATATTTATTGGGGGGTAACTCGACACAAAACCTAGCTAAGAAAACTCGCAGACGCTTATAGTACAACTGTGTAAATTTTCAAGAAAATCGGTTCTGCCGTTTCGGAGTCTATAGGTAACGGACACACACACACACATACACATACAGAGACAAAGTTCCATTTATAAATAAGTTTAGATTATCCTCTTGGCATCAAACACTAAAAAATAGTATGAAATACATCATTTTTTAAAACTGGGGTTGCCGTTAGTGTAAATAATATAGCATTTCAATATATTCTCTTTAGCAAGCTATCTATTTAATTAGTTCGTAGATAATAAAGTTCCATTATTTGGTGGGATTTAGCATGCACTGCAGTTGAAAAAACTCAATATAGTGGTTATAGTACTCTAAGTGGTAATGGTACTTAGAGTACTATAACCACTACATTGAGTTTTTTCAACTGCAGTGCATGCTAAATGCCACCAAATAATGGAACTTTAATGCCGAATATTTATTTCTCTATAAGGAAACGACTTAAAGTGGTAATGGTACTTTAAGTCGTTTCCTTATAGAGAAATAAATATTCGGCATTCATTGATCCAGAAGCCAGTGTTTCTTTCGATTGAAATTTATAGATCTTTCTATTCAAATAATTTTCTGAAAAATATTTTTCCGAAGTTCAATGATTTCTATCGCTTTTCCCGGATAGATGGGTGCTTTTTTCCTTACGTTTTTTGTTCATTTTGACATCAATATCTTGATTATTCCTTTCTTGATTTACATTTTCGTTGTACCTGTTGTTAATTTCTTGCCAGTCCTATGAACCTTTCTTCATTTTAACTAATATCATTGTATTTTATATTGAGCAATTTCTTTAAAAATATTTGCTCACTCGTAAACATCTATAAATTCTCGTACTATTAAATTCTCGTTCTAGGTAAATTTTGTCATCCACCCATATTTAAATACGCGTATATGTATAAGACAAAGATGTGTCTTTACACCGGATCTCTTGTACAGCGAGACTATTCTGACGACCAAATGTCAAATACAGATGGGGGATACTAAAATAAAGCAGGTACAAAAACTTAAATACCTACGAAGTGTTCTAACAGAAGACAGAATGTGTGATACAGATATCTGAAGTCAAATTGGCATGTCGAATAACGCGTTCTAGAAGCAGAGTAAAGTATAAAGAGACAGAAAACTTTCACTAGAAACAAAGAAGAGTGTACTGGATTGCTATGTGATATCAGTTCTTCAACATGGCAGTGATTAAAAAAAAACTTGAAGTAGCTGAAATGTGGTTCTACAGAAGGATGCTGCGGATATCATGAACCGAGCATATGTGCAATGTTGAGATGTTGTAAAGGATGGAAACAAAAAGGAAAGTAATATTCAGCATCAGAAAGAGTCAACTAAAGTTCCTGGGACATGCAATTAGGAAGGATGTCTTGGAGAACCTGATGCTAACAGGCCAGATAGAGGGAAGGGGAGACAGAGGAAAGCAGGGCGAACATATTTGTAAGGCCTGAGCAGGTAGATGACAGAATGGGGGTTGCGTGGTGTTACAGGAGAAAGTGTGCTAAAAGCCACCAGAGAGACGTGGTCGTCTACATCCTGAAAGAACAAGGCACATAGAAGAAGAATATTAAATTGAGTATGTGTCACATCTTACCACCTTTCGCAAGCGAGTAAATACGAGGGCAAAGTTCTGTGCATGTTCACCTTGTCTGTATTTCTGCCTTAAGAATAGTTTATGACGATATAATGAAAAAAGCCTTTTAACATGAATTCTTGGAGTCGAATGAGACAATGAATAAAATATTACTGCCATATCTGGGCTGATATTGTCACTGTGCAGGCTTGACATTGTTCAAAAGACTCTACGCAGTCTTGTGGGTGATGGATCTTTTTCCAACTTGCAACTTTTATCCCATTGACGAATCGTTGCTAGCCTCTTAATATTCTATGCCAGTTACTGTTGCGAATGTCGACCCCATCAGCTCAGACCTTTAAAACGAGAACCTGCCATAACATTATTAGAGTATCTGATGACTGTCCCCTACGTGCTCCTTTGGTAAAAAGCAAGATCTACATCTACTTCTTCCCCAGAAATCTTAATTTTTGGTACTCCTGAGAGGATGCTTCTTTGACCACTATAATCTTAAAGGTATGTATCCCACATATCTTCATAATATCTGGCTCCTTTCTTTACAACAATCTCACTTAGTAACTGTGTATCTTGAGTGGTTCTTATGCCTCGTATTCGGTGAATTGAAGTAAAAAAAAGGCACATATCTCAAAAGAAGTGTTAGTTGATGTCGACGCTAGTGTGATATTAGTCCCGGTGACTGAGCAGCATTTAGCCTGTATTTGTCTCTTTAGCCAATTTGACGTTTATATGCACCATGCGTTAAAATGACCTTATGTCCCTTCCGTCATAAATAAAGAGTTGCTTAAATTAATTTTATCATGATTTAATTTCTTTTTCATTTCACGCATGCGCTCTCATTTCCAGAAACAAATTTTAAAAGACAAATCTGAAAACGAGGTTTTGTATATAGAACTCTGCAGAAGTAATCTCTTCCATAAAAGCGCGCACAATTTCGAATCTGTTGTTTTCGCCGTCAATATTTGAAGGATAAAATCTAAAGGAAATGCTGGAAGGATAATCTAATGAAATCGAAAGTAAATTCGCCATGTATAAGGCAGACTCAAACATACATAAGCGTCTTTTAACAAAGTAAGGATGTTTGATGCAAAGCGTAGATTATGAGAAATTTAGTTATCAGGAAGATCAGTCGAGAAAGAAAGATGAAAGCTCAAATAAAAGCAACGGGGAAAAAAAATTGTTATAACGATTGGAGATATCGAAAGGAATGGTGATAAGAAAATGGCAACGTTTTTTAGGTTTTCCTTGAGCCATCCATTTTTCTTTCGTTTTGCTTATTTTCGCACCGCGTCCATTTGAAGAAAAGTCAGCTTAATTCTCAATCCAATTTATTTGTCATCTTTCCCCAAAAAAATAAAAGAATCATCCACAGCCAGAGGTTTACGGTCACATCACGATGAATCCAGTATGATCACCGTAGTTAAGCCTCATTGAGCCTGTTCAGTCAACCGCTTGAGAATACAAGATGATTTAATATTTGTCTATATTTCTGAGATGAGGTAGTATTTACAGTGTTTACATTATTCGAGCTATTGTCCTCATCTTTGTTGCCATTTGTACAACGTTTCGGCCGTTGTACGCTTCGGCCTTCTTCGGGTGCTATGGGAACCAGTAATACCGAGTGCCAGAGAAAATCATTAGTGTCAGAAATTGCAATATGATCTCTGGTTAAAAAATACTAGAGAAAACCATTAACATAAAAAATATTGAAGAATAACATTAACAAAAAAAAATTTGCAGTATGAAGTCTGGTAAAAAATGGTTGTTGGACATTAGGTTTATAAGTCCCCAAAATTCCGTTGTTCTTCTTCTTAAAGGCACACGGCCCAGTGGATATAGACTTTGGTTAGTTCCAGACTTGAGTTCAATACCAGTGGTGAACAAGTAAATTGCAAGCTTAGATCTAGATAACTCATGACTTCTAATCAAGGCTTTACGCAAGGAATGGAGTTCATATACTCCAGTAATTGTAATAAAGGGTTCGATTTTAAATTCCTAGCAAAAGAAGGCAGGAGCGTACAACGGCCGAAACGAATGGCAACAACGATCCGAATAATGTAAATACTGAAGATAATGTATGTTTTCGATGTACGATGCTGTAATCGATAATGGCTCGAAATTGTTGATCGAAGAGCTGAGTTGCAATTCTCTTTCACTTTGTTATATTTACTTAAGAACAAATAACCTCGACAAAGGTAGGAATCCACCTCTTATCCTCCTAGCTATGGGTTAATTAGTAAGTATTGTATCACTAAACTATCATTATCTGAAAAAATATTTTTAAAATCTAAAAATATTTTCTGGTAATAAATAACCAGCAAAGGTTTTATAACCCATCAAAATGAATGAATTCATCAATCAATCAAAGCATTCGATAAATACTCAATGAAATAGCCGTTGAGATTTAACCTTTAAAAGGTTTCTGACATGCAGCATGGCAGTCAAAATTCGAATCTTTAATTTCCTCTTAAAATATTACATATGACTGCAAAAATTATTTTAAGTAATTATGACTTTTGATTTCACACATCATCCTGGTGAAATCGTTAGCAAGCTTGTGTATGAGTTTGAGTTTTCTTTATCGTCATATCAACCCCTGTGGAGTATTTAATGCCAAAAAGGTGTGAGTTTAATGTATTTTTTAAAAATTTCGGTTGTAGTGAGAAGGTAGATTTACTCAGATTTAGATGAAAAATTTCTTTTCTTTATTTATTTATTTTTTAGAAAACTGAAGATGTTTTCTGGTTTTGTATTCAAAGTGTATACCTGGTAATAAATTTTTCCTTCAAAAATATCTTATGCTAAGTTTTTCTTTAAAAATGTACTGTATTTTACCTTAAAAAATGTATTTGTTTCTATAAAAAGTCTATGTACGGAATATCATAATTTTGAGTTTGAGTTTTGAGTTTTAACTATAAATCTGGGTGGGATTTTAAGGTATTTCGCTTTTAATGTTTACGGTGAGAAGGGTGATTTACTCAGATTTTAATGAAAATGTTTTGTTTTTCTTCTCTTTTGTTTTAGAAAACTGAAAATGTTTTCTAGTTTTGTATTTAGAAATGTTTTGCTGAGAATAAGTTTTTCATTAAAAAATGCGTTTTCTTCAAAAATGCATTGCTGGCAATATTTTTCCTTTAAAAATGTATATTTTTTCTGTATATATTTCTATAGAAGTTTGTTTTTATACTTTCATAGTGTTTTGACCCCAGTTTGGAGGTTAACTATTTACCAATAGCTGGGACCCTAACAGGTGCTACCTTCTGGGTCAGGGTAGACCTGGGAACAACAGAACTTAAGAGGTGGTTCCATGCTCCCCACAACCTCCCAATCAGAGACTTTGCTGCTGGAGAAGCAAGCTTGTCTTGCAAATATGAACCTCACTGGGTGCCACATAATTTCAGCCTTCTGTGGACATCTATGTTTTGTTTAAGAAACCAATATAACCTCTGAATTAATGTCTTCAAGTAACTACAGCTAAGTTGAAAATAAACTCTACAACTCTCTACACTATCTTTACTTTTTATATGTTTATTTTAAATAGAGTTTGCTATAGGTCATTAGAATGGTATAATCTCAAATGAGAAACGATGTTTACATGTCATTAACTGCTCAGATATAGATGTTTGATATTAAAAAACTGTGAACAGAGCTCAATAAACTTAAAAAATGTTTTTGAACATCAAGAAAATTAAAAGTCTGATAAGACTCGTGTAAAATAACAATATGGAGAAAAAATAGATTTTTTTTTTATATAGTCGTGTCGCCCCAAAGCATTTTACTGCCACAATTGAGCAGGGGGTTACATAAAAGCAAAGTTATGAGAAAGAGTGACAGGTTACAAGGGGTGTCAGGATTAGGGTAAGAGAAGTGTAAGAATACTGATGAGAGTGGAGTGGACGAAGAAAGGAGCATGAGGGAAAGAGGATGCAAGTTAGTGAGATAGGAGATGACTATTGACTTCACACTTGAATTCTTGAAGATTGTAGCTGTCAGGAAAGCAAGTAAATGGAAGAGAATTCAACAGACGGGAAGTGCGAGAGAAGAAGCTGATAAAGAAGTATTTTGCGTTTACAATTTAGATGACTTGAAATATTATCTTTTTACTCGGCTAACATCAAGCTACATCGCATTTTTAACATAGCGACTGCGTTTGTCGATAGTGAAAAATCTTAGCTTTAAAGATTGATGCAGTTTTTTGTATCATTTCACCCCAAGCAACGCAATTTTACTGCCACTGTTGGGCAGGGGGTTACATAGGGGAAAGTGATGAGAATGAGGGGTTAGTTATAGGGGATATCAGAAGGAGGGTATTAGACGGATGGGAATACCGGTGTAATGGGGGTGGAGTGGGCGAAGAAAAACACTTGAGTGAAAGGATGCGAGTTAGTAAGATAAGAAGACGTCCATTGACCTTACATTTAAATTCCCGGAGATTGTATCAAATTGTAGAAAGCCATGATTGCCAATGAACTCAAGGTACACGGCATATATAAAAAGAGAACCTGAGGAAAATTTCAAAAAATTACTGAAAGCAATGGAGGAATAAATGGAGACAGACATATTTGAAATAGTCTTGCTGTGTTGAAATTTTTATTTCTACTTTAACTTTACGGTAACCATTTAAGTTTGGTATTTTAAAGTGGGTGAAGCTTTTTTTATATAACCATTTTACCGGAAGCAAGGTAGTTTTACTCCTACTGTTGCACAGAGGGTTGTTACTGTTGCGCAGGGGGTTACATAGGGGAAAGCGATGAGAAAGTCGGGTTAGTTATAGGAGATGTCAGGAGGAAGCTAACAGACAGATGAGAATACCGGTGTGTAATTGGTGTGGAGTGGATGGAAAAAAGAGCTTGAGAGAAAGAATGCGAGTTAGTAAGATAGGAGATGTCCATTGACCTTACATTTAAATTACTGGAGATTGCAGCAAATTGTAGAGGGCCATAATTGCCAACGTACTGAAGGTACACGGCATATAGAAAAAGAGAATCAGAGGAAAATAAAAAAAATTAATGAAAGCAATGGAGGAATAAAAGGAGGCAGACATATTTGAAATAGGCTTGCTGTGTTGAGATTTTTATTTCTAATTTTAAATTTACGGTAACCATTTAAATTTGATTTTTTAAAGTGGGTGATTTTTTTTTTTTATAATCATTTTACCGCAACCAAGGCAGTTTTACTCTTACTGTTGCACAGAGGGTTGTCACTTTTGCGCAGGGGTTTACATAGGGGAAAGTGATGAGAAAGAGGTGTTAGTTATAGCGGATGTCACTAGGAGGCTAATAGACGGATGAGAATACCGGTGTAATTGGTGTGGAGTGGATGGAGAAAAGAGCTTGAGAGAAAGGATGCGTGTTAGTGAGATAGAAAATGTCCATTGACCTTACATTTAAATTTCTGGTGATTACTTGTGTATTTATCCATATTCTCAGAGAGCACGAAGAACACCAACAAGAACACACAGGAGAAATGTTACCCCTTAATCTTAAGTAGAGATTCTGAAGCTGTATCTTGATCTGAAATGACTATTAACTCTAAGAAGACATAATTCATGATTCTCAACATTAAATACAGTACAATATAGCAGCTGCTTCATGGGTGACAGAATCCGACAGACAACAATAACCAATGATTAACTACCAAATGCTAGAAAAAAGAATGCAAGTTGTTTATCGAAAAAGATAGTCTGAACTAACTTAGGGGGATGGAACAATACATTCGGGAGACTAGAAGAAATTACTACGTATTAAATATAAAAGATGATGTTGATTATTAGCAAAAGAGACATCCAAAGACATGAGCTATTTGTTGTGTAGGTCAAAATTTAGCAAGTACAGTAATTTAACTTTTGTTTTTATAATCATATCATCTCAAGCAAGGCCGGACCTCCACTAATGCGTAGGGAGTTACACACACAAACACACACACACAAACATACACGACTACAGATCGAGAGAGAGATGAATAAAAAGGGTACAGTGGATGTAGAAGAAAGGATAAAACATGGATGTATTTCAAGGAGATAAAAGATGGCAACTGGCATTTTATTTAAACTTTTCGAGGTTGTAATTATCAGAGAAGCAATATGGTAGATGCGTGACGCGCGAGAAAAGAAACAGCGTAGAAGGGGCGGTCATATTTAACTATCTAACGGTAAAATATGCTGATCTAGCTTGTCAGTTAAGTGCCATACGTGATATACGCTTAGGCGATCATGTCTCGAAAGAGATATGACTGACTGGGCAGAAGTATATCCCGCAGTAGGTTGCCATTGCTTTCTGCGACAGACTGGTTGCCTTGGCTGGCAGCCCAATCTGTCCTGTTATTAAACCCATAACTGGAAGGAATAAAGGGATGAATACCTTTCCCAAGGTAATTTGAACGTAAGTGAATGAAACGAATTCAACTGGAATTCGAACTCGGATCTCCGATTTCTCGCTCCGAGCCGATATCCACTGCACCACAACTCATATCTACTTTCGCACTATGCTGCTTTCGTCGCCGACGCCGCCGCCTTCGTCTGGTTTTGTGCGCGCAGGTAAAGTGTCATTTGTTCGTTCGAGCGATCTCTCGCCTTTGTCTGTTTCACTCTACACGCCGATGTCGTAGTGGTGGTGGTCTTCGTCGTCCGCACAAATTTCCCATAGGTGGCGCGTGAGGCATCTAGGATTCCTTGTCAGACACTCTCTTCCCGGAAAAAACGCATTTGGCCATTTGGATAATCTAGTAGCACGCCCAAACAAATGTTTAGAGGGCACCACTCGTTAGAAGGATTTAGGGAGTATAATAAGAGATAACAAAATAAGACTCATAAATCGGTACAGGAACAGTGAATAAATACTCCCAGAAACTAAAAGAAGTATTAAGAGTTAAAAAAATTCGTTACAAATAAATATATCTGAACATCTGTAAACTATTTAATGATCGAATAGAGAACAAATAGGAAATATTTATAAATCTTTTTTTTCATGATTTTACCCCAGGTAAGCCTAACTGAGGTGTTTGAGTATATGAGAAAAACTACTATTAAAAAGAGAAGACAATAAAAGAACTAATGAAGAAGATAACGACATTGCATTTAAGTTTTTGAAGATCAAAAGCAAGAAGTGAGACAGAAGAAACTGTCTGCATAGAACTTACGGTTAAATCTAGCCAATTCAACAAAAAATGATGACACCTTGCCTCCAATCTAGACCGATCTTAAATTAAAAACGTCTAGGTGTCATAGAGGAAAGTTCATTAGAAACATTACTATGAAATTATTTATAGAAAAGACAAAGGCAAACTTAGCTATGGCAGCGCAAAAGTGCCTGAAGCCAAAATGAGAGGTTATGACCAATAACAATGCAGAATTTTAGGAAGAATATCTAAATATATAGCGGAAGCACGAAAACAGCTGTAGTAGCAATATTCAAACAAAGGAAAATGGTAGACTTATAATTATGTGAGACAGATTCTATCGAAAGAATTGTCTACTACGTTATATAGCATTTAAATTATCATTTATTGGCACAAACAGTCACAATGTATTTCTTTTTAATCATTTCATTCCAGGCAAGGCAATAAAGCCACTGGAACGCAAGATCACACTGATCGTTAGAGAATATGATAAAAACTACAATTAAGGAGAGGAGAGGACAATAAAAGAATAAGAATTAAGAAAAAATAAGATAACGATTGACATTACATCTAAATTTTTAAAGATCAAAGTTGACTGAGAAGCAAGAAGTCGGAAGATTTCTACAAAAAAAGAAGTACAATTAGAAGAAACTGTTGGCCTAGAATTTATGGTTATATCTAACCAATTCAATTATATATTGATTAGCAGTATAGCCAGGCGATGCTAGGGTGTAATGAAAGCTTTAAAACTAATCCATGGTCCTGGAGCTCAGACTCTTTCGACGTTGGTACGAAAGACTAAAAAGCAATAGTTGTTTCCAGTTAAAGCGAAACTGTAGACTGAAAGAAAAATGAATGGATGTAAGTTAAATTTTTATTTCCTGGTATCGATATCAAGTAACTTTTTTCGTCGTTGCCTTTTATATATATTATCGATTTTCAGCACTATTGTAAGAACTGCAACCTGGAAACTTCTGAATATCGTTTCTTATGTCTTTGTCTAAGAGTGTATCAAATTTGATTAAAATCGGACCACTCCTTCTATAACCCGATTTTTTTCGATTATCGATTTTTGATATTTATCAGGGGTACTGCGACACAAAACCTAGCTAAGAACACTCGCAGAAGCTTATAGTACAACTCTGTACATTTTCAAGAAAATCGGTTCAGCCATTTCGGAGTCTATAGGTAACGGACACACACACAGACACACACACAAAGTTCTATTTATAAATAAGTTTAGATAAGACCTTGCAGCCAATCTAGCACAACACTTTAATTCGTAAAGTCTGTGTAAAGTTTATAAGAAAAATTAACATTTTTTTCTTTAATCATTTCACCCCGAGCAAGGCGGAAACGCCACTGATGTGCAGGGGGCTAAATAAATATAAAAAGATTAATTAGAAAAGAGTGAGGAGTACAAACTAGTTAGAAAGGAACAATAGAAAGCTGAGAATGCAGGTGCGATGACAGATACATAGGTGGAGAGAAAGGGAAGGTTATACGGGGGTGGGGAGAAAGCTAGAGTCCAGTGGTTAGTAGATGAGTATTGACTTTGCATTTAAATATCTGGAGGTTGTAGCCGTCAGGAAAGCAAGAATACAGGAGCGAGTTCCACAGGCGGGAAGTGCGAGAGAAGAAGCTGCAGGAGTAGAATTGTCGTCTGCATTTGGCTAACCTGACTGTGAATGGGTAGGACCCAGTTGCCAGTCTGGTTGCACGAGTAAACATCTGTTGAGAAGGCATCAGTGACTTAAGTTCGTCTGAGCAGAAGCCATGAAGGTATTTATAGAACAGACAAAGGGAGGCCACATTTCGACGATGGGGAAGTGGCTGCAGTCGAGCCGTCAGATCAGTACCTATCATATTACAAACTCTCCTTTGGAGCCTGTCAAGAACACTGAGGAGAACGGCAGGGGCACCCGACCATAAATGGCAGCAGTACTCCATGCACGGACGGATGGTTGACTTGTATATATGCAGGATGGATTCAGGTGGAAAAAACATCCTGGATCGACATTGTGACCCAACCTTCTTAGCAGGAGATTTTGCTATGGAATTAATATAGTGGTTCCATTTGAGGTCTGAGGACAGGGTAAGTCCGAGGAGGCGTAGTGTATTACTCTCAGGGAGAACATGACAGAATTTTAGTAAAGACACAGGGAAGCTATGTTACGGCGGTATACAAGAGATTGAAGCCGAGATGTCAGGTCAGGACCAACTACATTGCAGATTATTCTATAGGTATCAAGAATTTCTAATTATATATAGCAAGAGCATTAAACCAGATGTGGCAGTATTACTGAACGCCAGATCGAATGATAGACTTATAAATCTAACATGTTTTCCTTTTTATGAAATTATATTTATCCTCCAAATATCGAAGCATAACAGAACATAAGCTTTTCTTAGTTGATCCTTATCATATCATTCTGTTAGATACCAACGCAAACTGTTTTAATCTATATTGTTGGAGGCAATTGATTCGTGTTTTTAGCAGTTTATAAACGCTTTTAGTGGCTTAATTGGTTGTTTTGTTTTCATGGCATATCAACCTCGGCGGGTCATTTATTGCCAACTAAATGTCTTATTTATTTATTGCTGGTAATAACTTTTTTTTCAACAATTTATTGTTGTTTTTATATAAATTTTGTGTCCAGTAATACTTTTTCATTTTCGAGTATCAAGATTCATTGTGATTTGTTTTTAAGGGCGGGGTCCCCAAGTCCTACCCTGTTATTTAACCCATAACTGGAGGGAAGGGACGGATTAATACCTTTCCCAAGAGTACCAGTGCTTAAGTGAATGAGGGTATTCAAATGGAATTCGAACTCGGCTCACCGATTTCTCTTTCCGAGCCGATATCCACTGTACCACAACGCACATCCGTCACTATACGCTTACAGCACCTGGTATTCCAAAGCGGTCACCCATCTAAGTACTGACAAGGCTCAAATTCGGTGATCGAGCAAGAACCGGTGTATTCAACGTGACATATAGTGGCTTATTTAAAGCCGAACATATATCAGTTTTTAAAATGATTCTGACCGTACTGACCATTGCTCAACTTCGGTGATTGAACGAGAACAGACGGACATTAATGAATAATTATCGTAGTTTCTAAATTAATTCACTTTTCTACAAGCCGCGAGAGTCTTCCTTCTAACCGTTACTATAAGTCAGAGAATGCTTGTCAGTTTCATCCCACATAAGGAAAACGTTTGGAGCCTGTTGTTCATTTTTATTTATTTCATGGTGAATATTAACACATGACCATTTCAAAATTACATTATAATAACATAGATCATCATTACACGGGAACTTCGACGTAGTGTAATGATTAGCCAGCTTGTCTCGCTGGAACCTATTACAACCTAGTAGTGATGTTCATCGTCATTGGGTACTCCATAAATCCAAGCAGAGATTAGAAAATTACATCATTATACGAAGGAATCTGAGATTCAATTCGTATAGATACCCACATGCTTCATTCATTGATCGGCATTATTTTATTGCTTTCATCTGGATTAATCCTTTGGAATAACTTTAATCTTAAACGTTTGGTCTACATTTCCGGAATGAAAAAAATCTCTCATATTACTAATTTATTGCCAGCATTACGTTCATAACGTTTAGGCAATATAAAGAAATGGCGGTTTCACATGTGCCATATGAACAGAGCGTTCCAATTATTTCAAAAGCTTAGGGTGTTATTAATGTGGGTTTCTTTGCAAACCACCGGAGATAGTGTTGTTCAACGTTTCTCGAAGACATATGGATGTCAGGTATGAGACTCGTAATTAAATGTTCTGCGATCCGTACTTCTTTTGAAAATGGTACCTTTACGTTTGATGTCAATAGAAGATCCGAGGGCGCATGAGAAAGAAAATGCTGTGACATGATAACTGGTGGGGTTGGGAATTTACATTTTCTAAAACCGTATGTATGTGTAAGTATGTGTGTATCTGAATGTGTGTGTAGAAGAAAAGAAACGAGAAAGAGAGAGAGAGAGAGATATGTCTTGTTTGTTTTACGAACGTATCAACCCTCGTGGGAAAGTTAATGCTAAAAATCGCATTTTTCCTTATCTTATTTAAGTTTTATAATTCGTGAAATATAGTTGAAAACTATTTGTATAGTTTGCGTATAGTTGAAGTTGTTTGGATCAGATTTTCGTGGATAATTTTCTTTTCTTCAAGTAGGTCAAAATGTTTATTTTTTTTATATTAACATTTTTGAAAAGTTCTTTAAAGCTATCCAACTTATCAAGGCGTTTAGGGATACAGGCAAAATTGTAACAGTCCGTCATATAATGCATTATTGCGTAGGTTTCTAGTGTTTAAATGTCTTATCACAAGTGTAGGATTTATTCTGTGAAATTTATGAGTATTCTAAAACTGTTGACAATTATATATATATATATATATATATATATATATATATATATATATATATATATATATATATATAGAGAGAGAGAGAGAGAGAGAGAGAGAGAGAGGATGTGCGTTGTAGTACAGTGGATATCGGCTCGGAACGAGAAACCGGGGAGCCGAGTTCGAATTCCAGTTTAATCCATTGTATTCACTTACGCGCAAATCCGTCTCTTCCTTCCAGTTATGGGTTAAATAACAGGACAGATTGGGTTCTATAGCCTTGGTCGGCAACCAGTCTACCGCAGAAAGCAATGGCAACCTACTGCGGGATAATCTCCTGCCCAGTCAGTCATGTCTCTTTCGAGACATGGTCGCCCAAGCGTGTATCACGTATGGCACTTTAACTGACTGATATATATATATATTGGCAAAATCAAAATTAGCAATCAATCAGAGAATTGGCAAAATCAAAATTAGCAAACAATCAATATAACGATTTTTTTTTAATCGTATCTCCCCGAGCAAGGCGGTAACGCCACTGATGTGCAGGGGGCGACGTAATAGTGAAAAGACTGGAAAAGAGAAAGCCGGAAACCACATCCTAAACAGGGAACAAGGGATGAGCCTCTTAACCTGTTCAATAGACATTGGTGGAGTGTGAACCGGGCGATAGATAGATCTATCTACTCCAATTAAATAGATCTATCTACTCCAATTAAAGAAGAATTATCTGTCCAAGATAGCGAAAGAAAAGTTGCATCGCGTTTAAAACAATTTATTTACAACCAATTAAAATACAAAACTGAGGTGGAAAATAGTAAGTTCTATAAGAGTATAAAAAGGAAAAAAGAAACTCACAGTCTCTCCAACAAGCGTAAGGAGCGGATGAAATGCTCCTTCTGTCTACACAGGATATATACACGGGCTAGGCTGGTCGATTTCTACATTAACTATTAAAACATGACCATTTTAAAATTAGTTTAAAATAACATACATCATCGTCGACGAAGTGTAATGATTAACCAGCTAGAACCTATTACAAATAAAATCCACCAACGTAGCCTGTGAAACAGAAAAAAGCATTTCATCGGCTCCTTACGCTTGTTGGAGTGTCTTTTTTCTTTTTTATACTCTTGTGAATCCCGCTATTCCTCCCTCACCATTTTGTAATTTAATTGGTTGTAAATAAAATTTACATTTTATTTGAGTTTCAGCTTTCCCTCCTCCATCGTTATATTGATTGTATCTTTGACTGTTTGCTAATTTTGCCAACGTATACCTTTGAAAAAGTGTTGGCTAAAAGGTACCAAAAGTATGATGTCCATTTTCTTTATTCTATGTTTTGTTTCTGTGGGTACAAATATCTTTTTATATCTATAAAATACCAAGTGCTGTAAGCGTATGGTGACGGATGTTCGTTGTGGTGCAGTGGATATCGGCTCGGAAAGATAAATTGGTGAGCCGAGTTCGAATTCCAGTTGAATACCCTGCATTTACTTAAGCACTGGTACTCTTGGGAAAGGTATTAATCCTTCTCTATATATATATAGAGAGAGAGAGAGATCGTAATCTGTGTGAAGTACTTTCGTTTCTGATATATTCATTTTTAGTAATTCTTGTAGTTCACGTCGTAGTTGTTGGCGATTCAAATCTCGCAAACGCGTAAGATTGTTAGAAAATTAATAAGAAAGACAAATGTTTGATTGACCCATTTCTTTGTTTAACGGTAAATCGTCTCCTTATGGGTTATTTTAAGCTGAAATTAAATTTTTTGGTAACTTGAAGTAATAAAAATGGGAGATATTTTATTCAGCTTATACAGTTGAATACATGTTAGATGACATCTATGTATGTTTGATGGCATGTTGGCTGATTTTGTTTAGCGGCATATAAACCTTTATTGGTTATTTAATGCCGAAATGTAAATATTTTGAATATCATTTTATCCTTCCAGCGTAAAAGGTATGTTTTTTAGTATAACGTTTGTTGGTCATAAAATGTATAGTTAGTAATTTCACTAAAAATTATTTTTTGGTAATTCTTTAAGAAAATGTATTGCTGTTAGTTTTACTCTAATATATATGTTTTTGTTTTATTTTGCTTTGATGTTGATTTTGGTTTTCGGGTTTCCGATTGGCACATAGCTGGGACCTAACATGTGCCGATATCTTAGGTCATGATGCACCTGAGAGAAACGGCAGTTAAGGTGTTTTTCCATGGTTGTTAAGTCTTCAGAACAAAGGCCTTGCTGCCGGGTGTAATTTAACGTCATATCTAGGACGAGGTTTTATATGAGATAAAAAAAAATAAATATTGTATGATCTTAACAACGTCATCATTATAACTACCTGACTTCTGCCAGAAATGTTGAAATTACTATTAGCTCTAACCTTAGGAGACCATAAGAAGGAAGCTGGTGTCATTATGACGCACCTGAGGAGTCTTCAAAGTTCAATGCCGAAGGGGCTTGAGAAATTTTGCCGCAGTATTGTCTATAAACTGACATTGAAACTCAACCTTGTGTCACATTCCGTAGCGATGTGGGAGCAATGAAAACAACCCTTAACTACGCAAGTCTTTATTCAGTCATTCACTAAAGAAGATCTTACGCGTATATAAAAGAAAGAAAACTCGTTCATAAAATTTCTAATTTCGGCTTGAAATTATCACATAAAGATTATTGATTTGTTTTATTTTATTTCTTCCTAAGATTAAAAGAACTTCAATGTGATATGAGTGAACCTTAAATAAATTAATATAATAAAGATAAACAGCTGAATGAGATAAGCGAAGTGACCTCTAGACACATCGTATATCAAAAATCATATTTGAAGGCATAGCTCTCTGAAATGCGGGGAGCGGTGACCGGTTGGGCCAAGAGAACAATATTGAATCTACTACTGCTATCACAAGCATTAATTTTCTTCAGATGATATATTAGCATTAAGCCTCATTCAGTTCCTGTGTGAAATCTAATGTGAAGGACGCAATATGAACGAGTATAGAAAAGTGGGTTTTGCATTTTCTAGTTTGAATTGGGTTGTGCCTTGTGGTTTAATAGATATCGACTTGAAATGAGATAATTGGATAGACAAGTTCGAATTCGAACTATCGAATTCGTTAATTTAGATAAGGAAAAGCATATGACCTACTCACAGGATACTCACAGGACTGGCCTTCACTTAGCCCTGTGAGTATCAAAATTTACAAGTATTATTTTCTTATTAGTTATCCTAGAGGTTTCAACTCTCCCTACCTGATGTTTAGTAGAAGTTTCATTGTTTGCCTTCTCTCTAAAACACCATTGTTGCTCATTGTTAGATCTATGGAATTCTCACCATCCTTCTGTAGACTCATATTTCTGTCGCTTCAGGTCACTTCCTCATCTGTGAGAGTTAGCAGCATTCACTGCCATATTTGAAGACGGATATTATGTTGTAGTTCAGTAGTGTGATGCTGTTAACAGTGGCCGTCAATAGAGAAAACTAGTAGAACATCTAATTTTATTTCCAAATTGGTTGTATAAATCCAGTGAGAAAACACATTTATATTTGAGACCCCTTTCTATTTTGCATATTTACTGAATACATTTGTTTATATTTCTGAAATGAGGTATTGTAACCTTTTATGTCGACGACTGGAGTTGATTCTTTTTTAATCATTTCACCTCGATCAAGGCGGAAATGGGGATACATAACTGTAAAAAGATTAATTAGAAGAGAGTGAGGAGTACAAACCAGTCAGAAAGGATCAATAGAAAGATGAGAATGCAGGTGCGAGGACAGTTACATAGGTGGAGAGAAAGGGAAGTATATACGGGGTGGGGAGAGAGCTAGAGTTCAGTGGTTAATAGATGAGTATTGGCATTGCATTTAAATTCTTGGAGGTTGTAGCCATGAAAAAAGCAAGAATATGGGAGCAAGTTCCACAGGCGGGAAGTGCGAGAGAAGAAGCTGAAGGAGTAGAATTGTCGTCTGCATTTGGCTAACCTAAGTTGGAAAGGGTGGGACCCAGTTGCCAGTCTGGTTGCACGAGTAAACACCTGTTGAGGAGGCACCAGTGACTTAAGTTCGTCTGAGCAGAAGCCATGAAAGTATGTATAGAACAGACAAAGGGAGGCCACATTTCGTCGGTGGGGAAGTGGCTGCAGTCGAGCCGCCAAGTCAGTACCTATGACGTTACAGACTCTCCTTTGAAGCCTGTCGAGAACACTTAGGTGAACGGCAGGGGCGCCTGACCATAAATGGCTGTAGTACTCTATGCACGGGCGGATGTTTGATTTGTATATATGCAAGATGGATTCAAGCGGAAAAAACATCCTGGATCGACGATGACCTAACCTTCTTAGTAGTGGATTTAGCTATGGATTCGATATAGTGGTTCCATTTGAGGTCTGAAGAGAGGGTACGGCCGAGGAGGCGCAGTGTATTGCTCTCAGGGAGAATCGCTTAGTCCATGCTTATGGGAGGCAGGAGAGATTGCCTGTGATGGTTGACAGACAACAGATTGGGCTTAGACGCATTGAAGTTGACAAGTCACTTCTTGCCCCAATTCACCACAGAGTGTAGATCCCGTTCAACGTCAATAGCGAGATTATGTCTATCCGCCACGACAGGTTTCTTACTGGTTCGGGAATATATTGTGGTGTCATCTGCGTAGATGCCTAGATGGCCCTTGATCTCATCTGGGAGGTCGTTGATGAAAATAAGGAAGAGCATCGGGCCCAGGATAGAGCCCTGTGGGACACCAGCATTCGTGCTGCAGGATGAAGAGGCATGCCCATTCAAAACGACCTTCATTTGCAGTTAGTTAAAAAAAGATTGGATTAGGTCAAGCAGGCGACTGGTAATACCGTAACCCCGTAGCTTGCATAGAAGGCCAGAGTGCCAAACCCTGTCAAAAGCCTAAGGAGATGTCCAGAGCAACCGCGCGAGCCTCATCAGACTCATCAAGCGTCTGGAGAATATACTCCATTACGCTTGTTATCAAGTCGGCCATGGACCTAGCAAAGCGGAAGCCATATTGCCTGTCATAGAAGAGTTTGTGGGCAGTAAGATGTTGAACCTGAAACACTTTCCCGAATATCTGTAGAAGACTGATAGGGCGATAGTTGGATGGGTCCGAGTGTTCACCACAATACTTAAATACAGGAACGACTGAAGAGAAATTCCAGTATGCAGGAAAACAGGAATCAGAAACGCAGTAATTAAACAGTTTAGAGAGGACAGGGGAGAGTTCAGGGACACACCTCTTAAGGACTATCACTGGGATTCCATCTCGCCTTATGGGGGTCAAGTTTTGAAATTACTTGTGATACTACTGTCTGGGTAATATATATGTCGTGCAGTTTGGCCTCAGTTCTATTAGGGAAGTCGGGTGGGTATACTCCAGATGTGTCAAATATGGAATTGAATGAGAATCTGCGGGCAAAGCACTCAGCTTTGTCCACAGATGACGTGAGAACCTCAAATTCATTAATTAAAGTAGGTATTGAGGATTTGCTGTTGTTCAGCACTCGTTTGCAAATCCTCCAATAGTCCTTGGAGCCGAACTTGCGGTCAGCTATGCGCTGTCGCATTCTCTCAGCAAACAACCGTTTGGCGTCATTTAGGGTTCTCTTGCACTCATTGCGAACAGACGTGAATAGGCGCCTATTTTGATCAGATGAATGTCTCCGGAATAGACGGAAGTAATGGTTCCTGTGGCCAATGGCGGCCGAGCAGGCAGGAGAGAACCACGAAGAGGAATGAGGTTTTAGGCAATACTTCCTGGTGTGTATGAAGGTATCAATGCCGGTTTTCACCCATAACGAGACCTCAGAGACACAGTCATCAACTGGTAGATCGAACACTTTTCCCCAAGGGATGTCGCAGAGGAAATCGATTGTTCTCGTTTCATGCCCCATGCCACTTTCACACATTTTTGTTATCTCCATTTAACTCGACTCTCTAAGTTTTTTGTCAATCAATTACTGAACAGGTATTGAATCGAAATAAATGGATTAGTTCAAATTCAATCACCTGAAGAAGGTCGAAAGGTACATCAGCTGAAACGTTGCGGATAAAGCAACTAAGATAAGGACAACAATACGAATATTGTAAATAATTACGGAATACATATTTTATTCGTATGTAGGTGGTTTTTATGTCAGTATGGATTAGCACAAATATGTCAAATGTACCTAGCAGTTTTAACAGTAACGCCTTTTATCAAACTCTTGATAGTAACCTCTTTTTTCGTCAGGTGTCCATTGATTGGCTGACACGGGATATCTTTTGATTATTGCAATATTTTCCTGTGGTATCAAATACAGTCATTCCTGCTGAATTGGTGCGTCATAACAGATACTATCATTGAACTTATGAATAATAGAATGGTAATGAGATGATGACCGGATGATGACCAGCAAAAAGTGTCTATAATCATATTTATAACAACCAAGGTGAGAACAAGAGTCTCTGATGAGATCGATATTTGTGTCGTGCTATGTTTCACAGTGTTCGGTATATGTTCGAAAATTATTGCAAAAATGAAAGAGGACATTTTTAGCGCTTCAATGATTAAAAAATGTCAATAAAGGGTTAAACAGTTTTAAATAAATATGATTGTAAGAAATAAATATAAATGCAATATATTTTTTTAATGTAAAGTGCATACCTACTAAGTGGGGGTAACTTTATTTATATAAATTTAGTCAAGTTCGAGTAACAACGTTGACGTGACACTCTTACACAAACGATCTAGTATCGTTCAACGGACAACTTCCCTACTGTGTTTTCCAGTATTCAACGGCGTTAATATTTTGATCATTAAGTATGAAGTCGAATAGTTGAAGATATTTTGCGCATCAGAATGCAATTGCCACCAATTTACTTCGTCACTCTGTGACTTTGAATTTCTGTGTTGTGTTTGACAGTTGATGCTTCCTTGTCATGGAATCAACCATTTCTATCCAGGATAACTTAGTAGTCATTACCCATTACCATGTGCTCCAAAATGTCCCCATCATTATTCTAATGCCAGAACCACACAAAAAAGATGCCATCACGCAGAGATTGTCTTGTTTAGAAAATTGGAATCGATCCGAAAGTTGGAAATTTTACCTCGGCATGCAAAATTCATTTTTCTCCTTCTACAACGTTTCCTTGAGATGCAAGTTCAGTTAAAATCGATAGAATGAAGATATATCAGAGTATGCAAGTCAACTCAGGAATATTTCGATCTTCTTCAAGCGGCCAATTTGTAGTCGGCTCGGCAATTTTGAGCAGCAAACGTTAGTTACTGTTTCTGGGAAAGAGCCAATTACACTCCGTAATTAAGAGTTGAAGATGTGCGTTGTAGTACAGTGGATATCGGCCCGGAACGAGAAACCGGGGAGCCTAGTTCGAATTCCAGTTGAATCCATTGTATTCACTTACGCGCAAATACCCTTGGGAAAGGTATTAATCCGTCTCTTCCTTCCAGTTATGGGTTAAATAGCAGGACAGATTGGGTTCTATAGCCTTGGTCGGCAGCCAGTTTACTGCAGAAAGCAATGGCACCTACTGCGGGATAATCTTCTGCCCAGTCAGTCATGTGTCTTTCGAGACATGATCGCCCAAGCGTGTATCACGTATGGCACTTAACTGACTGAATTAAGAGTTGACCAATGCCAATACATTCAAACCCTCGATTACGTTGCGCACTACTTTTTCCAAACTGTTTAGTTTATTTAGTTTAATTCAGAAGGCTTTATCAGTCCATGCTATGACATTTCAAGCTCACTTGCTGGTCGTCAATTTGAACCAATGTTTAATCGATTGATTGATTTGTTTTCTACGGCTCATCAACCCCGTAGCATGTTACTTTAAACTTAGAAAATATTTTTTGATTGTAAAATATATATATTTGAGTGGGAGTATAATAATGGATTAGTGATAAAAGGTTTACGAATAACATCATAACTGGGGGATATGATGTGGACTAATACATTTTCCAAGGATCGTCGCGCGTAAAGTGAATATAACTTTTCCAATGGGAATTGGAGCTCGACTTTCAGATGAACAATTCCGTGCCATTATCCATCACATCAACCGCACATCAAATCTTACAGCACTTGGTATTTCCCAGTGGTCACTCATCTAGGTATTAATCAGGATCGACATTGCTTAGCTTCAGTAATAGTCCAAGAATCGGTGTTCGAACGTGATATGGCCGTAAGTCTCTAGATTAATAATTTCTCCGGACCCCTTATGATAAGTTGGAAAACGTGTCACATGATCAGAAAACTAAAGTTCTAGTCACAGGGCCATGCAGAAGACATAAATGCAATGAACATTATATGAACTGATTAATTCATTGAAATCAGAAAGATGTTTGTAGTCTGCCTCTAGGAATTAATTTAAATGTTAATAAGTCTACTTTTGTGTCAATATATTTAGATTAGGTTTTAGAAATGTGATGCAATATTACTATAAGGCATCTCGGATTTCCAAATATCGAGAATCCAATATTTTATGGAAGCCTTTCTATGAAATAGCAATATATGAGTTAACCAGATACAAGTAACAATGAGCTCGTTACGTATAATTTCTTCCCGTAAACTAGATGTTTAATTCTAAATAATTCGTCTTCAGATTCCGTTATCTGGATATAGCTTAATCGAGCATATGTCGTTTCCCTTACTTGTTGATTCTCATTTTTTCCCCTGGGCTTCAAGTGAAATGGCGCGAATAGCCAACAGCGTCAATACTCTAACACGATTTGTTCGCCTCCTTGGTTATCGTGTTTCTTTGCAGTGTCTAATTCGAAGAGACATCTACTGCAACAAATATAGCGAAGCAAGTTTCCTTAAAAGAAGGAATGCACAGAAGTATTTCTGTCAGTGTCGAATTTACTTAATCTAATTTAATTTTCTCAATTACTTAAATTTACCAGACACAGACTTAAACTTAACCCAGAACTCAATAAAAATGGTTCATTCACTCTACCACTCCTGTAGGTACCTGAGCCCTTCTGATATTCTTTACCTGTAAATGGAGTACTTTTTTTAATCGTTTCACCCTAAGCAAGGCCGTACCGCCTCTGATGCGCAGGGGGCTACATGAGAGTAAAAGTTTAGACAAGAGGAGAGTGAAGAGAAAGACGGATCAGTTACAGGGGGTGTCAGAGAAAGGACAAGAGAAGGATGGAAACACTCCACCCACGTCTATTGAACAGGTGTAGAGGCTCATCCCTTGTTCCCTGTTTAGGATGTGGTTTCCGGCTTTCTCTTTTCCAATCTTTTCACTTTTTTTTTTCAATTGGAGTAGATAGACTAAACTATCACCCGGTTCACACTCCAGCTACGTCTATTGAACAGGTGTAGAGACTCATCCCTTGTTCCCTGTTTAGGATGTGGTTTCCGGCTTTTCCTTTTCTAATCTTTTCACTCTTACGTAGCCCCCTGCACATCAGTGGCGTTACCGCCTTGCTCGAGGTGATATGATTAAAAAAAAAGGTGTGAAGACAGTTGCGAAGGTAGAGAGAAACGAAAAGAACAAGGTATACAGGGTAATGTAGAAAGAACTGGAGTCAAGTAGATAAGAGATAGGTATTGACGTGGCATTTAAATTCCTGGGGGTTGTAGCCGTCAGGCAAGCAAGTATAGGGAAGGAAGTACCACAGGTGGGAAGTGTAAGAAAAAAGCAGCTGGAGTAGAATTGTTGGCTGCATTTGGTACATTTAACTGTAAATTGGTAGGATCTTGTTGCACGAGTAAATTCTTGTGGTGGGGGTACCAGTGACTTCAGTTCGTCCGAGCAGAAGACATGAAAATATTTGTAGAATAGACAGATAAAAACCACATCCCGCTGGTAAGAAAGTGGCTGGAGTTGAACTGCCAAGTCAGGACCTATCACGTTACAGATACTCTTTTGGAATCTGTCGAGGATATTGAAATGAACAGCACAGGCGCCTGACCAGATATTACAGCAGTATTCTATGCACGGACGGATGGTTGATTTGTATACTGCATCGTTCTAAATGATGAATTATTTTCCACCCTACGACCACTTTTCCACAGACTAAATTCTTCTTTTTCTTTCTTTTCCTCTTCTTCTTCTAATTATTATTATTATTATTATTATTATTATTATTATTATTATTATTATTATTCAGTAATCTTGGAAATTTTTCGATCTTTCATTTTCCTGGTGACGTAGTGGATATAGTAGTTAGTTATACATGTGTTAGTGATCATGAGTTCGATTCTTGAACTTGGTTGTGATGAACCAAATCCAACATGAAAGAACAATAATTGATTTCACAGGATATTTTGCAATAATCAACGAGACTATCCACATCAACCAATCTATGGACACCTGATGATGACCAGAGGGTACTTGGTCTAAACGTTGTGCCTATTATAACACCAATATCAACTAAGGTGAGAACAAAAGTTTGAAATAATTCCAAGATTATTGAAAATTACTCATCTCAGAAATAAATTGAAGTTATTATTTGCTATTATTTCTGCTTACTGCCTAGTCCCAACTAGAGACCTAAGGTCAGAAATGGCTTTATGTCATTTTCCACTGTTCGTTTTGAAAAGAAATATAAGTAAATAAAAAAAACTAAGATCACACACATTTTAAATATGTTAAGTATAAGCTGCACTGATAATTACCACTCTTATTATTATCATTATTATTTGTCACCCAGTGTAATTTTTAAAAATATACTAGTACATACTACTAGGGACCCGGGTATGACGGGAAACTTCATCCGGCAGCAAGGCTTCTGGTTGAGAGGTTGTGAGGAGTATGGAACCACCTCTTAATTGCTGTTGTCCCATGTCCACTCTGACCCTGAATTGTAGCACGTGTTAGGGTCCCACCTATGGGCATATAGTTAACTCCCAAACTGGGGTCATTTTTGAAGGACAAATAGTACCAATAATACCTTTTTAAAAAGAAAATATATTACCAAACCACATTTTTGAAGGAAAAAATATTCTTAGCACAACATTTTTGGATACAAAACTAGATGATATTTTCAGTTTTCTAAAAAAAAAAAAATGAATAAAAATAAAAAAATAATTAAAATCTGAATAAATTACCCTTCTCACTATATCCGAACATTAAAAAGTACTTTAAACCTCCACCTTTTTAACGTTAAATAACCCACAGAACAAAACAAAAGTTGTTAAACAAAACTCAAGCTCAGACTCAAACTTCAACATTACAGTATCTGCTACGTCTCACCAGGGACCCCAGACAGACAACATTTTCTTCAAAATATGCGAAAAGGATGTGCGTTGTGGCGCATTGGATATCGGCTCGGAACGAGAAATCGGGGAGCCGAATTCGAATTTCATTTGAATTCATTGCATTCCCTTACGCGCAAATACTCTTGGGAAAGGTAATAATCCATCTCTTCCTTCCAGTTATGGATTAAATAACAGGACAGATTGGGTTCTATATCCTTGACTGGCAACCAGTCTACCGCAGAAAGTAATGGCAACCTACTGCGGGATAATCTTCTGCCCAGTCAGTCATGTCTCTTTCGAGACATGATCACCCAAGCGTGTTTTATGTATGGCACTTAACTGACTGACTGACCCAAAAAGAGCCAATTTTTGGATAACTGCACTTTGGTATTGTATCAAGGAAGTTGTAAAGTTTCAATGAAAATGATCCTAATGCTTCAATCACCACCGGAATCAGTTTGACATTTTATCGCAGCCTTCAAAACAATCTTAAAATATCAATTTTCAGACCACAGCGTTTTGTAATTTTTTAATTACCTTTTAGGTTATATTTTTGTTATTTGATATAACAACAAGAATATCAAAGTGTAGAATTGTTGGCTGCATTTGGTAAATCTAACTGTAAATGGGTGGGACCTTGTTGCCAGTCTGGTTGCACGAGTAAATTCTTGTGGCGGGAGCACCAATAACTTAAGTTCGTCGGAGCAGAAGCCATGAACATATTTGGAGAATAATCAAATGGAAGCCACACCCCGCTTTAGGACCTATCACGTTAAAGATTCTTCTTTGGAGCCTGCCGAGAACACTGATATGAACAGCAGGGGCGCCTGACCAGATATTACAGCAGTATTCTATGCACGGACGGATGGTTGATTTGTATACCGCATCGTTCTAAATGATGAATTATTTTCCACACTACGACCACTTTTCTTGATGAAAAGAAAAATTTTTAGCACAACAGAATCGGAAGAGGCTGTAAAAATCATAGTCCTAAAATATTTTGGGCTTTTCACCTTCAATTATTACGCAATACATATGCTCGTCTTATAATTTTTTTAATACTATTCCCTTGGATTTATGCTGTTGACATATTTTACGAGTCTCAACCAGTTATTTATAGTTAGAGATAACTCAACTGGTTAGATATTGTTAAAAAAAAACAAGAAAACTGTAATATCACACACACTTTACATACATAAATAGCTACGTAATGCTGCATCTTAAGGTGGTGTAGTGGTTAGCAAACTTGTCTCGCTAAAACCATTGCAAGTGAGTTCGATCCTCACTGGGTTCTCCATACTTTCGGCCTTGTGCCACATCTAAGCTGCGCTTAGAAAATCACCATAGATATCTCCGTAATGTCTGAGCTGTACTTTTGAGTACATTTTTTTTATTTCGTTTTAAATCATAGGTTACCAGGTTATCACATCAGTAAGTTTATCAGAACCTTTGTCAATCAATCAATGCTCAAACTACAACTGAAACTTTTGATGTCATCGTGTGCTATATTTTTAAGAATTCAAGATCCTTGTACGTTGATAGTTTTTTGAAGATCTTCAAAAATACATTACAATCTGGAGGGTCTGCCATGTCAATAAACAAACACATTCTGTTTTAGCGATCTTAGATCAGGCTATATGGTTGATTAGTTTTGATTGTTGATTGTTGTGTATGTACTATAAAGTCACTGGAAATTATTACAGGTCTAGTATCTGTAACCGTATCTGGATGATGGTCATACCAGTTTCTTACAGATTTCTTCCCGCAAAAGCTGCATATTTTCCAGTGCAGATATTGGCCCACTTTATCATGCGGAGATTTAAATTCAGTGGGTGATAACACCGTGAAACCTGATACAAGATGGTCAGTTTTTTCTGGATATTTATTTCAAGATGGCCAATTATTATTCTAATGTCATTTTTCATCATGTTTCGATTTCTGCTTTGGTCTCACTACCATCCAAGTGTGCGGGGAGACCTAAGGCAGGTCGTGGTGTGTTGTTATGGCTCCATTTCATGTTTTTCTATCTTCCCTATCATCCCTAGCATTACATAGATAAAGTTTTCCTTAGTGTGTGGGCTGTACTTAATAAGACAATTTTTTGTATATCTCTTAAGTTGGGGTTTCCAGGGATTCATTCAATGTGTTGTTTTGTTCCATTTTTTATCATTCCAAGTGCACCTATCACTGGCACGACTCTTGTTTTCAATTTCCCCATTTTTTCTATTTCAATTTCCAGGTCTTTATTATTATTATTATTATTATTATTATTATTATTATTATGTCATTTTCCATCATATTTCGATTCCTGCTATGGTCGCACTACCAACCAAGTCTGAGGGAAGACCTAAAGCAGGTCGTGGCGTGTTGTTATGGCTCGATTTCATGTTTTTTCTATCTTCCCCATCATCCCTAGCGTTACATAGACAAAATTTTCCTTAGTGTGTGGGCTGTACTTAATAAGACAATTTTTTGTATATCTCTTAAGCTGGGGTTCCCAGGGATTCTTTCAATGTGTTGTTTTGTTCCATTTTTGTATCATTCCAAGTGCACCTACTATCACTGGTAGGTGCTCTTGGATTGATACAAAAATGGAACAAAACATTATTATTATTATTATTATTATTATTATTATTATTATTATTTCAGTAAATGTTAATAGTAGCACAAATTTGAATATTAAATCTCATAGATTAGACGGAATGGCATACAATTTGGATGGATCATTTTTGGGATGATTTTGAAAATATTTCTTCTTTTTGCTTTCATTTGAAAAAATAGCAACTCAAATATTTTTTTTTTCACTGCTAATTTTTTTCAAGCTTCTCCCTCCGTTCTTTTCGAATTTTAATCATGCGTAAATTAATGTCTAATTGCAAAAAATATTAACAAAAAAATGAAATATGACGATTTACAGCCATTCGTTATTTATTTTCTTTCGATTCATGTTCTTTTATTTATTTTTATTTAGTTTCTGTTAAAACATTCATTCGTTTCGGCGTTTCATTTTTTGTACTCATTACTTTACAAGACGTTTTTATTAGCATAATTCGACAGAAGCTACCAGAAAACATGTAAACATGGCGTCATAATTAATGTAATATAACGTCTGCAAAAATCTTCTTTCTAAATTTCAGACTGAAGGACGCGTGTTTTGTGAATTATGGCGTCTGAATTAAATATAATTTGTTTTAATATTTAATTTCAAGAAAATCTTTTACCTTTTTCCAGGTAATCTCACCAAAACAATGACAGCTATATTCATTTAAAATTATTAAAATATGATGTTGATGAAATAAATTATTGCCCGAAGCATGAGCCAAATTTATTTCCACATGTAATTTTGAGACATCCACTTTAATTAGTTTGTGTAACTCGTTATATTAGTGTTAGGATTCGTTATATATATATAGAAATCATATTCTCTCTAATAAAAAACTAGATAGGTTTTATGAAATCATGTTTTGTTTTTCGGAGCCGAAGAAGACTTTGTTTTACAATTCACCAATGGATCAAAGTTTGAACGTTTAGATTTTGCCACAATAGGAACAATGGGAATCGGTGTTGGGGCCAATGTCAAAGACGCACGCATGTGCAGTTTACTTTGAATATTGATTTGCTGACATCGGGTTTCTTCGAAGTTTGCAGGGGCTGGGTGAACTACGCCACTCTACCAATATCCGTCGGCAGTGTATTTCTCTAGATCCGTCATCCTGCGTCTTTGTACTGTTTCTTTGATCGGGGTGGATGCTTTCTGCTACATTAAGCTCATCGCACAGAATGTGTATAGAAAAGTGATGTTGCTCTATCTAGATGACGTGACAAATCCATCGGACTTGTGATTTGATGACCATTGATACAATGCTGGTTGAGTCCGCAGCTCCAAAGCTGGTGATGCGATATTGCAACGCGATTCTGAGTATGAAGTGAAAAGCACATATGTAGAATTTTTCGATGCGTTTGTGGTACACGTTCTAGGTTTTGCATCCGTAAACAAGTAAAGCAAAGACCATTACGTTGTGCTTCCAAAATCAATTGTTTATTCCCTCTGATTTTAATGTGCACGATACTTTTTTTTTAATCATTTCACTTTAAGACGAGCTTTTTTACTGCCAATGGTTTGCAGGAGGTTACATAGGAGAAAAATGATATGAAGGACAGGTTATAGGGGGTGTCAGGAAGTGGGTAAGAGAAGGATGAAAATACTGGTGTGATGAGAGTTGAGTGGATGGAGAAAAGAGCATGAGAGAAAGAGATAGGAGATAACTAAAAAAAAAAAAAAGAAGTAATGGCTGTTCGGAATGAATTTTCAAAGATTCATCTGAAATTCATATGTATAAAGCATAAAGTGACCGAAATTAAAAAGGATAAATTTTTGGATAAGTAAAGATACGACCAAGCATAAAAAAAATGCTCACAAGATGTGCAAATGCACACACGTCGCACACGCACATAAATTATAAACTAGATCTCGCATAAACCAACTAGAATTGTGATATCAAAAGACAAACACACGAACGCATTGTGATACACAAAGTCAACAAGATTAGTCGCATTAACACAATTTGAAAGGAAAAATACATGAGAGGTCTGCTTCATCAGTGAAAAAGGAAAACACAAAATGAAACCAGAACTTTCTTTTCTCATCTATATTTCATTCTCTGATGAATATTTTATAAAAGCAAAGTATGTCAAATTATAAACGTATCTTACTTGTACTGTATCCTATGTACTATATATATATATATATATAAAAGACAAGATGAAAACTATATTTTTCTCGCCTACGCTTTTCGTCCCGTGACGGAATTTATCTAGACAAAGAGTTGAAATTAATTTTATTTTAAATATGGAATCGAAAAGAAATATAGTTTTCCTCTTGTGTTCTTTATTCTCATATTTATGTATGCATTACACACACATAGAACGATTTCTATCTATCTGTCTGTCTGTCTGTCTCTCTCTCTCTCTCTCTCTCTCTATATATATATATATATATATATATATATATATTGTCATCCGCAGACAGATCTGTTTCGCCGTATCACAGCTCATCAGTACGGTTAAACTCCGATTGCTTTTTTACCCAGGATTGAAATCCGACCGAAATGGCGTCAGTCGGCGACTCTACCCCTGGGCTATGGGAGTTCGGTGGAAGTAGGCAGACTTTTTAGCGCATATCTTTATACACGTCCAATAGCTAGCGCAATCTAATTCATTTCACTGAATGAGCGATGCGTATGTCGAAAAGTGACTTAGATCTTGCAGTCGCGAATATATTTTTCATAAATAGCCTACCGTAATATTTCGTCACCAATTTTCTTGTCAAGAAATCTACAATCTACTTTTTGCTTGAATGGATGCGTAAGAAAATGAGACATCTCTTCGCAAAATGTTGTTTTTCAATGTTTTTTTAAGTAAGTAAGTTTGATTTAATCTCGTACGCAATTCATCAAATTAACACTTTCTGTTTTAACGAGACTGACACATTTTTATTTTTATTTAAATAAAAAGCTTACCTAACTTTCTTTTTGCCTGACAATAGGTACCAAAAATGGTGCTGAAAAATGGTGCATAACTGGAAAAATGAAACTAGTTATTTTGACATATTGAAACATTTCTTTAAGTAATAATATAAAAATGTTAATCAAATTAATTGTTAATTTGATGTATTGTTTGAAAGTTAATAAAATTTGCAAAAGAAAAAAAAATAGAATATATAATTCTTAGATTTGCTTCATAAACCAGAAAACGTTCCAACCTCTGATATATATATATATATATATATATGTGTGTGTGTGTGTGTGTGTTTGTGTGTGTGTGTGTGTGTGTGTGTGTGTGAAAAATTTATGTATATAATTATAAATACCAATATATATATATATATATATATGCAATTTGTTATATATATTATGTTATTTATATATTATATATGCGTGGTACTTATTTAAAAGCGCTCAATATCAGTGACAGGGCAGACACATTCATATAGATAGGTGTGAGTTTGTAACCCTGGGTTTCACGCTCTTGCGATCGTCAGATAAACTGATTAATTTTTTATATGTAGGGTTGCGTATATTCGTGTATTTTTGTGGAAGTGGGGGAAATCTGTCCGCGTTGACATCGCTGCACTATTCGAATACACAAACCGAATGCGTATGTATGTGCGCAACGGCACACCTATACATATATATGGCGAGCCCCGCACGATTCGCATGTGTATGTTTATGCAAGCCTAAGTGAGCGAACGCGCATTTGTGTGTGTCCTTGCGCGCGTTAATGGTTGTACAAATGTATATATATATATGTCTGAGTCTGTCGTGACGACAGATTTACCCCACTTCCTAAAATGTCTGCGTCTGTCATGACGACAGATTTACCCCACTTCCTAAAATGTCTGCGTCTGTCATGACGACAGATTTCCCCCCACTTCCACAAAAATACACGAATATACGCAACCCTACATATAACCAATTTTTTAAAAAATTAATCAGTTTGTCTGACGATCGCAAGAGCGTGAATCCCAGGGTTACAAACTCACACCTATATATATATATATATATATATATATATATATATATATATATATAGTCGATAATAAAGAGTCCAAAATGAAACTAAACGTCCGGAAAACTGAAATTAACCATGTACAGATATTCATATACCTGGCAAATGATGTAACACAGGACGGTAAGTGCGACCATGAGATCCAAAGTTTTAAAGGACCAAGGATACATTCTAAAAGCTGATTAGTGTACTGAAATAAAAAAAAAACAAAACTTTCGTTGAAAGCAAAAAAAGGGAGTGCTTGACTATGTGATATCTGTCCTTCAATATGACAGCAAATGATGGACAATCTCATCCAAGATGAAGGAAATACCTGAAGCAACTGAAATGTGGTTCTACAGAAGGATGCTGAGGATACAATGGACCGAACATGTTAGCCACGACGAGGTTATGGAGAATATGGAAACTCAAAGGAAACTTATACTTAACATGACGAAAAGACAGCTGAGGTTTCTTGGACATGTAATGTGGAAGGAGGGGTTAGAAGATCTGAGACAGAAGGAAAGAAAGACCGGGAAAGCAATGCATGCCATACTTGATTGGTTTGAGAAAAGGGTTGACATATTAGGTTTCTGTGGGGGGGTTACATGAGAAAGGATCTTAAAAGCTACAAGAGAGATGCGGGGAGCTATGATCACCTACATCCTGAAGGAATACAGCACAATGAAAAACATGATATATATATATATATATATATATATATATATATATATAAGATAAATATAGTAATGATCCACGTACACTGTCTTAATATGTATAGGATAAACTACTAAAAAGTTGTAACTTTAAAAATGTATTTTTTGACAGTATTTACTTATTTATATTATTATATTTGATATTTCAGACCATCCTCGGCCTTTCATCAGAAACAAATGATTTTAAAATTTAAATTAGAAACGTTTTCACGATGAGCGTTCGTCCGAGAGGTTGTTTGCATCACGTGACGCAGAAAGCGACAGATTTTTTTAATATTTGCAACGTAAAACTATCTTTAATAATACGTATAAATGTTGTTTTAAAGAACATTTAAGTGTATCTAAAAATGTTTAACTATTGAAATATTTATAAAGATTCAAAACACCTAAGCTTCCTCTTTAACCCTAGCCTGTATGCATTTAGTTTTAAAATCCTGTATTTTTCTTTCTTTCTGCGTGAGTATGTAGAACTAAAATCAGAATCTATTATTAAACATTTGCAGTTTTCTAATGTGTTTTAAAATCATTTGTTTCTGATGAAAGGCCGAGGACGGTCTGAAATATCAAATATAATAATAGAAATAAATAAAAACTTTCAAAAAATACATTTTTAAATTTACGCTTTAGTAGGTTATCCTATATATATATATATATATATATATATATATATATATCTTGCATATATACAAGTAAACTATCCGTCCGTGCATGGAGTACTGCTGCAATTTATGGTCAGGCCGTTCTCCTCGGTGTTCTCGACAAGCTCCAAAGGAGAGTCTGTAATGTGATAGGTATTGATCTGGCGGCTTGACTGCAGCCACTTCCCCACCGTTGAAATGTGGCCTCCCTTTGTCTCTTCTATAAATACTTTCATGGCTTCTGCTCGGACGAACATAAGTCACCGGTGCCTCCTCAACAGGTGTTTACTCGTGCAACCAGAATGGCAACTGGGTCCTACCCATTCACAGTCAGGTTAGCCAAATGCAGACGACAATTCTACTCCTGCAGCTTCTTCTATCGCAATTCCCGCCTGTGGAACTCGCTCCCATATTCTTGGTTTCCTGAAGGCTACAACCTCCAGAAATTTAAATGCAATGTCAATACTCATATATTAACCACTGGCCTCTAGCTCTCTCCCCACCCCCGTATATTCTTCCCTTTCTCTCCACCTATGTATCTGTCATCGCACCTGCATTCTCAGCTTTCTATTGCTCCTTTCTAACTAGTTTGTACTCTTCACTCTTTTCTAAGTAATCTTTTTACAGTTATGTAGCCCCCCCTGCTCATCAGTGGCATTTCTGCCTTGCTCGGGGTGAACCGATTATATATATATTCTCCGCCATTGCTGCATAGGTAATTTCAGTGAGAAAAAAAAAGCAAGGTGCATTAGATGTCGAAAAAAAGAGAAGAGGGTAATGGAAATCATGGAGTTAGAAGATGGCAATTGACGTTGTAGTTAAACTTTTGGAGACTGTATTAGGTTGTCCCAAAAGTTCGTAAACACTTGCGAAATGGGTCTGTCTGGTCCAGCTCAATCGAGGCAAGCGATTGGTTCAGAACTGGCAAGAGACACCGTCGGTTCCAAAACAAGATCGATTCGGCAAGAAAGTCATGTTGTGCGTTTGGTGGAACTTTGAAGGAATCGTGCATTTTGAGTTGGTTCCAAATGGTAATGCAATCAGTGCCGAACATTAATGTCAGCAACTTGAGCGGGTCTACCAAATGTTGAAGCAAAAGTACCCGGCTCTGATCAACCGAAAGCGCGTTTTGATGCAGCAGGACAATGCCAAGCCACACACTGCCAGGAAGACCAAAGACAAGTTTGAAAAGCTGGACGGCGTTAAGGTTCTGCCACATTCAGCCTACAGTCCTGATTGTGCTCCATCAGATTACGGTCTTTTCCGCTCAATGAAACACTTTTTGAAAGGCCGCCGATTCAACCCGTTTGATGAAGTCCAAGAAGCATGTCACGAATTCTTTGATTCGAAAGTGGCTGAATGGTACTTTATCCAGATCCGAAAGCTTGCAGATCGATTGCAGAAAGTCTTGTAAAATGATGGTCTTTATTTTGAGCAATAAATTTTGTTCATTTTGCGAGTAAAATTTCAGTGTTTTGCAAGTGCTTACGAACTTTTGGGACAACCTAATAGCTTCGGTACAATAACATTCATATTGATAATAACTCTTTCAAAAATATAGGAATTACCTCTCGAATTTAATGTCTGCTGATAAGGTTCATATAAGTTTATTTTGTCAGCCTTAGCATATCTCATATTGAGACGTGGGTAAGTAGTGGTGTCATGTGCATAGATGACTACTTGGGAACTGATTACAACAGGAAAATCATTGATGAGGATCAGAAAAAGCGTAAGACCCAGGAGAGAGACTTGAGGTACGCCCGCTTTTGTATGAAAGGATCGGGAAACTTGCATGATAAAAACAACTTTGTTTTCGCAATTTAATTAGAGCAGTTAGATTACATCAAACAATATTTCAGAAATACTGTAACTTTAGAGTTTGCACAGAAGGCCAGCATGTAATCTCTGTCAAATGCCTTCGTGAGCTAAAGCGCAACAGGAATTTTTTAGGGTAATTTTTCTAAAACAATCCGTTTTTTTAAAATCTTGGATAGCATCGATGTGCTCGATTTTGATTATTTATTTATTAAGTAAATTTACATTTAACGCTTAAAAGTAATCATTTTTATATGTCTTCATTAACCATTATTACATTTAGTTTCCTACTTATTTGATAATAGTTTGGTTGTTTTAGCTGAATGCTGATAGCTTAAGTATTAGGGTAATAATTATGGAAAGTGAAGTTTATAGCTTTATTCTGTTTATTGTTGTTTGAATATATATACATACTTACACATACAGATTAACGCAACCCTCCATACATATATATATATATATATATATATATATACATATATATATATGTGTGTGTGTGTGTGTGTGTGTGTGTGTATAGGCAGCAAATTTTCTTTTAGACATGCCAGATTGAATAAATTGCAAACATTGTGTTTGCTTATTTTTAACAAAATCTTTTCATACTCATGTATAATCTTTCGCGTATTATAATTGAAAGATGTCAAACATTAGCTGTAACGTTGACAGATGCTATTATCATTCATTTTTCAAGGTATCCAAGTACTTATTTTGTTATATTTGAAGCAGAAAGAAATTACAGTAATTTTTTAGCAAAACAGCTTTGCGTTATTTTTGTTACCATAACTCACACCTCTGAAGATGATCTTGGAACGAGATTGAAAGTACTTGGGTACCTTGAGAAATGAATGATAATAACATCAGTCGACGTTACAGCTCATTTCTGACATCTTTCAATTGTAATACGCGAAAGAATATCTGTGAATTATAAACGGATTTATTAAGAATAAGCAGACACAATGATTGCAATTTATTTAATTTGACACACACACACACACACATATATATATATATATATATATATATATATATATATATATATATATAAGAATTATAAATGTACATGTATATCTACATATATATCAATACATGAATTAGTGCTTAAATGGCAAAGCATGTCTTGGTATATATGTTGATTAAATATATCTCTAAATTTATTTAAATATTACATAATTATTACATGTTGACTGTCAACACTGACAAATATTCGGCAACCCTCGCAGCCAAGGCCCACAACAAAATGAAATGCCATTCATTCCATTGAATCTTCTGCGTTCTGCGGAGAGGGGCGGGTGGTATATAATCTGCGCACGGACGGCCTCCATCTACAATCGCCTCGGCCTGTGCCTCGGAGAGCTCACTCCAGTCTAACCACCAAAGGAATAAAGTTTGACCAAATTGGTTACGAATTTATCTCATGAGATAAACGGGTGCCTATCACTGTGTATCTGACGTAATATGTAAGAAATATATGTTTGTTTGGAATTTCTGTATATTGTGTGTGTCTATGTATAGTTCTACCTCTGCATTACATGTAATCTGTGTATGCGTGTTTGCGTATAGTGTGTGTTTATGTATGTCTGTATTTCTGTGTATGCGGGAGGAGGGGCAGCATGAGAATTTCCGTCTGGACGACATGATTACTAGAGATTCGCTTGACGATGCCTTCAGTTCGAAATAGATATAATTTGTCATGTATTGATTTTATGGTGGAATGAAGATGACTCAACGAACAGAGTTATCGCCAAAAATTCAAAGCACGTATTTGAACTTTGAACTCCAGTGTACAGTTGATATTAAATATGAGCTTGGTAAAACGGCTACAGTGACAGAACGTGGAATAAGTTAAAAAGAAGATTCTTACGTTCCCTTTCACACTAACTCTTGTGGGATGGATATGAGGGGGGTGTAATGAATAACTGCTGCGAATTAGAAATCTGAGAACCGTGATCTAATTACAGTCGAGTATGTTGCATTTATTTTCACTCAAATACATATGAGGAAGACATGAATCCATCTCTTTCCCCAACTTACTGGTTAAATAGTAGAACTTGAACATAGATGAATAATATTTAGTCTGAAAATATCGCTACCTCAGATTCACTCGGAAAAGAAAAAATATTATACAATCCTCAAAGACAATGCTTAAATGGCAAAATATATGTCTTGGTATATATGTTCACTAAATGTATCTCTAAATTTATTTAATTATTACGTAATTATTACATGTTGACTGTAAACACTGACAAATATTCGGCAACTCCCGCAGCCAAGGCCGGCATCAAAATGAAATGCCATTTATTCCACTGAATCGTTCGGCCGAAAGGGGCGGGTGGCATATTATCTTAAAATAATTTAATTGTCATATTGTCTTTAAATAATTCAAATAGATTTGAGACTTATGGTCGTATCATGTTCAAACATCTGTTCTTCGTATGATCACCGAAAAAAACAACATGGAACCGGGTCAGTACCTAGGTGGGTGACAGCTTGCCAATCCAAGGTGCTGCAAGCTTGATTGGCCGGCTGGTGTCATGTCTTAAAATTATTGATCAGTGAGCAGAGTTCCTATTCCTACACACACCCTCAGACTTATCCATCACACCCAGATAGGGCAGCAACTTTTGTTGCTGTTTGTGTAACAAACTGTTTTTACGGGGCAGGGTTGATAGCCCTGCACCCAACACCCAAACCTGGAGGACCGGTGGACCATTCTTGGTCCTTACGTTTACAGCACCTGGTATTCCCAAATAGTCACACATTTAAGTACTGGCAGGGCTCGATGTTGCTTAACTTCGGAGAACGGACGGGAACCGGTGTATTCCTCACTATATAGCCGTATGCCCTATTCCTACAGGATTCCTTAAATTCACTTAGGTGCAAATACACTTGGGATAATTATTACTCCATTTAATTTACCTCAGCTATGGATTAATTAGTAAGATTTGTCTCCCGAAACAGTTGATATTTCTAAATAAGTATTCTTGCAATATAAAGTTATTCTCTGACTTCAACTAAACTTCATATGTTTGATAAGACGTAACAAATGAAACATTCAATAAAAAGGGTTGATAAGCCGTAAAAAATTATATGAAAATGTATTATGTGTTTTACCCAACAACTTGTCTTTCGTGGGAAAATAACTTGGTAGACTAGGCTTTCTGGAAACCGTTATAGAGGAAAGACTGATATTATTCGAAGCAGGCAACATGGAGAGAATACCGGGAGAAAAACTTTTATAAGGAAACGTAATAAGTTGAAAATATTTTAAAGAAAAAAATTTGTGGAGAGCAATGGCTACTTAAATCAAATGAAAAACAGTTAAATCAAATGAAAAAAACTGTAAAAATGTATTAACACAATTAAGAAAAACCTATGAAGAGACTAAATAACAAAATGGGAACATTTTTGCACAAAAAAGTATTTGTGTATACTGTGTTGCGTATATGAAGGATATACATATATATATATATATATATATATAGTAATGAACCTAATCACATTAAGGCAACACTAATAATAACAGACTAAACTTCCGAAAATAGTGCTAACTTAACAGTAATTTAAACCGTCTTGTAACCCGGCGAGAACTACCACGTGCATCAAATAATAGGGGGAGAAAAAAAAGAAACAAACAGCGCACAAGAAGAATACATCTTGTGCCCATTAGAAAGAAAAAAAAACCAAGACGATACCTTAACAATGAAGTGCTCGATACGAAAGTACGAAAGTAGAGCGAGAATACAAGAAATCTAGACGTGAGCAACCACCTACCGCGGTTCTTCGGGGTAAGAAGAGCCTCTTACCCTGAAGAACCGTAGTGTGAAATCGCGGTAGGTGGTGGCTCGCTTCTAGATTTCTTGTGTGTATATATATATATATATATATATATATATATGTGTGTGTGTGTGTAGAGAGAGAGAGAGAGAGAGAGAGAGAGAGAGAGAGAGAGAGACCACAGGTAAAGGAATAATAACGCCTTCGAACAATACTGTGTCAGACACTTTTTCTTCTCAACGTTAATCCACCGAATATGTCTATTATATGTCATATATATATATATATTGTTTTTACACGTCACGTGATCATTGCAGCACGATACTCCGGGTTATTTCAAGACAAGGTCGACTGTGTTTGCTCTCTGGCGATCCGTGATCGAAACTAAGTGTCGTCAGTGACAGTTTATTCTTTTATGGCATATCCCCTTTGAGATAATTTATTCTCCAGACTATATTTCTTCAGCTTCGTTTCAATATTTAGAAATTCTGTTGCTATTTTTTCTCTTCCCTTCGTTCCACTATTTTTGATTGCGTGGCTACGTCGAACGTGTCATTCAATATTTCCGTAGGTACCTCTTTTCGGGAACTATTTAAATTGATTTAGATGTCACATAATTTCCCACCTTTGTCCCTGTATCATGCATGTCATTTTGCCGATGAGGTTTTTTTATAACGCCATCTTCCGATAACACTGTTCTACGTTGATTCATTTTTTTATAAAAATTCCTTATCTCCAGGTTTGAACGATTTACTTATTTTATTTCTTGATGCTTTCGCCTTACATTCTAGCAGTGTTTTTTTTAGAACGGGCTAAATCTTCCTATCGAATATTAACTCACGCAAGCGCAGAGACGCTATTCGGGTTTGCTATTATTCTGAAAACACTCAGAAATTATTGCATCATTACTCTATCTGACTCATCTCTGTCTGACATTTTAGGGATCTTTTAACCGTATCGACAAATCGTTCCGCTTCTCTGTTTGATCTTGGATGATAAGTGGGGATGTAATATGCTAATGATTTTCATAAACGCTCAAATTCATTAGACATGAATTGTGTTACGTTATCTGATACTATAGAGTTGGGCACACCGAACCTTGCAAAAATCTCCTGTTGAAAATTTATCGTTACCGCGGTAGTCAATCTTCTACATTTTAATATTGCTGGCCATTTAGTGTAACTATCGACTACCACTAGATAAAAATCTCCTTTTAACCGTCCCGCGAAGTCTATATGTATTCTGTAATATGGCATATCGGTTTTTGGCCATAGTGGAAATTTTATACAAGGTGACTGCGCTGCCAAAGCAAAACCTCTGCATGATTTCATTAAATTTTCGATGTCTTCATTCATTTTTGGTCAATACATATAAAACCTCATTAAGGAATTCTTTCTAGAATTTCTTAGATGTCCTATGGAAAATTCTTTTAGCATACGTTTTTGTAACACTGCTTGTATCCCAATTCTTTTTTGCATGCATACATACATTATTGTACAATCAAAATGGATCTGATGAAAACCACAATCGTTAAAATAGTGTAAAGATGATCTAGTAACAAGTCCAACGTTAAGAATTTCTTGCTCTCTTTGAAAGCACTTTGACATATCTCTGACAAATTCAATTCACATCGTTCTTTAGCAGGTTATTCAAGGTTGATGTTAATTCATGCAGGTTTTTGGTATATATGCAAGATAGTTACTAACAAACCCTAAAACTGCTTGAATCTTTGTTACATTTGTTGGGCCGAGTATGCCTTTTATTGCCCTTTTCCTTGAAGTATCCAGTCGTCTAACGTTTGTATCGATAACTTTTCTTATATATTTAATTCTGGACATAGAAAATTCGCATTTTCTTTCATTGATCTTAAAACCATTTTTTTCATTCTCACAAAATATTTTTTTACATCTTCCGTATGTTGTTTTCGGGTCTCACTTTTAAGTCAGTTAGTAAAGTGCCATATGTGATACACGCTGTGGGCGACCATGTTTCGAAAGACATGACCTGACTGGACAGAAGATTATCCCGCAGTAGGTTGCCATTGCTTTCTGTTGTAGACTGGTTGCCAGCCAAGGCTATAGAACACAATCTGTTCTATTATTTAACCCATAACAGGAGAGAAGAGACGGATTAATACCTTTCCCAAGGGTATTTGTGCGTAAGTGAATGCAAGGAATTCGACTGTAATTAGAACTCGGCAACCCGATCTCTCGTTCCGGACAGATATCCACTGCACAACAAGACACATGAGCTCCACTTTTAAGTACATTATCTAAATAAGCTTATGCACAATCCAAACCGGCAAGCATGATATCCATAATCAGTTGGACTATGCTTGCTGCTACATTTATACCGAAAGAAATGCGTATTTGTATAGTCCTCTTTGAGTGTTAACTGTTAATAGTTTTGAGCAATCTTCGACTTCTGGTACTTACAGGTAAGCGTCTGATAGATCCAATTTAGAAAATTCCTTCTGGAGTTGGTAACGAGTGGTTCTATTGTTCCAAATATTATTTAGCGCCGTTAAAAAATCAGCACGTAATTGGATTTTATTTTTTAACGTAAACTGCTAGTGATGCTCATTCGGAAAAGCCTGTTTTTGAGGTCACACCTTTTTCTAGTATTTCTAAGTCTTTATTAATTGGTTCTAAAGCAGTATAATGTACACTTCTTTTTAGCTTAAATTATCTTTTGCGTCAAATTTAGCTGTAGTTTTGTTCAGGTCGCTAGACCTTCTGAGAAAACTTCAGGAAAACTCGTTTTCAATTAATTCTTTAATATTTCAGTTGCCGTAAAAGCACTAGAGTTAAAATATCTAAAATATCAAATTATGCAATCCAGTCTACTCCAAATAAATTACATGTGTTCATAATGCAAATACCACCGCTTTCCTGGTTTTTTCAACAAAAAAATGTTACAAGTGAATTCACCCAAAAATTTCAATTTCTTTCCTGTAACTCCATGTGTAACTTTGTTCAAAGTCAATAAAACTAGGTTTACTCAATTTTCTCCATGTCCATTCATTCATGATAGTGATATCAGATTTTGCAACCAGTTGGAAATTTATTTTTAAATTATTAATTTCCACAAGAACAAATTTCCTTTTTTAAGATGTTTCCACCTCAAGTAAAAACAAGTTTGAAGACTTGTTAATTTACCCTTATACTTTTGGTATTTACTCCATCGCCAATTTTGTGAAAACACCTTTGTAAAGCCACAGATACAAGAATAATAATGCCTTTGAAGAATAGAGTGGAAAACATGTATGCTACTCAACGCTCATCCACTGAATAACTACTTTGTGCGTAATATATATATATATATATATATATATATATATATATATATATATATTTCACGCGTCACATGAACTCAGCAGCACGTTACTCTAAATTACTTCAAGGTCGACTGTGTTTGTTCTCTAGCAATGCGTGTTCAAAACAAAGTGTCAGCAACGATACTTTATTCCTATATGACAGTTTCTGGCAACATATTAGATAAGACATAAATTTCTATATGTGCATAAGTGGTTCTGTGCATAAGTAGTTCTGTGCACCAGTATATGTTTAAAATAAAAAATGTCATCTATGTATAATATTACACACACACAAATATATACACACATTACATATGCGTGTGCGTGTGTAAAATTTCAGTTAGAATATATCATATACACACACACGCATACGCACACACCTACACACATAGATAGATAGATAGATAGATAGATAGATAGATAGATAGATATTGAACAGTCTGTAATAATAGATAGATAGATAGATAGATAGATAGATAGATAATGAACAGAGATAGATAGATAGATAGATAGATAGATAGATAGATAGATAATGAACAGAGATAGATAGATAGATAGATAGATAGATAGATAGATAGATAGATAGAATAAGAGACAGACAGATAGATAGATAGATAGATAGATAGATAGATAGATAGATAGATAATGAACAGAGATAGAGATAGATAGATAGATAGATAGATAGATAGATAGATAGATAGATAGATAGATAGATAAAATATCTCACGTAGCGGATCAATGTCATAATTAGTATCCTGACGTCAAAGTTTTGTAGATGAATCATCAACTTCGATTCAAATGCACAAAAACTGAAAGTACATGTATATAGATCTAAACAAAAGCAAGAAAACTTTAAGGAAAACATAACAGAATAAAGATAAGTTTTTTTTACAAAAGTCGCGAAATTTTATACTTTAAATATTTATTATTTATTTATTTTCATGAGATGAAGACTAGCAAAGTCAAAACGAGTATCTAGTTTCAATTAAATAATTTTCTATTCGTGACATATATATATATATATATATATATATATATATATATATATATATGTCACGAATAGAAAATTATTTAATTGAAACATTATATTACGATTAATGTACGTATGATTATATGTTATTTCCCCCACGACGTACAGAAGCTATCTGCAGAGACTTTAATGCGAAAACACTTCTAGAGTCCTGGGTATGACGGTAAACTGCATCCGGCACCAAGGCCTCTGACGTGTGAGGTGCATGGAACTACCTCTTAATTGCTGTTGTTTCTAGGTTCACCCTGACCCGGTGTGATACTACCTGTTAGGGTCCCAGCTATGGGCAACCTGTTAACCCTCAAACTAGGGTCAAAACACTAGGAAAGTATAAAAATAGACTTTTATAAAAAAATATACATTTTTGAAAGAAAGATATTTCCAACAATAAATCTTTAAAGGAAAAAAAATTACCATAACACATTTTTGAAGGCAAAAAACTATTGCATTAATAATTTTTGGAGGAAAAATTATTGCTAGTAGTACATTTTTGATACAAAATTGGAAGACATCATCAGTTTTACAAATTAAAATTTAAAAAACATAATTTATCAAAATCTGACTAAATCAACCTTCCCACTATAACTGAACATTAAAAAAAACTTAAAACCCCACCCTTTTGGCATTAAATAACCCACATAGATTGATATGCTGTTAAACAAAACTCAAACTCTCTAAACCATTTCAAGGTTTTCTATATGATCTACACTTGCTAATATGAAGACACATGTGGTTAAGGCATGGTGGGGCCCTGGCACATTTTAGTCCCGTTGTTCACGATACACTGGCTGATATCTCCCGTGAAAGTCGGATAGGTAGGAGAGAACCGGTTTCATTGCCTCCATGTTCCCCAAATCACAGTCCTTTGAATTTGTATCTGGAGGGCAACTTGAAACAATCGGTTTATGAAGTAAGTGCAAATAATGCAGAGACTCTTCATTAACGTGTCATGAATTCTGCAAAACCATTCGACACAGTTTTCAACATTATGGGAGCATTTGAAAGGGTCCGTCAGTCAATGATCCGACGATTGTATGCGTAAGCTGAAACAAGCGAAAAAACTTTTAAACATTTGTGTTGAGGAAAATACAAATGCTTTTTGAACATCTATTTATGAGGATATTTTAGCTTGTTTTGTTGTGAAGAACCCGTCCCAAAATTTTGTAAAAATATTTTTGATACAACGTATATATATATATATATATATATATATATATATATATATATATATATATGGGAACCTGCCGTATGCGACCCTCTTCGTCAGCGAGCACCTGTACTGACTTGGATAAATTCAGGGATTGGGAAAATCACAATTATGTCCCTTTCTCAAATGTCCATCTCGTTCGTTCCTTTATTTTATTTATTTTTTGTGTGTATCTATCTACTTTATTTCTATCTGGGTATATCTATCCCTATCTCTCTGTTCCACTACCCCTACCAACGATCGCTGTCAGTTTTTTATGTTTTTTTTCGATGTATTATCGCAGATTCTCGTTTGCTATCACTCACTTCTAAGAAAAAACTGAAACCGTATACATTTTTAAGTTCACTTAATAAATATTTTTGGGGAATAAATATTTTGGTCTCTTCTTGACTTTTGTAAATACGTTTTTTAAAATTTTTAAATGAATTATGCAAAATAAATTAAGCCATTTTCTTATGTTCTCATTTATCTATTACCAGATTACATGGTTAAAATTCTAATATGTACATTTTGATGAGTGGAATGTACGTTCCTGGCGTAAATAGGTCATGATTATGAGCGTTTAGTGAGCGACGACCTGTCGTATGCGACCAAATTTTATAGCAGTAGGGGTTGTGGCATACGACAGGTTCCACTGTATATCTATATACAGGGTAATTCAAAAGTAACTTTTTTGTTTTAAATATTTATAATTTATTTATTATGTATGTTTTGAAAGAAATAGAAAGCATATAAGATGGAATTTTATTTACAATTCGCTATTTGATTACCATCTTCAGAAGCCGCCCAACAATCGTGTTAAATGTTTTTACCAGAAACACTTGGGGTATGGAAATATAAATTCTTTTCCCACCCTTCAAGTTCTTTCAAAGTCTTCGCTTGGTATAGTAACCGTGTTCCATTAACTAACCCGAAATAAAAAAAAAAACAAGTCGCAAGAAGAAAGCCAGTATTCCTGGTTAGCCACTCATGCATAAAAGAGGGAATTTCTAGTCAACCATCATGCTTATATATATATATATATATATATATATATATATATATATATTTGGCAAAAATAGTATTCCAAAAACAAGGAAAAAGGAACTAGATGACCGGTAGATTAGAACTGAATTAAAATTAAAATTGCAGGCAACAATTTTGAAGAATGAAGAGGAAAAAAAAATTCGTATGTCAGTTTAAAAACATTTTATGACCAACAAAAGGTGACGGAAAGACTTAACGCACAAGTTTGTAAAAAAAGAAAAAAAACAACCAAACACACTCGCATATGAACTTTCGGATCTACTCACCTCTTATCCCTATATATAAACGATACGTTGGCCACCATACGTTGGCCGATACGTTGGCCATCGATATCCAAAGTTAGGAGTTTATTCGTCCAAAGAGGGTCAACTTTATATCATACAAAAACCATATAATATTAATAATAATAACTACAATAAATTTACACTTTAAACACAAGGTTCACAGCTTCTCACACCTTTTTCTTGTATACCAATTTCTCTCGTTGGACAACCCATATTTCCGTTTTTAATACAAATAGATTTGAGCAGCCTTCTTACTTTTATGCAGGTTTCACTAAAAATGACAGACACAGTATTATGGTTAAGTTTTTCTTGTAATTTTTCTTGTGATTTTATGATATTTTTTCTTTTAAGGGCATAAATTATATTGTCCGAAAATTTATCAGATCGCTTTCGCCTATACTTTTAGTCATTACCGAGGATGGATTTCTTTTTACATGTTACGGGAATGGACGTAGTTTTATGTATGTTTGTACAATAGTGTGTATGTTTATGTCCTGAACACGGTAAGCAAGTTGTTATCGTATTCACAGTTGATATGCATTGGGTTTTCTTTGTTATTAATAATACTCACATTATTTTTGTCTTTTCTGCATGTGGATGAGTGCATGATGTTTGTGTTGTCAACAAGTATGTGACAGGTAGGGTTTGAATGAGATCGAATTAACCTCTGAGAAACGCAGCGTGGGTCTTCAAGTCAATTTCTTAGTCGTGTGGCCAATATAATTATTTACGAAATTGGGTGTTTAAAGAACGCAGTTCTTCAGATATAAATCTAAAGATCTAAACTACATAAAAACAATAATTCAGAATTTGCATGTTTTTCAAGAACTTCAAATTTCTATAGTCTGTATACATTAGATGTGCGTTGTGATGCGGTGGATATCGGCTCGGAACGTGAAATCGGGCAGCCGAGTTTGAATTCCAGGTGAATTCATTGCATTCACTTACGCGCGAATACCTTTGGGAAAGCTATTAATCCGTCTCTTTTCTCTAGTTATGGGTTAAATAATAAGACAGATTGGGTTCTATAGCCTTAGCTGGCAACCAGTCTACCACAGAAAGCAATGGCAACCTGCTGCGGGATAATCTTCTGCCCAGTCAGTCATGTCTCTTTTGAGACATGATCGCCCAAGCGTGTTTCACGTATGGCACTTAACTGACTGATATACATGCCCGTCTTTTTAAGGAGTGCATATGAAATGTATACAAATAATTGATGACCTAATAATTTTGGTCATGACAAAATACTTTATATTGATTCTCTCCTTGTCCTCTCCAATGCTAATCAATTAACAACAATCGTTTCATCGTTGAAGGACTCTTAATTAGAGAAGAATTCGAATTTAGGCCATGTTCTTTGCATTCATTTTTAGTCAAATAACCTTAAGAAAAAGCTTGAATACAACTCTTCCCTCTCGCCAGTTAAAAAGCAGTATTGACCTGTTTCTTTTTCTCATAGTTCGTAACCAATTAAGGAGGACAACTCTGGATTTATAAAAATACTAAGATAATAGTGCCGTTTAAAATGACGGTAACTGTTATAAAAGTTTTAACAGCGAGATGCAATGAAATAAAAGTCTCGAAAAAATGTATTGGGATCCAATAAAGCGGAGATAAAAAATTCACAACTAAAATGGAATCCAATGAATTGTTTAATTAATTTGTTCGTTTTAAATTTTTAGACGTCCATTGTATCTATGACTCATTGCTGATCCTGGCCTTATACAAATTACTTTTCAGTCAATATAATTTCGAATGAAACATTTTATGCATTAAATGTAACAGTGAAATGGAAATATCTCTCGAAAGAAAAAATATTAACAACAGAACGACAAAAACTAATTCAACACTACGTTGAATCAAGACCATAAAACAAAACGATTGCTTAACAGTCAAACATATCTGAGTACTCCACATACTAAGTTTCAAGAAATTAAATTGCAATCTAAGAAATGTATGAGTAAAGGAACTAATTAGTTAAACGGTTCGATTTTCACGGAATCTATTTTGTCTAAATGCTGATAAATATTTTATTTATTAGCAGATGAAAGTAACCAGAAAGGACTAGAAATAAACTGCACGAAAACCGAATGCATGGTCATCAGTAAAAAGGGCAGCACAAAATGCCAAATACAGGTTGGGGATACCAGAATCAAGCAGGTACAAAAATTTAAATACCTGGTAAGCGTTATAACGGAAGACGGAAAGTGCGACACAGAGATCCGAAGGCGAATTGGCATGGCGAAGGAAGCATTCCAGAAGTTGAGTAAAGTATTAAGAAACAGGACATTTTCGCAAGAAACTAGGAAGAGAGTACTGGATTGCTACGTGCTGTCCGTCCTTCAATATGGCAGTGAATGCTGGACAATACCATCAAAAATGAAGGAAAAACTTGAAGCAACTGAAATGTGGTTCTACAGAAGGATGCTGCGAATCTCATGGATCGAGCATGTGAGCAATGATGAGATCTTGGAAATGATGGAAATGATGGAAACAAAAAGGAAATTTATACTGAGCATCATGAAGAGACAGATGAAGTTCCTGGGACACGCATTGAGGAAGGAGGTCTTGGAGAATCTGATACTAACTGGCCAGATAGAGGGAAAAGGAGACAGGGGAAAGCAACGGATAACATATTTGAAGGACCTAATCAGGTGGATGACGGAACGAGGATTGTATGGTGTAACAGGAGAAGGCTTTCTCAGAGCCACCTGAGATAGGGAAACGTGGAAGGCCATGATTCCTTACGTCCTGAAGGGACAAGGCACATAGAAGAAGAAGAAGAAGAAGAAGAAGAAGAAGAAGAAGAAGAAGAAGAAGAAGAAGAAGAAGAAGGAAAATAGTCACTAATATATTCACTAACCTAAATAGATTGACCTCACTTCCGATATTAAAGAAGACAGGAAATATGTAAACAAATAAACCGGGAATATATAAACAAAGTCACATTGTTAATTATTATACGTTTTTATGTAACCATAGTAAAGTACATAGTAAAGGCAATAGAAATGATTATGCAATTCAAAAATTACTTCGACTTGCGTATTTTGGAGTCAAACACATATTTGTTTCTTTTTAATCGATTCCTTTTGCTTTTAATAGACCCTCAAGATTCTTTGATACGTCTAATCCTTCCTCGGGAGGAAATCATGAATCATATATATGTACCATTTTCATCAGACCGAATTTTTCAGGGTAGCATGTAGTTTTCGTTCAAATAATTCAAACTAGTCACCGTGTGTAATATGGCTCATAAAACATTTACACCTTTAAGCACGCAGATAAAAATCCTCCGCATGGAAAAATTATCAAAAACTTGAGTGGGTTTTTTAATCTTTCCCCATCCAAATGAAAAGCTATGCAACATGGATAAACGAATTGCAATTTATTGTTTGTTTGTTTGTTTGTTTTCTTTTTGTTTTGTTTTTGTTTTTTTGTTTTTTATCACCATGAGAAAAGTTACAAAGATTCTTCCAAAATTATATTTCATCAGAAAAAACCAAATCACGTCGAGCCGACCAAACTAGGAATCATGGGAAAAAGAGGTCATGAAGTTTAAATCATGTTCTGTTGTGGAGAAAATAAGACAACATCTCCACGTAACACGAATGTAGTAGACAAGACACCTTAAATAATTAACTCAAGTTCAGTATCAGAGTTGCGCAAGAGCTCATCTCCTTTGAATTCACTGTCTCCGCGCGGAAAGGGACCCAGACGAGTCGAACTGTAGAGCCTCGTCTAAGGAAAATTTACATGCGCCTGGTCCTGCCTTCTGCAAGGTCTACGGGATGTTTTTGGTCAGCTAGGAAAACACCCTGTATATGCTGCACAGTGAATATTTATATCGCCAGTTTTAGCTGCCCGCAAAGCTCAGTCGGTAGAGCATCAGACTTCTGGATGTGCGTCGTGGTGCAGTGGATATTGGCTCGGAACGAGAAATCGGAAAGCCGAGTTCGAATTCCAGTTGAATTCCTTGTATCACTTACACGCAAATACCATTCGAAAAGGTATTAATCTACCTCTTCTCTCCAGTTAGGGGTTAAATAACAATACAGATTGGATTTTATAGCCTTGGCTGGCAACCAGTCTACAGCAGAAAGCAATAGCAACCTACTGCGGAATAATCTTCTGCCCAGTCAGCCATGTCCCGTATGGCATTTAACTGACTGACGGCATTCCGCCTCCGTGGAAAGCAGAAAAATAACCATAAATCTGTAAGAGTTGTGAAAAAGTGTTCGTTAGTGCATCGTTGGAGTCAGTCAAGTCGACTCATAACAATGGCGACAAGGAAACGAAACTTATACGGACAGAAAAAACAAATTTTGCTGCAGAGGATATAATAATGACGTTGTGTATTCTATTTGTAGCGCGTAAATAAATATTCTTAAATCTAAACGTATTTATAAATGGAACTTTGTCTGTGTGTGTGTATCCGTTACTTATAGACTCCGAAACAGCTGAACCGATTTTCTTGAAAATTTACACAGTTGTACTATAAGAGTCTGCGAGTCTTCTTAGCTAGGTTTTGTGTCGAGGTACACCAGATAAATATCGAATATCGATAATCGAATAAACCGGGTTATAGAAGATGTGGTCCGATTTTAATCAAATTTCATACACTCATAGACAAAGACATAAGAAACGATATTCAGAAGTTTCAAGGTTACAGTTCTTACAATAGTGCAGAAAATCGATTATATATATATATATATATATATATAAAAGCCAAGATGTTTGTGTGTGTGTCTGTTTACCAGCCCGGAAGAAAATTTGATATCGATACCAGGAAATCAGAATTTGACTTACACCGATTCATTTTTCTTTCAGTCTACGGAATTGAGTTATGGGATTTGCTAATAATTATTTATTGCAAAAAATATAAGTGGACAACTGACCATTTTCTAAAACAATGTGAAAATTTAAACAAAGAAATTTTTTTTTTAATCATTTCAGCCGAGGAAGGCGGAAATGCCACTGATGTGCGGGGGGGGGGGCTACATTACTGTAAAAAGATTAATTAGAAGAGAGTGAGAAATACAGATCAGTTAGAAAAGAGCAATAGAAAGATGAGAATGCAGGTGTGATGAGAGTTACATAGGTGGAGGGAAAGGGAGGGATATACGGGGTACGGAGAGAGCTAGAATCCAGTGGTTAATATATGAGTATTGACATTGCATCTAAATTCTTGGCGGTTGTAACCATCGGGAAAGCAAAGAATATCGGAGAGAGTTCCACAGGCGGGAAGTGCGAGAGAAGAAGCTGAAGGAGTAGAATTGTCGTCTGCATTTGGCTAACCTAACTGTGAATGGGTGAGACCCAGATGCCAATCTGGTTGCACGAGTAAACACCTGTTGTGGAGGCACCAGTGTCTTAAGTTCGTCCGAGCAGAAGCCATGAAGGTATTTATAGAACAGACAAAGGGAGGCCACATTTTGTCGGTGGGTAAGTGGCTGCAGTCGAGCCACCAAGTCAGTACCTATCACATTACAGATTCTCCTTTGCAGCCTGTCAAGAACACTGAGGTGAACGGCAGGGGCGCCTGACCATAAATGGCAGCAGTACTCCATGCACGCACGGATGGTTGACTTGTATATATGCAGGATGGATTCAGGCAGAAAAAAACATTCTGGATCGACATAAAGACCCAACCTTCTTAGCAGTAGATTTAGCTATGGATTCGATATAGAAATTGATAAGATGATTTTTTCTAAATGTTGTTGGATGATCGCTGCTCCAAAGTCTAAGCAATATTTCAAGTGATAAAGTGTTGACGTCAGTATTTAAATCAAAACGTAGTGTACCGTCCGAAGCTAAGTCAAAGAAGAATTCGTCAGACTTGAAAAAAATTAAGTATTTGTAAAATTTGACCACTTGAAATGGGTAGGAGAAGTGGTGTATGTAAGGAAAAATAATAAAATTAATAATCGTGCTGGGTTTTTGACGGTTAAACAAATGTTTAGAGTCAGATGACAACCCATTACTACTACCAGTAGAAATTTTTAGGAAATTAAATATTGGAAAATATATTTCGAAGTTTAATCTTTTTGAGGTGCATTATCATATTCAGATTCAAGAAGAATACGCACAAGGAAATGTATAACTAACTTCTTTTTTGGCATAAAACGGCTCCAGCAATATTTGAACATACTATGCGCGTTCATGTTGGCAAGCAGATTTAACTAGATTTATGTACATATTTAATCTTGTGATAATAGGTTTAAAAATCAATTAAATTTCTTCCTGAACACTAAGAAATTCCATTTTTTATTCTGGTAATTATGAACTACGAATTTTTTAAACTTAAATAAATAATGTAACCTACATAATTCGAATTTCATTTTATTGCCATATCTACATCGTTTCGGCTTGTGCATGCTTCGACCTTCTACAGGTTATCATTGAATAAAAATGGATACAATATATTGTTACTTCCCTGGGTTTGCAGCGGAAGTTGAAAATCTTGGTTAGTCGAATAGAAGGTTGTTCTATTTATTATCATTTAGTTTTGACCCTGTCTCCAGACAGAGCACTGCTAAACATATTATTGAGAAGTGCCCATTGTCTGTAAACATCTGGCCACAACAGCACCTACCGCAATACCGACGCCAAAGCAAACAACTGTTGCTAGGGCGTGTCTATTTTTGAGACTGGCCGAGGTGCACGCATTCGGGCTCCCTTGATAAAACTGACTTTGTGTTACATAACTGACGGCAGATATTTTTTTCATTATAAGAACTTAATACTTTTGATAAATTCATATTTCCGAGCATGTATACGCCTTGATTGATGTATATGAATATTGCCTTTGATCTAGTTGTATTATCTATATTGAATAAAGAGAAGCTTACATTTAGCGTGCTTAAAATTAATGACTTTATATATATATATATATATATATATATATATATATATATACATGCGACCTGATGATTGCGCTTAGCATGAAACAGTCTGTCGTCTCTAAGTTTTGACTTCAATGTTCACTCTTATTATATATATATATATATAGTTAGTTTTGTAAATCGCTTGAAGATACCAAAAGGCAGAAACGTACTTCGCGAAATAACTCGTTTCCAAATGAAATATATATATATATATATATATATATATATATATATGCGACCTGATGATTGCGCTTAGCATGAAACAGTCTGTCGTCCCTGAGTTTTGACTTCAATGTTCACTCTTTTATATATATATATATATATATATATATATAGTTAGTTAGTTAGTTAGTTTTGTAAATCGCTTGAAGAAACCGAAAGGCAGAAACCTACTTCCGGAAATAACTCGTTACCAAATGAAATATATATATATATATATATATATATATATATATATATATATATATATATATATATATAAAAGAGTGAACATTGAAGTCAACACTCAGGGACGACAGACTGTTTCATGCTAAGCGTAATCATAAGGTCGCATGTGACAGAAACAGTCTGTCGCCTCTGAGTGTTGACTTCAATGTTTACTCTTTTTTATTTACATACGCTCCATCTCTTATATTGAGCACTTTATCCTATAAATATAGCACACCTTAAAACTATATTTATATATATATATATTTACGCTATCACTCCCTGATTGAGCACTCTTGAGGAATGGTACACTTTGAAAAAACAGTATATACTCTAGCATCTATGCATTGCTCATTCAGTAGTGAATTAAAGCACTCTAGCTACTGGCGCATGATACATCATACGCTCAAGGTCTGCCCCCTTCTACGGGTGCCCATAGCTCAGAGGTAAAATCGCCGACTGACGTCAAGTCGGTCGGGTTTCAATCCTGGTCTAAAAGCAATTAGATGTCTAACCGTACTGATGAGTTGTGATACAGCGAAACAGATCTGTCTGCGAATGACTATATATATATATATATATAGGCGCTCGGTTCGAATTTTAACATGGTCGATTTGTCAGGAAGGTAACTTCTTGATATTATCAGTCTGGAAGAGCCAATTCCAGTGTGTGGCCACTTTTAAAGTTCCTGAAAAACAAACCACAGGTTGACCCAAGCTTTGTGAGTGAAATTAGGTAGACGGCTCTTTTTGAGAAGCCGTCGATGGTTGGGCTAGCTCGAAGTCAAAGGTCATTGTGACCGAGGGTTTGAGCTACTGGTTTTGTTCAGAGGGCTAGATAATACGCTCTCTCCCGGAAACTGTAACTGTAAGGTCTGCACAGCATCGTTGCGATATTAACCACAGGTGGGCTCTGTGGGTGTTAAACAACCACAAGTGTGCCTAAGAAAGCGTCTTCAATGGGGATTAAGTAGCCGCTCCTGTATGTGGGTATCCTCATATTCGACGATTCCCGTGGCCAGCATTTGTGTATATATATATATATTGTATGGGTAGGTTCTGATCAACCGAAAGCACGCTTTGATGCAGCAGGACAATGCCAAGTCACACACCGCCATGAAGACCAAAGACAAGTTTGAAGAGCTAGACAGCGTTGAAGTTCTGCAACATCCAACGCACAGTCCTGACTGTGCTCCATCAGATTACGGCCTTTTCTGCTCAATGCAACACTTTCTGAAGGGGCGCCGATTCGACTCGTTGAAATCGAGGAAGCGTATCAAGATGTCTTTGATTCGAAGCTGGCTTAATGGTACTTTGACCAGATTCGATGGCAGAAAGTCTTGAAAAATGATGGTCTTTATTTGTTTATTTATTTATTTATTTATTTTTTGTTGTTTTTGCGAGTAAAATTTCAATGTTTTGCAAGTGTTTTCTGGTAACCTTAGATTACTTGGCGAGTAAAATTTCAATATTTTTCAAGTGTTTACGAACTTTTGGGACATCCTAATATATTACGTGTGTATGTCTTATTCAGTAGCGTATTGTTCATGTGTAAAATTCATGTCTGTATGTGGATACTAATTCAAGTTGTCTATGCGGAAATCTTGAGAAGTGGCTGCCTCTGCGCCTAGTGGTCATTTTGATTTATATCTTGTAAAAGTTCTTGTTTGAAGAAATTTAACTTATGCTTTTAGTAATGCATAATGATCTTACATTCTTTAACTATTGAACATAAACGTTGTTGATATAATAAAGTCTCTTTGACGTGTTTTTATCGATGGAAATATTTTTACAAGGTTTCCTTCTAAATATTTTCTCCCTAATATATTGTGTTCTTTTCTTATCAAGGTTGTATTTATAAAGTTGAAGTCATGATCTAGCTTATTTTTGTGTGTTACAAGCGGATTTAAACGCTTGTTGCAATGTAACCATCTCTCATATATATATATATATATATATATATATATATATATATATAGCGAGAGATATATTTAATGTTTACAAGAGTTTTATGAGTTAGTTATTCATAATTTTATGAAAATCTGAATGTATTTGATATATAAGCAACTTTTATGACTTTGCAATCACTCAACCGTAGATATTTGAAACACTGTAAATGGCTTTTATATGAGCATGAATTCTCCCGAAACGAACATTATTCAGCGATCAAACGGTAAATGTTTGCCGTCTTATTACACAAAAGACTTATTTGTTTCTACTGAGATTAACGTTATCACTGACTGGTGTGATGAAAAGGAACTCTTTATTATGAAAGTCATACTAGAACAAAACTGTTACAAGACAACCAGCATAGATTCTTTCCCATGAGGAATTGTACTGACGATTTTACTGTTTAAATATAGCACCTATTCGACACAGCAAAGAAGACGATATGCTGACGTTGGGACTTGAATAATACGCGACGTGTTGTCGGCTGTAGAGACCAAAAGAAGCATAACCATTGCTTGGGGGATGAAATCAGGTTATTAACAAGTCATGCGTCGTTGGTTGGTAAGATTAAAAATGAGCCATGCTGAAAGTTTTCTTAGATCAATTTAGGACTGACTGTAGTTGTGAAGGCTTAAATTTACATTCTTTAACTATGGAACATAAACGTTGTTGATATATTAAAGTGTCTTTCACGTGTTTTTGTCGATGGAAATATATTTAAAATGACTTCCTTCTAAATATTTTCTACCTAATATATTGTGTTATTTTCTTGGTGAGATTAAAACTGAGCCACGCTGAAAGTTTTCTTAGATCAATTTAGGACTGACTGTAACTGTAAAGGCCTCTCTAGAAAAAGGGACACTGGCTCTGGAAGAACAAGAAAGGTTTTCAATAAGTTGTTATTACTTAACTTTATTCTTTCAAACATAAAGCACATTCATAGATTATTCAATTATATATTCGCCATTATTTGCAATAACTAGTTGTCACTTAGATGTAGGACATGAAGGTGTCTGGTGGGCGCCCGGTCTTGCCAACGCGTTGCTTTGTCGTTTAATCAGATTCTGACATTCGTGACAATATATATATATATATTGTAATGTTTGTTACAATGGTTTTTAAAAGCATAGTATCACTACACAAAAAATTTCACGTTTCGGAGCTACGTTTGCACCTCATCTAAGTTTAAATTTTTGTGTAGTGCTACTATGCTTTTATAAACCATTGTAACGAACATTACAATATAAAGCCATACGTTGTACTGAGCACTCTTTATAAAAGTAAATGCATGAATAGTGGGTTTAAAACCTACGTGTTCCATAACTTTCTTACACTATATATAAAATATATATATATATATATATATATATATGTGTGTGTGTGTGTGTGTGTGTGTGTGTATAAATATATATATATATATATATATATATATATATATGCAATTTGTTATATATATTATATTATTTATATATTATATATGCGCAGTACTTATGTGAAAGCGCTCAATATCAGTGATTGACCTTACATATTCATTAAAGATAGGTATGAGTTTGTGACCGTGGGTTTCACGCTCTTGCGATCGTCAGACAAACTGAATAATTTTTAAAAAAATATTGGATATATGTAGGGCTGCGTATATTGGTGTATTTTGTGGAAGTGGGAAGAAAGTTCGGAGGAATAATGTGTCGTCGTGACAAACGCAGAGATAGATACACACTTGTAGAGCAATTGACGTACGCAATGACACACACACGCGCGCGCGCTCGATCACCGGGGCTCAAACAAACATAACTATATGTAGACCGTATTGAGTTAGGCATATATATGTATACGTGCCGTTGCGTACAAACATACGCTTTGGATTGGTGTATTCACATATTGTATTTACCGAATTTTGAGTGTAGCGATATCAACGCGCAGACGGTTGTCTATTTCTGTTCTCTGAACAATTTTTTCTTGTACGTACATATGTACGTTTGATGTGGCCTGCGAGAAACTATGATCGGTAAAAATTCCTATTATTTTTAATTATTTTAGGCTGTATTGTTATTTTAAAATCGGTTATTAGCTTGTTTTTGGTGGTTGCACATATTTAAATCGTAGAAATTCTACTTTGTAATGCTTGTTAGTTTTTATGTCGTGGTATTAATTTTGCTGAAGAGAGGAGTAATTTACATTAATGATGATTGCTGACTAATACGGCAAAAGTAACTGCAATTATTATGATGGTAGTTTGAACTGGAGAATAATTGATAGGATTATATACTTGATACCATAATCCTATCCATTATTCTCTAGTTCAAATTACAAAAAAAAAAAGAAAAAAAGAAAAAGGAACCGCTGATACCAGGCGGGAAGTGTGAGAAAACAAGCTGATGGAGTAGAATTTGTGTTTATATTTTATTGGTTTCACAGTAAAAGGGTTGAACCTAGTTGCTAATCTTGTGGCTCGATTAATCCATATATAGGGGCACCAGTGAGATAAGTTCATGGGAGCAGATAAATATTTGTGTGTGTGAGATAGAAAGAGAGCGAGTGTGTGAGTGTGCGTGTTTGTATTTGCGTGTGTATGTGTGGTTGTTGAAGAACATACAGACACTTAATTCACAATCTCTAAATACTGAAAAACGAAATAATAACATTTTACAAAAAGAAAAAGATAATTTCAGAATATTATGTCTATTTCGATTCAGAGTTTATTCATTGTTTGACAAATGGTAGTCTCTTGCTATTTGAACCAATCCTTCATTAGAATTACACGCTGAAAACAATACAGATGTTTGAGAACGGGATTGTCAGTCAATGAGTTGCCTCTTGTATTATAAGCAATATACGACATAAGGAAAATATAAAAAAAATTAATAGTTATGCTTCTACATTTTTATTCTAACTTGGATCATGAGAAATAACAATTAATACTATATAAAACATAATTTTAAAGTGTGTGAAAATCCGTTAGCCACAGTAATCTAATCGAGTATATTTTATAAGAAAGAATTGTTTTGTATAAGTTAATGAGTCGGCTAAACAGTTCTTGGTTGATAGAATTTATTTAGCATCGTAACAAAGTCTATAGGTTACTTTATGCAGAGGTCTAAATATTTTGAACACAATTGTGTGCCTTTAAATATATCGGACGTTTTGGTATAAAATGTATTGCTGGTAGTTTTACTATTAGCATGCATTTTTATACGCGCATTTTGTTTTATTTGATAGAAGGGTCACTATTTATACCCTAAGAGGTGCTTCTACCTCAGGTCAAGTTGAGCTTGGGAACAATAACATTACGAGGGAGTTCCAAGATTCTCAAAAGCTCTAATCTTCAAATAAGTGGTCTTGTTGCCATAGAAGGTTTATCTATCTGTAACTTTTTTTTTTTAATCATGGCGTTATTCGTCATTTTTCTTTTCTCTCAAGCAAGCGTTTTTCTTTGTTGTTTTTGTTTTGCTTTTGTTTTTGTTTTTTTGGGTTTTTTTTGGAGGGTTCTGTTTATTCATTTCACTCTAAGCGATTCAATAAAGCCACTAAGATGTAAGGGGTTACTGGGAGGGAAAGAGAATGAAAAGACTTTAGTGAGGAGAAAGGACAATAAAAGAACAGGTTTCAGGAAGACAGAAGATGGCAATAAAGCCACTAAGATGTAAGGGGTTACAGAGGTCGAAGGTATAAAAGCAAATTAAGATTATTACGGAGAGCCCCCACCACTGCCAAAATAAAGAAAAAAATTAGTTAAGAGGAATTAAAATAAAAAGAAGTAACGATTGATACAGATTATAAATCTTTGAATATCAACATTAACTGGAAAGCAAAAACCCTGAAAAGAGTTCTACAGGCGATAGAAGTTCCGGATACACCTATAAGTTTCAACTGTAAAATTACGAGACATATCTGCCAAACTAGTACTGCGATTAAATTCGAAATATTGGGTTAATAAATACGAAAGCTGATCAGAAGAAATACCATGAAAATATTCATAAAAAATGGTGCAGAGGAGGAGAGCATCTTTACGGCAGTCAAATAATGACTGAAGGCGTGTTATAAATGCCAGTTAATTGTAAAAGATAGAAGCATTTTTGGATTTAGTGAACATTAATATAGATTTTTCAAGGACATTATACATAAAATATAATTCATGTCAAGAAATTAAAGAAGTCACCATGAAATTCAATGTCCATCAAGAAGAGAACCTGATCACTGGCGACAGTATTATGTACGGGAATCATCCTTATTGATGCCAAAGTACGTTTTGTTCTCAGTGTCACCAGATTGCATACTTGACAGAACTAACCTAACGAAGGATATTCATCTTTGCATGAGGAGTTCAAGAACAATTTTTTTTATGCTGAAGGCTATTTGGGCAAAATTAGTAGTATATATATATATATATATATATATATATATTAAACATATGCTGGTAAATATAAAAGACAATGAATGTCCATTATGTTTAATCATGAGCCGTTCTAAACGTCGTATTTTCGCTTTAGTTTCAGTAGAAAATAAAGACAAAAATTCTCCAACAATTGGATAATTATTTATTGATTTGCTTCTAAGCTTTATATATATATTTCAAAACATGTACTGTTAAATATGAAAGACAATCAATGTCTATTATGTTTAATCATAAGCCGTTCTAAACATCATATTTTGGCTTTAATTTCAGGTGAAAATAAAGACAAAAATTTTCCAACATTTGGATAATTTTTTATTAAGTTGGTTCTAAGCTTTCGGCTCACATGAGCCATCTTCAGAGAGTTTACAAGGACGTTAACATAAAAACATCTTTATTACAAGAACTGCTTTTCCTCACTCTACGTAAGAATGTCTTGCCTACCAATCAACAAAGTCTCATTGTTTATCAGTATAAGTGTCGGTGCGACACCGACTATGTGGGCAAGACAATTTAGCGTTTGGAGGTAAGGATAGCGCAGCACGTGCCGAGTAGAGTCCGCAGACAGGAGCAATCGCAGATTCATGAGTCAGCAATCGGCGAGCAACTCTTGAACACAAGCGACTGCAGGACACAATATTACCCGAATTTCTTCTCTGTCTTCCACAGGGCTAGGACGAGACTCCATCTTGACATCTTGGAGTCTCTAACCATCAACATACAACGTCCTGTCCTGTGCAGACAGAGAGTATTGAAATATAAGTCAGAACACTTTGGGAAAACTACCGCCCAACATAGGCAATGGCCGTTTTTTTTCTCTTTTTTTTTTAATCAATCTTGTGTTTTTAACCTAAGACGTTGTTCAGAATTGATAAAAACTTCTCTGTTTTAATTGCTGACGATATATTTTTAAAAAACGTGTCAGCCGAAAGGAGGCTTAAATCCCACTCTTATATGTTTTATTTTGCCTTTTTAATTGAGATACATTTGTATCTGTCTTAATAAAAAGAGGATACATTTAAACATAATTGTTAATTGGTGTGGAATGGAGTACAGGGAACTACACAAGGTAATAAGGAGAAAATTCAGACAGGCTAAAGAGGAATGGCTCAATGACAAATATACAGAAGTAGAAAGAGTGAACAGGCATAATAAAGCAGACATCAATAAATAAATAAAAGAACTGACAGGAAAATAACCTGCTTTTCAACAGGATGTATAAAATCCAAGGATGGAACAATCATTTGGGAGAAAGAGGAAATACTGCAACGATGGGAAGAATATACAAAAGATCTTTTCCACAACAAGAGAGAGCAACCGATAATACACAAAGATGTTGACGGACCAGAAATATTAAAGTCTAAAGTGGAATCTGCAATAGCCAAACTGAACAGAAACGAAGCAGCGGGACCAGACGGCATAGTCATAGAGCTGCTGATAACCCTGGAAGAATTTGGCATAGAAAAAATTACAGAAATAATAAATGAAATTTATAATAGTGGTATAGTACCAGATGACCTCAGTCGATCTACATATCGCTGCCTAAGAAGCCATGAGCGAACGAGTGCGAATTCCACAGAACCATCAGTTTAGTGAGCCATGTAACAAAACTGATTGTCCGAATCCTGATGAATAGAGCGAGAAACAAAATCAGACCATAGATAGAACGAGAACAGTGCCGTTTTGTCAAAGACACTGGAACAATGAACGCCATATTTATGATTAGGATGCTCTCTGAAAGGGCAATACAAATGAAAAAGGACTTGTACCTATGTTTTATTGATTATGCCAAGGCGTTTGACAAAATACGCCACAAAGAATTGATGGAGATGCTTGGCAGTCTCGACAAAATTTGGGAAAGACATAAGAGTATTCAAGTGTCTCTACGGACAGGTAACGAATTCAGTAATTATACTAAAATTGAAAGGGGCGTAAGACAAGGATGCGTCTTTTTTGCACCGGATCTATTCAACTTATAATCCGAGACTATTCTGAGAACCTCAGTATTTACGCCAGGATTCATCATCGGAGGCCACGACTTAAACAATATAAAGTACGCATATGATACAGTGCTGATAGCAGACACAGAAAGAAAACTACAAGACCTCCTACAGAAGGTAGCTGAAGTGAGTGACAAGAAAAAACTACAAATAAACTGCTAGAAAGCCGAATGCATTATCATCAGCAAAAAGGGTAGTCCAAAATGCCAATTACAGGTGAGGGACTCTAAAATCAAGCCGGTACAGAAACTTAAATACCTATTAAGTGTTCTAACAGATATCCGAAGGCGAAGGACGCGTTCAAGAAGCCGAGTAGAGTATTAAAAAAAAGGAAAATTTCGCTAGAAACTAAGAAGAGAGTACTGGATTGCTAAGTGATGTCAGTTCTTCAATATGGCAGTGAATGCTAGATAAGATCATCAAAGATGAAAAAAAAACTTGAAGCAACTGAAATGTTGTTCTACAGAAGGATGATGCGAATATCATGGATCAAGCATGTGAGCAATGATGAGCTTTCGGAATTGATGGAAAAGAAAAGGAAATTAATACTGAGCATCAGGAAGAGACAGTTAAGGTTCCTGGGACATTAAATTAGGAAGTGGGTCTTGGAGAACCTGATACTAACAGGCCAGATATAGGGAATGAGAGACAAAGAAAGACAGCGAGTAACGTGCCTGACTGACCTAAGCAGATGATTTTAGAACGGGGGTTGCATGGTGTAACAGGAGAAAACGGGCTAACCTCCACCAGGGATAGGGAGACTTGGAAAGCCATGATCACCTACGTCCTGAAAGGACAAAACACATAGAAGAAGGTGGATTTGCGCTGTAGTACAGTGGATAACGGCTCGGAACGAGAAATCGGGGAGATGAATTCAAAATTGGAAAAGAAACTAATCCGTCTCTTCCCTCCAGTTATGGGCTAAATAACAGAATAGACTGGGTTCTATAGCCTTGGCTGGCAACCAGTCTACTACAGAAAGTAATGGCAATATTCTGCGAAATAATTTTCTGCCTCGTCAGTTATGTCCCATTCGAGACATGATCGCCCAAGCGTGTATCACGTTTGGCACTTAACCAATTACGAATAATAATTATTTTAATAATTAAAAGCGGAACCAATTATTTCATTCCGTCATCTTCGAGGCGAAAAATTGTGGAGAGCTATGACCTACCACTCCATGAATGATGACAATAAGAGAAAGACCTTCATAATTTCACTTCGTATTCATGATGACATTTAAACATATTTTCATGTTACTCATGATTACGTCAGTAATTTTTTATCATAATATTCTGCAGGAAGGGAATATTTTAAAAAATCTGTAGATGTTTTATGCGAATTGCCTCAATTATTTTCGGCAACTAAAAGGCGATTACGCCACCAGTAGCTGTTTCGCCCAAAATGGAGTAGTTCCTTAGAAAACGCTGACTCGACGCGTGATTGATGGCGTCTATTCAAACGATAGAATATCGTGCAAACGGCCTTTCCAGAAGTTATCCGTTCGTAAATAGAACAAGATTCTAAAATCGGAAATTTTGCTGGAATCACTCGAATATCGCATTGTGTTTTGTGTAATATGTGCAATTAATCTGGTGCACCAGTTACCATTGCTTTTCCCGACTTGGACAACATTTCTCTTGATCTATATCCAATCACTGCGAAATGTCTCAGATTTGCCGTGATGGAACTAATAAGTTGACCGACGAATAGCTCATTTTCCGAACGACTGATTGGTTCAACGCAGCGATTTAGTTGTACTGAATGTAATTTTGTATTCTCACAACGGTCAACTTTTGCTCAGCTAACAATAAATCAATATTTTAACGTTATTAATGCATGGATAGAAATGACAAACTGACTGCGAAGGGCAGAGGGCCATTTTCTTCTCTGTCTCTCTGTCTCTCTTCCTCTCTCACTATCTCTCTCTCTCACTCTCTACACCACCCCATATATATATATATATATATATATATATGGGGGTGATTGTTCCGGGATATGATGTTTCAAAATGGTATATTTTTTCTGTAGAGCTGAAAAGAAATCTAAATTTTAAATATCAGACCGACCTTCAAAGAAAAAGGCCATTCTCTCAATAGCAATGTTAGCAGAATAATCCTCTACATGGTTATGACTTAAAAGATTATATGATTGACTATCGGTACGTAATAGAAGTTAATATGAGTTTTTAGTTTTCGAGGGGACTTGAATGTGGGTCTTGGGTATGGCCTAAAATTACACTCGACGAATGGGTTTTGACTAAGGGCAGAATTTGGGTATTCCGAGCCATTGTTACCCCCTGTTTATCCATTATTTAGTTTTGCGTCATTATTAAATTAGACCAGTTTACAGAGTCGCCCGTAGTCTTTGGCGCCGAACTTAGCGGATGCTATGCGTTGTTTCATTCTAGCAGTAAACAACGTCTTAGCTTCATTAAGTATCTTTTTACACTTTAGATATTCTGTTTTTAACCAAACAGATATAAATTATATAAATTTTGTCTGAGTGTTTTATTAAACCGAGCGTTTTCGGCTTTTAGATATTATCAAGGATGGTTTTTATTTTACGTGTAACAGAATGTATCGAATATTATGTGTCACTATAGAGGAAGGTGTATGTTTTATGTTCCGAACCCGGTAAGCTCTTTGTAAAGCATCTTACTTTGAACAGCAGAGGTAATTAACAAATACATCTGCCAGTAAGTAACTTCAACAAAAGTCAAGGGTGGTTGGCAGATATATCCGACTGTAGGTAAGGTCAACAAAGGACAAGTATGGTTGACAGATATATCCGTCCGTAGGTAACGTCAACAAAGGATAATTGTGACTGACAGATATATCCATCCGTAGGTAACGTCAACAAAGGACAAGTGTGGTTGACAGATATATCGGTCCGTAGGTAAGGTCAATAAAGTAACAACCGGAAAAAGCAAAACAGCGTGGGATTTTTAATGTGTAGAATTTTTGGCTGAATTCAGAGAAGATTCTCGCTGGCTTCCGACTTCCGACTGGTTCTACGTATTTGAAAATGCTCTCCGGCTGTTTTACAACTGCACACAAGCGTCAGTGACAAAGAATCACAAGATAAAATCTTATTTTTATATATACGTGTGCCGCGTCGGTTGTTCAGATTCAGCCGTGTAATAATCCTTCAGTTGTTACAATGTTCGTAGGTGATATTATCGTATTTTTATTAATATTGCTTCCATTACTCTTCGTCTTGTTTTTGGCATAGAGATGATGCTGTGATATTTGTTTTGTCAAAAAGTATGCTATGGAAGGGGTTTGGTAGGTCTCTGTGTTTTTAATTGAGAGTGAATTGGGTTTTGAGCAGCGTGAGTCTTTGCATCGTAGTTGCAAGGCCAATATAATTATTTACGAAATTGGACGGATCAAGAATGCGGTTCTTTAAAGAACATGTAAATTCGTGAATAATATTAGTTTTTTCGAATGCGGTTCTTTAAAGAACATGTAAATTCGTGAATAATATTAGTTTTCTGTAGTTTAGATTTTACAGCTGAAATGTTATTTTCGACGTTTTGAATTTATTATTGATAATTAATTATTTGGTATCAGTCAACAGGATTTGCGTAATTTCGGATAATGTTTCGAAGTGAACATTCGTCCTGTTTATAATTACTATGCATTTGGCTTTTGTAAAAAATGTTAATGTTAAAAAATCCGTGTGTTTATTATTGTTATTTGTCAAGTTTGAAACAAAAAGTCTAATGTGGCAGTAAACCAAATAATTTGGAAATCCGTTGATGACGAATTTTAATAACACCAATTTTGTATCTAAGAAGACATTGACTAGTAAAGTTAAGGTGTCAAGAATTTTTTATTGGTGATATTCTTATACAGCAAAGTAGTGAATGTATTCTTACGAAGCTCCACGGCGACATCTAAGAATGGGGTTATTTTTTTTTTTGGCTAAGCTCATATTTGAACTTGAGGATGGAATTATTTACAAATGTAGTTTTAAGATTATCAATTTTGTTTTTGCTCTCAGCTAAAATGAAAATATCATCTACGTAGCTGACGTATATTTTCGGTTTGGTATTTTTTTTAATCTGTGTTTTTTACATGGGACACGTAAAAGCATGAAACAATGGGGTTTCTCATACTTAATCTGTGAGTTTGTGTGTAAATGTGGCATTCATGGTCGTAAAAAATGATCTTAGTTGTACAGGTAAGCAAAATTATTTTGAGTGTATTAGGATTGATAGATGTTGGTGAGATAAGTATCTTTATATACAGAGTTAATGATTATGTCAATGGTTTCTGCTACAGGGACATTAGTAAATAAGTTTTCGACGTCGGGAGACGTGAGGTTGTCTTGTTGTTAAAAATTTCCTCACGAGATCGCACGAGAATTCATCTTCTCGCTCGCTATTCTTCAAAGAACACTTGTCATCCTTTTACTGTTGAAATAGATAAATATAGCTTCAAGTTATTTTCTAATAATTTCTTTTCTCACACTATTTCCCTGCGGAATTATATTCCATGTATTGTTTCTCTGGCACCTACAACCTTCAACATTTAAATAACAGCCTCAATCGCCATCAACTAACTTCCCAAATCATCATCCTTCTCCTCATTAACTTGTTCTCATGCACTTTCACACTCCGTGACCCCTTGGGGCCTTTAATGTGACATACTGTTTAGCAAACTTGTATAGCTAGAATCGTTACACATGAGTAATGAGTTCGATCCTCACTGGATACCCTATACTTTCGGCCTTCACTTATAAAACCACCACATTCAATAGTCTCTTACGTTGTATTAGAATCATTGTCTTGTTTCGGATGAATTGATTAGATAAATACTGGACAATATCATCAAAGATGAAGGAAAAACTTGAAGCAACTGAAATGTGGTTCTACAGAAGGATGCTGCGAATATCACGGATCGAGCATGTGAGCAATGATGAGGTCCTAGAAATGATGGAAACAAAAAGGAAATTAATACTGAGCATCAGGAAGAGACAACTGAAGTTCCTGGAACATGCAATGAGGAAAGAAGGCTTGGAGAATCTGATACTAACAGGCCAGATAGAGGGAAAAAGAGACAGGGGGAAGCAACGGAAAACATATTTGAAGGACCTAATCAGGCGGATGATGGAACGAGGGTTGCAAGGTGTAACAGGAGAAGGCGTGCTAAGAGCCACCAGGAATAGGGAGACATGGAAAGCCATGATCACCTACGTCCTGAAAGGACAGAGCACATAGAACGAGAAGAATATTAAATAAAATTTAGAATCTAAAAAGAGGGCAATTGTGACTCTATCCAGGAAAGCATTTAACATTTGAACACAAATAACTCCTTATCTTCAGAAGTTTTCAAAAAATAATTATTTATGACGGAACGGTTCTTCTTGAAGAAACTCTATATTGACAATCGTTTCTCAAAACAGCGTGGACTGATTCTTCTTGCTTTACTATGGTTACATAAAAACGTATAATAATTAACAATGTGACTTTGTTTATATATTCCCGGTTTATTTGTTTACATATTTCCTGTCTTCTTTAATGTCGGAAATGAGGTCAATCTATTTAGGTTAGTGAATATATTAGTGACTATTTTCCTTCTTCTTCTTCTTCTTCTTCTTCTTCTTCTTCTTCTTTTATCTGCCATATCCTTTCAGGACGTAGGCAATCATGGCTTTCCACATTTCCCTGTCCCTGGTGGCTCTTAGCACGCTTTCTCCTGTTGCACCATGTAACCCTCGTTCCGTCATCCACCTGATCAGGTCCTTCAAACGTTCGATCGGATGACAGCTTCGAAGCATGAACATAAAAGCAATTTTCATAAATCTAAGGGAAGGGAAAAAAAACTTTTAAAGTACGTTACCTTTTCATAGTAATGGCAGTTTTAGTCAACCATACATGAAAATAAGGAACGTATTAAACAAATAAAAATTATTTTAAAATATTTGGCACCACTACGTTTAATAATCTTTGCAATTTTGGACTCGTAAATTTCGTTTCCTCTTAATTATTATATAACCTCCAGAGAACAACCAAATACAGAATCTTACACGATTTGAAACTGTTATAAATTATTATAATTAAAATGTAAGAAAAATTGAGAGAACTTTAAAATGTTTATTTCTTCAGATAATAATGTCCTTAATACTACTTAGTTACATAAGCAATTAGAAACTTTTCTAATTAATTAATGTCATAATTTTATTGGATTTATTATTTTTCAATTCAGAGCAGATTTTCATTTAGTTGACACTAATTAGAAACAAAAAGTACAATCTCCAAAGGCTCATACTTCTAAAAAAAATTGAAGGAATTGCGGAATTTCATGAAATTAAGTAAGTGGGCGATAACACATTTAAAAAAAAATTACGGATATTTTCTAAAAAAAAAATTTCAAAAATAATTTAATTTATTTGTAAATAAGTCCGGAAAATTTTATTAAAATCGGACAAATATCTGATTTTTACAAGAATTTCAAAATTAATGAATTTTCTACGGAAAAAAAAACGCGCAAAAAAAAACAAACAATGTTAATCGTTGGAGTAGGCGATGACGTAAACAAAACAAGATTTTAACCAAATTTTCGAACGTGTTAGATAGGATTAAAAAAATTTCAAAAAATTAAAAAAATACTCTGGTTTTTCATCAACAAAAAATACTCTGGTTTTTCATCAACATTTTGACGATAAAACTTTATATTCGTTAAGTTTGTACCCTTTTTCATTACGCTATGCTGTTTCTCCTCCGAATTAGTGGAGGGACCTAGAAAGTTTTACCATGAGTAATCTGTCTTTGATTTATAATCTTCAGATTTGGTTGGCCCACATGTTATGGACTTAAATGAAATTAAGGTTGAAAATATCAAAATATAAAATTCGTGATGAGCTGATTTCATGGCAACAAAATTAGTATTTTTGAAAGTGAAATACATAATTTGACTGCTTAGTAATTGATACAGCTTATAGAGCAGATTGTAACATAGCAACAAAGGAATTCGAAAACCTATCAAAATATAATGATTTGAAAATTGAAATGGAAAAATGTTGAAATTTAAAACAAGAATAGTACCCGTGATAGTAGGTGAGCTTGGAATAGTAAAACGAAAAAACAAAAAACACGTTGAAAGAATCTCTGGGAAGATTCTTCTTCTTTTTCTATGTGCGCTGTCCCTTCAGGACGTAGGCGATCATGATTCTCCACGTCTGCCTATCCCTGGTGGTTTTTAGTATGTTTTCTCCTGTTACACCTCGCAACCCCCATTCCGTCATCCACCTGATCAGGTCCTTCAAATATGTTATCCGCTGCCTTCCTCTGTCTCTTTTTTTTCTATCTAGTTTGTCAGTATCAGGTTCTCCAAGCCCACCTTTTTTATTGCATGTCCCAGGAACTTCAGTTGTCTCTTCCTGATGTTCACTATTAATTTTTTTTTCGTTGCCATTCTTTCCAACACCTCGTCGTTGCTCGCCTGCTCGGTCCACGATATCTGCAGCATCCTTCTGTAGAACCACATTTCCGCTGCTTCAAGTTTTTTCCTCATTTTCGATTATATTGTCCAGCATTCACTGAAGTGATATAAAAAAACAAAATATTGTCTTTGTAAATGCAGTCCACACACTAAAAGGATCTTTGTCCGTGTAAAGGTAGTGATGTTATGGGAGAAATATAATCATAACAACACACCACGACCTGCCTTAAGTCTTTCTGTAGAGTTGGTAGATAGTGTGATTATAGTTGAAATCAAATTATGATAAAAAAAATAATAATAATGATTAATAATGAAGAAAAATGTGAAAATTGAAAACAAGAATCGTATCAGTGAGAGTAGGTGCACTTGGAATTATGAAAAATGGAACAAAACAACAGATTGAAAGAATCCCTGGAAACCCCAGCTTAAAAGATATACAAAAAATTGTCTTTTTAAGTACAGCCCACACACTAAGGAGAACTTTGATTATGTAACCCTAGAGATGTTATGGGAGATAGAAAAAACATGAAATGGAGCCATAACAACACACCACGACCTGCCTTAAGTCTTCTCGCAGACTTGGTAAGTAGTGCGACCATAGAAAAAATCGAAATATGATGAAAAATGACAACATAATAATAATGATTATTATTACTTCTCACTGCAATCATGGAAATTCCACGGAGTTTTTATAGCACTGATATTTTTATTAGATTATCAAAGTAAGTACCGTTTACTCGATGTCAAGTGTGAAGTCAGAAATAAATAACTAACGCAGTTTCAAATTAAATAACTTCCTCTGAAATTTTAATTGTGCGTATGGAAACACTTTTAAGCACAAGTTCTTAAAAATTATGTTGAGGAGAGGAGGGGGTCTGAAAGATTGATGTAGTTATCCAAAAATATTTACAACTACATCTTAAAATAAGTAGATTAATAAAAAATAATAAAAAAAATTTCACCTCTATAGAAATTGCTTTGT